>CAVLJG010000002.1:26504382-26591792 GCA_963669975.1 Acanthoscelides obtectus
CCCCCCTGTTCAAAAAGTTTTGGGAGCCGGTACACTTTCTTGCCGACGATCGGTCCCCCCTGAGGAAAATTCCTGCGGATGCCCATGTTTCGCGATAACAATATCTACACATTATCTACACCTTATTTTTAAATAGTCCATTTACGTCATAATTGTAGATTCACTATATTTGGAATAGCATATATAGCTGTATATTTTGTTGGTGTATCCACCATATCTGAAAAAACCCGGAGTTTCTAAGGTGTCAATGTCAAGTGGCCACCAAATGACCAGACGAAATTCTGTTTCCACGACTCATAAATCTTGTACATTGGACGGTGACATCGATGCTTGCCTCGTAACATTTTACTATTGCCACCTGACCTTTGACCCTTGACTTTTGGCATTTTGTCTCTAACCTTCGATTGTCCACCCTTGGGTTTTTCGACATCGAAGTTTTGACCTTTGCCTATCAATTGTTGACCCTCAATCTTTGAATTCCTGACAAGGCCACGATAGGAAGTGTTTCTTCGATGTCAATTGCTAAAGCTAGCTCAAAATAAATAAGCCTGCCTTCTAGGCCTGCTTCGATTCCTTGAAATAAATTTCGATGGCACTGACAGTGAAGGCCTCACAATGCGGTTTGTCAAGATATTTTTGAAAACTGCTATGATAATTTGAATATCGAAATCAGTTAGCATTAAGATGACGAAATTATCATGAAGATCATATGCCAATTTTGAATCCGGGATAGATAAGGTCTGTTTCGACCGAAGTTTTTCCTGAATACACGAATAATCGGTTTGTATTTAAAAAAGCGAGGGACATAAGTTACTGACTATTTTTTGGCGACGTAAAGAATCGATAATCCTCTCTCTTTCCAAATCATTTTGAGCAGATTTCCATCAAAGGACAGCCCGGTTCATTTACCGATGATATACAGCTTCCAGTAAACAGATTATCAACGAAACTTGTTAAGTCAGGACTTCTATTGGCAAATTTCCAAACTTTCCTAATAGGTATTTGTTCTAATGAGGATATATAGAGTCTATAAAAGTTTCAAGGTCGCTTTCAAGTAATGTCCGATGAGAATATGCATTGGATGCTTACAAAACTCTTTTGATCGTTGTGATCTAAAAATTTCTTCAGTGTACTGATGTTTAAGGTCAGATTTTCGATGAATAAACCACCACAGGTGCTGCGCTCGACATGAGTAACGAGAATATATCTCTCATTCTAAGCCTTAATATACGGGGAAATCTATGTTTGAAATATTCTAATAGGTGTATCGAATTACCCAGGATAGAAGCGTATGCGTATCTTCCCAATAACGAAATGTCTCTTTGGCCATAGCGGCCGCCGCAAGTGATTCGATTTTCAAATGCTACAAACCTCTTTTTCCTTCGTAAAATAGCAACCTCAAAATTTAGAGTTATTGAGGGGCTAGGACCAGAGAAGAAGGGGACAGACAGACAGGCCGACAGGCAGACAAAGGCAGCAGCGGTGGCCGCAGTAGTAGACTCTTCGGTCTCCTGATCAGTCGCCGTGCGCTGTGCGGGTTCGAGTCCCGTCCCAGGAGAAATTTTTCTCTTGGCTATGGATGTTGTGATTGTCCGTAGGTGGTAGATGGTCTCTAACTGTCGAACGCGGAGGTACCACCCGCGGTTCTCGTAGGCGGAGCCAGAATGTGTGCATGTTGCATGCACACGTGTTCCCTCGCCAGAGTCCGTGTGGCGTCCCCCCCTTTCCCATGTATCCCTCTATAGCCCCACGGTACCCAATGGGTGCTTAGGCCTTAGGCCTTCGTGGTAGTTGGAGTATAAAAAAAAAACCAACGGAAATTATTGATGAGGTGATTGTGGGTCACGTTATCTCTAGTATTTTGTGAATACAATACAGCTACTCGTTGCTGATTTCAACTCTACCAAAACGGATGATTTTACAATATAAAACAGTGACACTTAATTACCTTCGCATATTTATGAAAAGTGAATTGTGATTGTGCGAAAAAGTGCATTTATAAAATATGTTTGCCTTTAATGAAGAAGCTTTGAAAAATTGAATTCGGTTCGCTGATTACAAAGATAAGTTTAATAGTCATTGTACAATTGTGCAGCTATTTCTAAATATGACAGTTGACCACCAAATGGATCGCGTGATCTCATTTTTCATTTTCTCAGTTGGTGTTTAATAATGTCCCACACTAAAAATGAGGGCGCATATACAGGGTGTTCATTTGAAAACGTCCCACCACGTGGGTATCGAAAACCACTGATTGAAAGAAAAAACGCCGAGACACCTTAAAACATTTGTCAAGGGGGACAACTTTTTAACCAAAAACTACTTCACCCCTTTTCACCCTCGGCCCTCAGGGTTATTCACTTAAAAATTCTAAATGCAAGGGGTATCGAGTGATAGCTTGTTTGAAAGGTCTTTAGAAGTCCTTTATTTTGACATTTGATTTTTTAAAATCAGTCGATTCGTTTTTGAGAAAATTAGAAAAATCTTTATTTGTCTTTATTTGTTCAGATAAAAAACAAAAACGCACGAAGATATCACTTTTATTTCAATGAGTGTTCAAAATGTTGACCGTTAGGGTTTGTCAAATCTGCAATTCGTTTATAATTTAAAACGGAAACTACCAACATACCAACAGCAATTCGGAAGATTAGACGTGACAACAACCAAATAACAACCCGAATTTTTACCGCATTCTTTTCATCAACACAGATATCCTGGGCGAATTGTAGTTATTGCTATTTGTTATTTGTTGCTAAGGGAAAGAAAGAATTTAATTTGCTGTCTGTTACCTTTGTGATAATCTTGGGATAGTGAAAATTAATTAATTGATTCATATTTTACTCCCAAAATGGTTTACATACTAGCCGAAGGAGTGGAAATGGTTTTAATTTATGGCGCCCAAAGTCAATGTGCTCGGCAATTTTTCTCTTGGCTATATCTGTTGTGATTGTCCGTAGGTGGTAGACGGTCTCTGACTGTCGAACGGGGAGGTACCACCCGGCGGATCTGGTAGGCGGGGCCAGAATGTGTGCATGTTGCATGCACGCGTGTTCCCTCGCCAGAGTCCGTGTGGCGTTCCCCCTTTCTTCTGTATCTCCCCATAGCCCCACGGTACCCCATGGGTGTTTAGGCCTTAGGCCTTCGTGGTGGTTGGAGTATAAAAAAACACATTTGTGGCAATCTTGGGATAGTGGAAATCAATTTATTGATTCAGATTTTACTTTCATAATGGTTTACACACTAGCCGAAAGAGTGGAAATGATTTTAATTCATGGTGCTCAAAATCAATGTGCTCTGCAAATTGCCGACATGTTTAACGCCAGACATCCGAACTTTGCATAGGTATGCTTTGGACCTTGTTAGTAAATTTACTCAAACTGGATCTGTTGCAAATAAAAAACGTGATCATCAGAGAGATTTGGATGAAGCCGCTCAAGTTGAAGTTTTAGGTCATCTTCGAATAAGTCCTAATACTAATACATTACGCAAAATTGTTGATGCGACTGGTATTTCATTAGGCTCTGTACACACAGTTACTAAACTCCATAAATTTCATCCATTCAAAATGAAAATATTTGCAAAAGCTAAATGAATATTATTTCGATAGGCGAGTTTTGTGAACAAGTGACTGCAGCGATTAGTGATAATACCATTCATGTAAAGAATATCTGCTTCAGCAATGATTGCACATTTTTTCTAATTGGATTTGTTAATAAACATAAGTGCAGGTATTGGAGCAATGAAAATCCTCATGCTTTTCTAGAAGACCATACCCGTACTCCCAAAAAAATTAATGTATGGCCAGGCATTTTGGGAAACAAAGTGATAGGGCCATTGTTTATTAATGAAGATTTGAATGGAAACATTTACTTGGATATGTTTGAAAATACCATCAATCCGCTTATTACTGGAATCATTGAAAAGCAAATCGAAGAGGATGGAAACTCTATACTTGGTAAGGCAGAAATATTTTTCCAAAAAGACAACGCTCTTCCTCACTATGTTCTTCCGGTTCAGCAATGGCTAGAGGACGTGTTTCCAGATAATGGATAGGGCGAAGAGGGCCTACAGAATGGGCTGCTAGATCTAATCATTTGACGCCATTAGACTTTGTTCTACGGAGCCATTTGAAATCTATTGTACACCCGGAAAGTTTGGATGAACTTTGTCAATGCATCATCGAAAGCTGCCATGATATCCCACATGTTTTTGAAAATGTCCGTCAGGAATTTGAACATCGCCTATATCATTATTTGGCCAATAAAGGGCAACATTTTGAACACTTATTGAAATAAAAAGTGATATTTTCGTGTGTTTTTGTTTTCTATCTGAACAAATTAGGACAAATAAAGATTTTTCTAATTTCCTTGAAAACAGATCGACCGAATCGTTAAAAGGCTGTTGCTAGACTAAGAAAGCTTGAAAATACCAGTAAATACTACAAGTATAACCTTATCAAAACCAGTTTTCTACTACTACTAGGTCAGTAGGTTCACATCGAAAGCTATGAACTTTAACTATAAAATGTATTTTATCAAGATATAAACAACTTTTCTCATTAACTGAGTTTACAAAACAATCTTGATTATATTTATTATCTTGTTTTTCAGTTTCGGTTACCATTAAATGCATCGTAGATTTGAAGGCATTGGAGTTAACGCTTCCTTGAGATCTTTATAGCATCTTCTGTTGTTTTATGGAGAATTTCGATCCTAATGGTAGGATTTTATGCCTATCGTAAACAGAGTTCATATTAAGATGATTCGTGAGTAAATTTAATTCCACACAACAACGTGATTCTCTAAAAAAAGGCCGCTATCTAAAATCTTGAAAGCTTTTCACACTATGAGAAAATCTGCCCTAGCCTCGACTGTTGCTCACATGTTCGGTGTCCCGCCACTCTAAATATTTTATTCATGCTCGATGCTGTTCAGATGAGGGCTGTCCGACTGCTCGATGGCTCTTATCTAACGGACAGTCCCGGAACCCTGTCGCACCGGCGGGTTGTCGGGATAGGCAGCAGCGGTGGCCGCAGTAGTAGACTTTTCGGTCTCCTGATCAGTCGCCGTGCGCTGTGCAGGTTCGAGTCCCGTCCCAGGAGACGGTCTCTGACTGTCGAACGTGGAGGTACCACCCGGCGGATCTCGTAGGCGGAGCCAGAATGTGTGCATGTTGCATGCACACGTGTTCCCTCGCCAGAGTCCGTGTGGCGTTCCCCCTTTCCCCTGTATCCCCCTATAGCCCCACGGTACCCAATGGGTGTTTAGGCCTTAGGCCTTCGTGGCAGTTGGAGTATAAAAAAAAATCGAGCTCTTTCCTTCTGCTACGCCAACGGGCTTTGCTCCTCAGAGCTCTCCTCCATGATGCTGTCGCGCGATGTGCCGGCCAGACCGACAATCCTGACTTCGGCCGTCCATCCTAACCCTGTCGAACTGGCTGATGGGATTGGTCTTGTCCTTGTATCGATATTGTGGAACAATCTGCACGAAGAGGCTTCATCCAGCTCTAATAACCTTAGGCAGATCAAAAATCTAAATTAAACTTCGTCGTCTTGTCGTAGTTTTCTAACGCTGATCCTATATCGTGATCGATGACGATTACAAAAAAAATGACGAGGGTTGAATGTCTCCAGCTCTTGGGGTATTATAAAAATATTCCGGGAGTCGAGGCAAAATGCCAGCGGTAGCAAATCATATATCTTCGGGAAATTCTTAAAGAATAACAAAAGTCATTGTGGTCACCGAGTTCCGCCTCATAATGTTCACAACTCCCCGTTCGGAAAGTTCGGACGTAAAATTCTCATTTATATGAGCGCCTTTGGATTCTTGTCCGTGGAATAATAGAAAATACCTTTCACAGAATTCTGATAATGCTTCACACTCCAGTAGAGAAAGTCACACATATTAATAAACCACTTGCGAGTTCCCCGGTATTCAACTTTGATGCCAAAAAATGCTACCACTTCCCCCCGCACTTCGTCTGTTAGCTACAAATCTGACATTGGGGGGAGTATGAGATTACATCCTGTTATCAAAAGTAAAAGCAATATTAATTCCATTATATTAAGTTAAATTTACATTTGTCAATTTGGATGATCATCTTAAATGGAACATCGAGAGATACAATGTTAAATTTTATTTCATCCTCAATTATCCAGAAAGTGAAACATGAAATACGGGGTGAGATTTTACTGTGGAATCAGTCGATTGCTCTGTTATTATAAAATATACCGGGTGCGCCATCTTTTATGTCGGCATTGAAACATCGAATGACTTTAATATTTACCGACCGAGTGATTTCTTTATACGTGTTTCTGAAACGTCAATTTACTACAATTTTAGTCATGAAACGCTTTACACCGAAACATCGCGCCGAAATAGTCACAGTGTACATTGGAAATCGTGGTTCAGTTGTGTTAACGCAACGTGCATATCGTCGAAAATATCCTGGCAAACAGGCACCGTATGACAACACTACCCGTCGTTTGGTTCCGAATTTTATTGAGTACGTGACAGTGGGAGATCGTCAACATACCGTTCATCAACGACCAAGACGTTAAAAGTAATTGGTTGAAGTGGTCAGAGACAGCGTTGCCCAGAACCCAAAAGCGTCGTATCGTCACCGCGCTCAGCATTTTGGCATCTGTGGAACCACGTTGCGGCGCATTTTGAAGGATGATTTGCATTTGTTTCCTTATAAGGTGCAGTTGACACAAAAAATGTGACTGTTTCTGTCGGCGTTTGCGCCAAAACCATCATTGGGCCATTTTTCTTCAATGAAAATGAAACAGTAGATGGACGTCGATATCAGTGGATGTTGGCTCATTATTTCTGCCCACAAATGTGTGCAAAAGGTCTTGATGGTTACTGGTTTCAACAAGACGGTGCGTCATGACACACTGCAAATGAAACAATCCAGTTTCTGCAACAAAAATTTCCTGGACGTCTGATGTCAAAAAGAGGTGACATTGACTGGCCACCCAGGTCTCCAGATTTTACTTCACCGGACTTCTTCTTGTGGGATTATTTGAAAAGTCAAGTGTACGCCAGCAAGGCCCAGACCACTGAAGAACTCAAGGCAAACATTCGTACCGCAATCGCCGGTATACCACCACAGATGCTCGAAAAAGTAATGGAAAACGCACAAAACGGGCACATTTTGTTTTGGCCAATAAAGGTGGCCACTTGATAGATGCGGTGTTCAAAAACTAGTCCCAATAAATTGCATAGGACCATATTTAATAAAAATATATAGGCATCAGTTTTTCGTTTTCAAAGTGATTTCATGTTTGCATACCGACATAAAAGATTTATCTTGCCATGAACAACAAGTGTTAAAATGGTCAGGTTTTTCTGTGGAAGGCCGAGAACAGTAGCGGGGGGTTCTGGACGTCCCAAAGACTTCTCGCTCTGAGAGACAGTTCAGTAGTACTCGAGCCATCGCTAATCAGTAGTTTAAAGACCATGGAATGATGGTTGGTATGCGTACGGTATATCGCCGAATACGACAGTTTCGCCTTTTTTCTTATCGCCCACATTCACCTATCACAGCTGAACATCGGCGTAACCGTTTGCTCTGGTGTAGAGAAAGAATTATATGGGACCGGGAATGGAATCAAGTGGTCTTTAGTGACGCATCTTGCTTCCGTCTGGGGATGCACGATGGTCGGATATTTGGAAAGGCCTCTTTAAATAAATAAGTTTGATATAGCATACTATAAGGTTTAGATCGTTACTTTTGAAAATAGTTGAGATGTTCTGCCCGCAAAAATAGTCAACTTTGACATCCTGTAAGTCAGTCACTTTGACAGATTCGGTAGCAAGCTTTGCGTCAAAATAAGCCACATAGTTTATCGACAGGTGAACGTTTTTCAAGTTTATGCACAATCGTGCTTATAAACACAAAATGTATTTTTCTCAAAAAATTCAAAAATCAAAGATTTGATGATTACCCTCCGTATTCGACAGACTTAGCTCTCCGTAATCTCATACAAACATTACAAGAGCATGTACGAGGAGGTATTGATATCTTCGTAGCATTGGCCATTTGGAATGCTGAAAATGAAAAAAATTGTGGAGAAAAGACGCGGAAAGATTTATATATACGAAGTTGAGTCATTTATTTTAACAGTGAGTAGATCTGATCAAAAGAAATGTTTTTTTCCTTTAACATTTTTCTGGTAAAATTAAAGTAACAAAGTTATAGCCCTTTAGAAGTTTGAGTACCGCCCTCTCTCAACAATAATATTATGTGCTCGTGTTTGGCAACAACGGATATAATCCGCCTTATCGGTTCATCGCATCGGAAACAAAAAAGCGAAAGAATTTGAAACGCTTATCACGATGTTTTTACTACAATTTTATTCAGTTGTATTCAGTCAATGTGTCAGTCGGTATCGCGTGAGTGAATAGTGGTGTTTGTTGCGTGGCTCAAACGAAATAAAAATGGCACATGTTTACGAAAATGCTGAACTTGTGGACATGATTCTTATTTACGGGGGGGGAGTCTTTACAAAATGCTGCCGCGGCATCACGGATTTATGCGGATCGGTTTCCCAAACGAGTGCAACCAACCCCTCGTGCCTTTGTTAATGTAGTACAAAGGGCTCGTGAATCAGGTGACTTAAGACCTCACAGGGGAGGGCATGTCGGTGCTCCAAGACCGCACGATCAAATACAGGTCCGCACTGAAATACTTGTCGGAAGGATACTTTATAAAACAAGGTAAACTTTTTTTTTTAAATTTTTTTTTCTTTTATTTTTACACACATATTTTGGTTTATCTTTCTTCTACAATCATTATCTGAAAATTAATGACTTAACTTCAAAGTCACCCTGTATATACGCCAGCACACAAATCGTACGTTTCGATGACACAGCTTAGCGATTTGGGCCTGATGGAACACCCTCCTTATTCACTTGACCTGGCACCTTCTGACTATTACGTTTCCGAAGATGGAAAACAGTTTAAAAGGTCACAACTTTTCGAACAACAAGCTGATAGAAGCTGTGGAAAGCTGGTTTGCGGACCAAGAGAAAACATTTTGTTCCAAAGGTTTAGAAGCTCTACAGGATCGATGTAAACGTGTGATGAATAATAAAGTATTTTCACTGTTTCTGTAGTAGGCTATAAGTGTATCAATACACCCTCGTACGAGAGAAAAAAACTACAAGAAATCATCATCTGTCGTGAAAGAGTTGGACAAACATTTTGCTGGGAGGCTATTGAAACGCTGCAGTACCAAATGTGATGGTACCAGGAATTGAAAAAAAAATGTATTTGAATACAGCATTATTTCAATCGGGTCAGGGGCGGATAATTGGGATCAACACTTGTATATGGCATATGCTGTTAAACTTTGAATTAGACTATAGGTACAGTTATGGTTGCAATATAACGTTAAGCATTATGAAAAACCAGCTGATTTCTGTGAACAAGCAGTTTTTTTAACATCAGGTAATCCAAGAAACGAACAGCTTTTTGCACTTGCGGCTTGACAAAAATGTCTAAATACTTTCTGTCTCCTTCTTTTGAAAGTCCTTATTCAATTTCTAAAAATCAATAAATCGTGAAATCAGACCTATAAATGAGACATTTTGCATAGAACTATACCATTTACGCCCCGGCACAACAAGGATGTAACAGCGATGGTTTGAAGAAACGCTCCCAAAGCTTGACGACAATGCCGCCATTGTACTTGATAATGCTGCATACCACACTAGCAAACTAGAAAAAAGTCCCATAATGTCCACAAGAAAGGCAGAAATTCAACAATGGCTCCTAACAAAAGACATTAGTTTCAGTGAAAATAGGGTCAAAGCAGAACTTATCCATATAGTCAGGAGCACAAATATAAATATAATCTCAATGTTATTGACGAAATGGTTGAAAACCAAAATAGGACCATTTAAAGGCTACCCCTTACCCAAATAATAGAAAATTCCAATTTTCTGACGTGAAAAATCTGTTTTATGAAGTTGTCAACAGAGTTACGGCAAACCATTGAAAAGATTGCATCCGTCATGTTCAAGAGACAATCGAAATACAGATGTGGGATCTGGACAATATGATCGATATTTAAAGTGAACCTTCAATAATTAATATTAACCATTCGCACGATGATTCAAGTACTTCCAGCGAATAAAGAATTGTGAAAAGTATGTGTACTTCTTTCTATAAAAATAATCATTTATTTTGTTCGATTGTTCCAAGACCATTGAGGAAAATACGGACCTGTACAATCTCGCTTTTGGGCATTTTGTGTTTTGTCTGGGCGTAAATGGACTACGAATAGGGTATAGGCGATGCCATAAATCTTAAAAGCCTGTGCGCGTGACTTTCCTTTACATTTGATTTCACTTATACTTTTTTTCAAGATGAGATATATTTCTACTTTTGAACTAATTGAGATTTAACGTGTCTGAAATAATTGTATTGCTGAAAATAAGAATTACATCGAGAATCTCCCGTATCAAATGAAAGCATAGAGACTCGAGAGAAGTAAAATCACTGACGAACATTTCATAATCGGTCTCGGCAAAGAGGTCGCTGTATCCGAACGAGTCCCACACTTTTCATTACTGGCCTTTGAGCACTAATTGCTTTACGAAGGAACTGTTTTAACGACGAAGTGATCCTACTATTCTTTAGTCCATATACTTCGACGAAACCTCCAAAAATGCGAAGCGCCAGTTTGCTCGGATATGATAATAAGGACAATTTGTGTCAGAGAAAAATCAGGCCTTGCTTTGTATGATAAAATATTACAAGCTACGCTGCACTGCCCTAATAGGTTTTCATACATTTTGCACAGCCTTCTATACAAAAAATATTTTCTATTTAATATGAAAGACGTCTAAGCCCGACGTCTGAATTTTGGTTGAAACATCCATCATACACGCTCAGACATGTCAGCTGATTTAGTGGAGCTTCGGCATCGAATAAATGGGGCTAGATAACAACTGCTTTAAATAACGAACTTACTATAAGGGATTTAATGTGACGTAGTTTTTGGTGATGTACAAGCCATTTAACCAGGGCCGTCCTTAGCAGATACGAGGACTGGAGTAAAACATTTTTGCGAGGAATTTGTTTTAAAGATAGTTTTCTACTCCGAAAATGTTTTTATAATTCTCATGCAAAAAAGTGTTTTACTCAATTATTTATGTTTTCCATTTGCCAGGGTTGAGTCTATTTTTATTTTTGATTTAAAATACATGGTATTTCACTCTGTGTAAAGAATTGAAATAATAAAAAATATGATTTATGACTATAGTCTAAACTCTTCCACTTTAATTTTTTAAGCAATGAATATTAAGGAAAATTACAATAAAATTTAGGTCTGCCAGGAAATAAATAAATTCGTATGAAAAATTATTTTTTATAGTGAAATTTTCATATTATTTGCACATACCATTATTTGTTTGGTGTGGAGATCTTAAATATTGTTTAAACGTTTTCTCGGCGGATTCTGACTCATCTACCCCCTCCAACTCAAACATTCTTCTTTTCTATATCTGTCTTTGAACTTTGGTTTTAAACCCAGACTTTCACTAAGTTCTTTTGCTACCAATGTGGCCGCCACAAACCCTTCAACTCTAAATTTCCGAAAAAAACTGAACTAGCCCTTGAAGTAACTGAGTTACCCACCGGTATGCGCCCCGGACCCTGCCGCCACTATCAAACGATATTTTGTTTGATCACGATTATCTCGTTCATGGGTTTTGTTACTAATCAATAATTTAACATATTGCGAGGTAATCCTACAGATATTTTAGGCACGTATATTTGTACATTATTTTATTATTTTCATTCAACCAAAACTCTTCACTTATTTGTTAGCGCGAGAGGGTCCTGCATGTAACATCCAAAAAACATATCCCATATTTCGGGGAAAGTGATATACGTAGTTTTGGAGAGGGTAAGTAATCTAGAACATCCCACGTATCACCCCAATCTTTTTCCAGTCACCTGTATTTCCTTATTTGTCGCAGAAAAAAGATGACGGTAATTTTCAACCTACATGCCATCCTGCGCGTTCGAGCAAAATTCCTTTGACAACAAAATAGAGTATTCAAGTGAAAATAATCTCACAGTGAGCAAACCCAGAGCTATTTATTTTCCCGATAAGATTGTTTTCTTGAAGAAATTTACATAACAAAACAAAGATAAATGAATTTCATTCGCGCTGTGGTTGAATAACCCAATATGAGGATTTTTTGTTTGTCTGTAGGAAAGCCTTCCGTTTTTTCATTAAGATGTGTCTGCCTAAGTAATGTATAGATTCAGGTGAAAAATGAAAACTTTTACACCAAATAAATATGATAAAATATGACCCTCCTAGAAAAAATATAACGGCTAAGGTTTTCTTGTCAGTATTCTTTTTGTATACTCACTCTTATGAGAAGTCACGAATTTGTGGGTTAAGTTCATTCAGTTATACTGAGTAACAGAAAAAGGTAAACACCTACGTTATTGCATTTTCAGCTTGATTCGTCAACTGACTGCAGAAGCTGGTTCAATAATGTGTTGAGGATCCACGATTTCTTATACACTCATTGACTCGCCTGGGCATCGTACTGATAAGGTGGTCGATATTCTGTCATTCTAGGCTACTGCAACTTCGTGAGTAAGAGCTGCAAAAGTTTGTGGAGGGTGTTGCAAATTTAAGAGCCTATCATGTCCCAGACATTTTCAATTGGAGATAGGTCAGGCGATCGTGGTGGCCAAGATAAACGGTTGATGCGATGTTGATCCATGCAGGCTCACGATGCTCTGGCAACATGCGGACGGGCATTGTCTTGCTGAAAAATCGGGTTTTGTCATATTGATTATGATGAAAATTAGTGGTGATCTGCTACTATAAGCAATAGCACCCCATATCATAACTCCCATCGCGTGCTGAACGTGACAGCGGGATTCGTCACTAAAGACCACCTGATTCCATTCCCGGTCCCGTAGAATTCTTTCTCAACACCAGAGCAAACGGTCGCGCCAATGTTCAGCTGTGAGAGGCAGCACCCAACGCGGGCGATAAGAAAAAAGGCCAAACTTTTTTTTTTATATCGAAACAGCCGCGCAGGCAGAAGCCTAAATGCCGGAACACCGCGGCTGCTATGATGATTTCAAAGAAATTTTGTTAATACGATTTTTGAACTGTCTAAGGTTGGTAGAACTGGGAAAAGCTTCCGCCCGTAGATTGTTCCACAATCTAGACACCCTCGGGACAAAGGAGCGGCCGTATCGGCCAGTTCTGGATGTATGAAGTTTGACACGGTTAGGATGGGACGCCGAAGTCAGGCGGGTCTGTCTGGCAGGCACATCGCGCGGCGGCAGCATGGAAGAGAACTCTGAGGAGCAAAGCCCGTTGGTGTAGCGATAGAAAAGAGCTAGATCGCCGACGACCCGCCGGTGCGAAAGAGTCCCGAGACTGTCTGTTAGAGAAGAGTCATCGATCAGTCGGACCGCCCTCCTCTGGACAGCATCGAGCATGGACAATGTAGTCGGGGCGGCAGCACCCCAAATGTGTGAGCAATACTCGAGGCTAGGCCTTATCTGGGCCTTGTATAGAGTGAGAAGGTCATGCGGAGAAAAGTACTTCTTAGCCCTAAACAAATAGCCTAGCTTTTTCACAGCAGCTGCAGCTATTGAAGAGATGTGTTCGTGCCAGATCAGGTCCTCGGTGATCTGGACTCCGACCAGCCGAAATGAATGGCTCTTTGGTAGAACTCGACCGTCCATCAAAACTGTATGAGCGCTAGGACGCTTTTTGTTCGTCAAAGTACAGTACTGTGTTTTGGAAGCATTGAACTGTACAAGATTGTTGCGTCCCAAGCAGTGATAGCCTCCAGGTCTCTTGTCAGAGAAGAAGTCGTCGCTAGTCTTCTTTTTTCCAGCTCAGCGGCAGAGATCGGCTTGTCACTTTGAATTCCTGCATGTAGAGTGCTGTCATCAGCGAAGCTGTGGATTGGGTTGATCGTGCAGGAAAGGAGGTCGTTGATATGTAAGAGAAACAGTGTTGAAGCCAAGACCGATCCCTGGGGAACACCCGCGTTGACGTTGTGGGATGAAGAGGAGAATCCGTGAATTACGACGGATATCTTGCGGCCAGAGATAAAGTCAGCCACCCATCTGCAAAGCTTTTATGGGAGGCCGTAGGATGGAAGTTTGCTTAAGAGGGCAGCGTGCCACAGCTGATCGAACGCTTTCGTGATGTCAAGAGCAACGACATGAGCCTCATCATGAGACTGGATGAGTTTACTCCACAGTTGCGTGACGTACGCTAGGAGGTCCCCTGTGGATCGTTGGTGCCGGAAACCGTACTGGGTGTCGCTAATCAAGCTGTGACGTTCGAGGTAGTCCAGAAGCTCACGATTTATGCACCTCTCCATCACTTTACTTATAACAGAAAGCAGTGCTATAGGCCTGTAGTTGTAAGGGTCGGTCTTAGATCCTTTTTTTGGGATGGGCTGTACATGAGCAAATTTCCAGTTTTCTGGAAAGGTGCCGGATTCATAAGATACCTGGAAGAGACGCGAAAGAACTGGAGCAAGCTCCGCTGCACATCTCTTCAGTACAATGGCAGGAATCAAGTCCGGACCAGAAGTTTTGTTGATGTCGAGCGACAAGAGCACTCGTCTTACGGTCTTATGCCTGAATGTTACCTCCCGCATAGTGTGGGGAACCCTTTGAATTGACGGCACTTGGGCGTTGGTGGGGACGTCCATGGTGGAGTTGGCAGCAAAGATCTTGGCTAGCACTTCCGCCTTGGCCTTTGAGTCGAATACAATAGTTCCATCCTGACACGTAAGTGGTGGAAGGCTACTGTGTGAGAAGTTCTTTTCAATCTGCTTGGCCAGCGTCCAGAAAGACCGACTGCCATTGCGCTGCGACATTACCCTGTGCCTAAATTTTATATCATGCTGGTTTTTGGCATTGCGAACCGCTTCGTTATATTTGTTTCTGGACTCGACGTCGGATTGTCTGTTCTCTACAGTGGGGTTTTGTAAGTAGGTTCTGTGGGCCTAGATCTTCTGCTGGCGAGCAGTGTCACACGATTTGTTGAACCAGCCGTTGGACCCTGGTTTAGGAACTTTCACTGTGTGAGGGATGTATTCCTCCATTCCGACGTGGATAATTTCGGTTATTGAAAAACAGACAGTCGACGCATCCGCGTCAGTGAAACAGACATCTCTCCAAGGAAAGCTAGAGAAGAAGTCTCTGAGCCCCTCCCAGTCGGCATGTCCGTAATGCCAAGTTTTGCGGCCTGTGCGAGTTTCTGCTGCCACAGCGGCTTCTGACCGAAACCTAACCTCCACAACACCGTGATCTGTGTTACCCAGGTGGGACAGGACAGCAGTGCTGTAAGGGGCAGGATGCGTGGTCAGAAAGAGATCCAGCAGGCTACTGGCGTGTGACGAGACGCGGGGGAAAAAAGTAGGGCTCGTCACCAGCTGGGTCAGCCCTTGAGTAAGAGCGAACGCTTCGACTGCACGACCGGCTGCATCGGTCTTATTTGAGCCCAACCAAAGCTCATTATGGGCATTGAAGTCACCGAGAAGAACTACCTCTGAAGCGGGGTGATTGATGTTCAGGAAGTCGATCTGGACGGCGAGGTATTCGAGTAGGTCATCCCAGTTATGGTTCGAGGGAGAGCGATAAAGGCAGCAAATAAATTTGGGTGATGTTTTGGAGTTGAGGCGAAGCCACAGAATGTCCTTCCGGTCTGATTCCAAAGAAAGATCCCTGGTGCAGGAAAGACTGCTGTGGACAAAAGCCACAACTCCCCCGTTCTTTCTCAGATTGGAGTGCACCTCGTAGTTTGGGAAGTTGAGATGGTTAATCGGTGCAGTCTCTGAGATTTTTGTCTCCGCCAAGAAAAGCACGGCGGGACGATTGGATTGCAGGTAGTGATGAACAGCATCAATGTTGCTGTTGATCCCGCAGATGTTGAAAAACAAATTTTATCTTCGATGTTGTTCCCTCGAGCCCACCCTCCACCCGGACATTCCGAGAGTGGAGTGAGTTTACGTCCGGAGTTCTTAGTGCTCGAGGGATCCATCATCATTAATTTCTTTGTTTTGGTAGATAACTGTCGTATTCGGCGATATACCGTACGCATACCCACCATCCTTCCATGCTCTTCAAACCACTGATTAGCGATGGCTCGAGTACTACTGAATCTGTCTCTCAGAGCCAGAAGTCTTAACCGGCGGTCTTGTCCCACTGTAATCCCTCTGGGACGTCCAGAACCCCTCGCTGCTGTCCTGGCCCTTCCTGAGTCTACGCTCGTTCACACATCAGTATACTGCGTAAGGATCTGTTGGTCCTCCTAGAAACTTCTCTTATCTAGAGACCGGCTTCACGCAACCCGAAAATTCGACCTTTCTCAAAGTCACTTAGCTGGGAGAATTCTACGTACTCTAGGCATTTTGAGCTATCAGACAAGATAGCAAATGTACGAAAACTGAATGCTTCTTTATCACCAAATAATACACGCAGCCACCACAAAAACTTAAGAGAAAAACCTGAACATTTCATCACTTGTTGTTCATGGCAAGATGAATCGATATGTAAAAAATTCTTGAATTCTAATAAACATACATGTAGGGGTTTACCTTTTTTTGTCGCTCAGTATATTTAGTGGGACTAACATAATTGCTAAAGTGCCGCTTACACTCTCTATGACGGTACAACTATCAAGGAGTCCTGACCACATTTTAGGTGATTAGCTTGTCTAATTGAAAGTTCAATGCTTCTGCATGGGAAGCTTCAAGTTTGTAAGATTAGCTCACGATCTGGTTAAACAGACATTTCTCTACCAACATTAGTCATCTAGGATGCAAAACTTACTGAGCAGCCAAGAGTACACGATTTAAAAAAAAATCAAAATCACATAAATTGAAAAGAAATCTGGTTCTTTATAGAATCGTACTAAAAGGTGAAGCAATGCTAGAAAAAAGCGAATTCAAATAGACCGACTCAGTACTTTTCACGCTCTCACGCATTAGACATGAATGTATAATTAATCTGTAATATGAAATGCATGATTTCTAAATGTTTGAACCTCCTTCCAGTATTTTGGAATGGTCAAAAATATTTAGTTTTTCGTTCGGTTACTGGATATATTTACAAAAGCTACAACGCATTTTAGTCCTTGCTATGGTACTACCCTTGGATCAAAATTTCATCAAAAGCCTATTTGAGCTTTTCGAACGGCCAAGGATGTCAAACAGAACATGGTTTTTCATGTGGCATCCAAAAAAACATATTTGGATTTCGAAAATTTTCACGATTACAATAGTTCCTTGTCATTTGCTGTGGAAAATTAAAGTTGACATACGCACGTTTGAATATGTACAATATTGACAGCTGTCCTTGCGACAGTAAAACGAATTACACTCTCCATACGTGAGTAGTTACTTACAATGCAATTTCATCTTCCAACAGCTTAGGCACGTTTGAATATGTGTAATATTGACAGCTGTCATTGCGTCAGTGAAATGAATTACACTCTCAATACGTAAGTAGTTACAATGCAATTTTATCTTACAACAGCTTAAGCCAGGATCTAAAGGCTCACTTTTCTTAAGGGCCTGTAGCACTATTTTTGTATCCCATATATTGGATTCTGGAACACCTTTTATAATCGATTTTACTCGAATAGCGCCGGTATACACAAATCTTGGCCTTGGAAGTTGTTGCTAAATTAACCTACAACGTGATGCCCAAAAGTTCGCACTAGAATGGGAAACTGATAAAGCGTAATTAAGCATTTGGAAAACAGTGGGGCCCATTACCTCCAGCTTCACGGATAAATTGAGTCACAATGAAAACATGTGTTCGAGTTCATCGGCTCAACGAGCAAAAATATAGTACGGTAAATGTAGACAACTCGACAAGCGTTAATAATTGCAGACACAAGTGGATAAAGGTGTCATGTAACAAAAGCGTTTAATGGAGAAAATTGACTTTAAACGTCTTTTATTGGGACTTTTTACTTTATTGACATTTTAAATACTTAGTTTAACTATACTAAGTGTCATATAAATCCGAGCACCCAGTTTAAATGGTTTTATTTTAATAAAAGTTGGTGAATGTATTTATCTTACTGTAAATAACAAGTGAAAAAATGTTCAGCCTTATCAGTTGGACATTCCGGTTTTTATACTGCTTTTTTTTTAATTCACTAACGCTCTAAAAATGAATATTTCAGTCGCAGTAAAGAATCAACGTTGGCGGATTTTGGTTCTTGACATCCTTTACGATCGGTTACGATGCCTAGAGTACGGAGACCTGTACGATTTCGTCAACTTAGTGTAGACACTGGGGTTAGGTGTTGTCAGGCATGGCTTCGAGAAGGCCGTACGCAAAGAGCAAGGGGCACTGGACGCCGCCGTAGAACAACAGACGGTGAAGATCGCCGCCTAAGATTATTGGCCTTAAGGGACCGTTTCTCCACTACCAGGTCCATTGCAAATGAATGGCATGCGAAGTGTTTACCGACGAATGAGAAGTTTTGGCTTGTTTTCATACCGGCCACACTGGGTCCTCCCTTTAACTCGAGAACACCGACGTAATCGCCTTGAGTGGTGCAGACAACGGTCACTCTGGGATCAGGAATGGAACAGTATTGTCTTTAGTGACGAGTCTCGATTTTGGTTAGGCATGCACGATGGTCGTGCCAGGGTTAGAAGGCGACGTGGTGAAAGGAGGAATCCACAGTTTTTTGTTGAAAGACATGTTCATCACACTGATGGAGTTATGGTTTGGGGTGCTATAGCTTATGGTTCCAGGTCACCTTTAATCTTCATCAGAGGTAACATGAACGCGCAGCGTTATATCCACGAAGTTCTAGAACCCCATCTTTTACCCTATCTTGACACCCTGGCAGATCCAACTTTCCAACAAGATAATGCCCTACCACATGTTGCAAGAGTCACAATAGATTTCTTTCAACATAATGATGTCACATTGTTACCATGGCCACCAAGATCTCCCGACTTATCCCCAATTGAGCACGTGTGGGATATGATGGGTAGGAGATTGCTCAATTTGCAACGTCCTCCTCAGACTCTAGAAGCACTTCGAGAGGAGTTGGTGGTTGCCTGGACTGAGATACCACAGGAGGACATTGACCACCTGATCAAAAGCATGCCTAGGCGCGTTGGAGAATGCGTAGCACATCAGGGTGCATCCACACATTATAAAAGGTCAAAGGGCTTTAAAGCAGTGCAATCATTTTGAAATTTTTATCATTTACTTATTATGCTCCATTAAGTACTTATACAAAATTTTATTAAAATAAAACCATTTAAACTGGGTGTTCGGATTTATATGTCACTTAGTATAGTTTGTTATTATCTTGTTTTCGCAGCAAAGTGATCACCGAATGAAAGAGTCACGTTTTAGGTTAATTTAATGCAAAAAATCGGTTTTCATAAAAATGTTACATGCCAACTTTATCCACTTGTGTTTTTCAAGGTTTGTCCGGAAAATTCGTATAAAAGTGGAATAATAACTTTATCTTAGAAGTCGCAAGGGGCTCAATCTTGTGCATGAGGTATCCTACCACGCTGATTGGGAGACGTGTGAGAAGGCGCATTGTGCCAAATCCGGTAGAACTCGGAAGACACGACCACTGTGACGACGCAAAACTTCAATGTAGAAATTTCCGTTCACTATCTGGCCGGTAGGGACAAAATCCTGGAGAACAATCCTCCGAGAATCGAATAAAACAATCATCATTGTTTTCACATTGAACCTTGATTTTTTAGACTTTTTTGTTCTCGGTTCCCCTGTTTGCTTTGAGTCTCCAGCTCCACATCGAATTCGTAGAACCAAGACACATCTCCAGTGATGACCCGGTTGAGAAAGCCTCCCCTTTCCTCTACTTCCAATCAGTCCTTAGAGCAAGCAACCCCCCTTGCTTTCTGTTCTGGAGCCAAGAGCTTCGGAACAATTTTCGCGTAGACGTTTTTTGTCAGAATTTCGTGGACGATTGTTTTGGGGATTGACAGTTCCGCAGCTATCATTCTGTCAGTCGACGGTCTTTAAGAACCGAATACGTTCAACATTTCCGTCAGAGCTCGATGTGGAGGGGCACGACCTTTCTTGCCTAGCTTTGCAAGAAACTTGATGTTGATACTCGATCAGAGAGAGCTCCATGCCGACGGCAGGTAAAAAAGGGTTACTTTCAACAAGCACACATAAACCCTACTTACTCTCTTAGGGGCGATTGCATAGAGAGAGGGAACCACCGGCCCCGATTTTTTTATACGTACTTTCCGAATACGATTGATAGTTATTGCCGAAGTAACTAGTTAAGTGCAAGACTTGTCTTCGGTGATATCGACAATTATGCTAACTGTTACCCTTTTGACTTACAATTACTCAAGCATTCGACGGACTATGCTGCCATCATCAGGAGCTAAAAACAAATTAAAAAATAGTTAAAAGCAACCGTGCTCAATTGATTGTAAATCTTTTTACTTACTCCGTCAGTTAGATTGGTGCTAGTATTTGATGTTATAAAATGTAAACGAGAACACATGGCAAGGTGATCAAAAACTGGATTTACGCAGAACCTTTTCGAAAAACGTTGTAAAACATGTTTTACAAATAAAAAACAAACGGATTGGGTCAAACGTTATTAATTAAACAAATTTTAAAACTTCACATCTTGAAATAACCTCAAAATGTTAACGTGGTCGAGAGGTTAGGATTTATGTGTGAAGTTGGTACTATTAGTATTCAAGTAGTTGTTGGGGAATTGATTTTTTGTTTAGTTTGTTAACAACATACATTACGAGGAGCGTTCGTTCAAGTCCAAAATGTAATAGAGAAGTTTAGAAATTTATTGTTATTAAATAACTATATTCTTGATTAAGAGTCAGCACTTGGCAAAACTGGTTGATGTTGTCAAAGACCGAGCAAGGGGGAGAAGAATATTTTTTTAAACAACCTGTTGATTTTACTTATTGAAATTGGTATACCTGTTTCTTGACATCAGCCTTTTTGTTCATACAACTGTTAGTTATTAAAATGTGTGGCATTTCTAAGAACAAACATTTAGATATACAGGGTGACTTCGAAGTTGAGTCATTTATTTTAACAGTGAGTAGATCTGATCCAAAGAAATGTTTTTTTCCTTTAACTTTTTTGTGGTAAAATTAAAGTAACAAAGTTATAGCCCTTTAGAAGTTTGAGTACCGCCCTGTCTCAATAATAATATCATGTGCTCGTGTTTGGCAACAACGGATATAATCCGCCTTATCGGTTCATCGCATCGGAAACAAAAAAGCGAAAGAATTTGAAACGCTGATCACGATGTTTTTATTCAGTCAATGTGTCAGTCGGTAACGCGTGAGTGAATAGTAGTGTTTGCTGCGTGGCTCAAACGAAATAAAAAATGGCACATGTTTATGCGGATCGGTTTCCCAATCGAGTGCAACCAACCCCTCGTGCCTTTGTTAATGTAGTACAACGGGCTCGTGAATCAGGTGACTTAAGACCTCACAGGGGAGGGCATGCCGGTGCTCCAAGACCTTACGATCAAATACAGGTCCGCACTGAAATACTTGTCGGGAGGATACTTTATAAAACGAGGTAAACATTTTTTTTATTTTTTTTTTATTTTTACACACATATTTTGGTTTATCTTCCTTCTACAATCATTATCTGAAAATTAATGACTCAACTTCAAAGTCACCCTGTATGTTCTTCTCTGTCAAGGACCTTAATACTGTTATAGCACATCGAGTGCCCTGTAGTGTTCATATGTGATGACAAAGCACATCTTTCTTGTTCATGTGTGATGACAAAGTACATCTTTCTGGATGCAATCTAGCGTCACGCCTGTGAGATGTTATTCTGCCCTAGTGATCAAGAGGTTTGACATATGTACCTGTATATCAAATTACAATCATTACAGACAGTATTGGTTAAGCCAATCATCGGAACTCGTTCTTTCCTTTTTGAAAAACACACTATTGACTGTGAGAATAGATTTACAGGAATTACGACAATTTAATGCATAGTCTGGCCAATTTTGGAGTTAAGTCCTGAATGCATGGCAATACTACAAAACTAATTCTGAGATTTGATGGCGCTGTTATTATTACTGTGAGAATTGTTTGTGATGTTGGAAGGGCTACGAATTATTATTATCATTGTTTGAATTTGGCACAACGGAGAGACGAACAAGTTCTGTTAATCATGTACCTTGGAAAACCATGGTTCATGAACAGTGTTGACAGTATTGTCAGAGATGCCAATTAGGCAAAAGCGGTGGCCGCAGTAGTAGACTCTTCGGTCTCCTGATCAGTCGCCGTGCGCTGTGCGGGTTCGAGTCCCGTCCCAGGAGAAATTTTTCTCTTGGCTAGGGATGTTGTGATTGTCCGTAGGTGGTAGACGGACTCTGACTGACGAACGCGGAGGTACCACCCGGTAGATCTCGTAGGCGGAGCCAGAATGTGTGCACGTTGCATGCACACGTGTTCCCTCGCCAGAGTCAGTGTGGCGTTCCCCCTTTCCCATGTATCCCCTATAGCCCCACGGTACCAAATGGGTGCTTAGGCCTTAGGCCTTCGTGGTAGTTGGAGTATAAAAAAAAATTACCCTTGTTTTGATTTGTTTCACCAAATTCAACTTTATTTTTAGGTTATGGTAAGACCTGAAATTTAGGAACCTTCCTGAGGATATTGGTTTCCTGTACCAGTCTACCAGCAAGATACTGTTGTAAAAATGAGACTGATTGATTTTCACCCTCTTTTTCACTGGTGAATTTAATATAGGGGTCATAGCTATTAAAGTCTTCGACAGTACTATCTCTACACCTTGTGACGGGAGACAAACAATAATGTCGTCTACATACTTCTTTATGAAACATAGGTTGAAAGGTATAACTTGAATAACGATATCGAACAAGACATCCATCACATAATCTGTCAAAATTGGTGATAGCACTGAACCCATTGGGCAACCACGTGTTTGTGAAAAAACTTTATTATTGCATGTAAAATAATTGTTATGGAAAAGGTATTCTAGAATGGGGATAAATGAATCTAGAGTCAGACTGCAGCAATGACCATTAGACTTTTTTCTATGGGGCCATTTGAAATCTATTGTGTTTACTCCCCATCCTGAAAGTTTGGATGAACTCCGTCAATGCATCATCAAAAGCTGCCATGATATCGCACAACATGTTTTTGAAAATGTCCGTCAGGAATTTGAACATCGCCTATATCATTGTTTGGTCAATAATGGGCAACGTTTTGAACACACAGTGATTTTAGATAAATCCCTGTTGGCAAATTCTTAAATGAAGTCCCTGTATACACGATTAATTTCATCCATTTCCATTACTCATTTTTTTTAATTTTTGACAGTTTTTTGGTTGTTATATCTAGACTAGTATACGGCGGGAGGGCGTGCCCTGTCTAGTGCGTTCTATACATGGGTCACCATGCGTGAGTGGCTTAAGTGTCCACTTAGATTTTGAAAAAGCGAGAGTTCGAATCCTACTGTTGGCAAATTTTTCCTCTCAGATTTGTAAGAATTGTGGAATCCAAGTTAACCAGTAGCGACATGAAAAACTGGAAGTTTCCATTATCCAACAATTTAAAATCGAAACTACAAAGTGTTCCTCTCATGATTGTTTGTAGTGTGATTTATGTTGGGAAGCGACATCGGTTTGTTGGATCCGAAAACGCTGCCAACAAATAAAAATGCTCTACGATTGCAACCCCCTCTAAAATACACGCTAAGGTTGGTATGGCCGTCGTTTCGTGAACTGAATAAAATTCCGCTTCTGAAATTTATTTCTGGTTGCCCGCCAACAACACCAAATCATGAAGTAGCTTAGGTGTGCACGTACACAAAGGAAATCGTAAAGTTTGCTTAAAAACCGCATTAGAATTTTCTCAAAGAAACATGATACTTCAATCAACAACATGATTCAAAACGTATTCAACATTCTAGGTACGAGATGCTTAAAGTCATTAGTGGATATGTAATTTAAAGTTGGAACTGTCTTTTAAACGACGAATAGATCAAAAATGTCGTATGTCTGTACAATACAACAAAGGTTTAAGATTACCGAGGCTCCCCAGAATAAAGCAAACCTAAACAAAACCTAACCCAGTCCTGCACCCCGATCAGATAAACCGTCAACAAGTACGATGCACATCAGTACTCAATCCATCCGCTGGTTGGTAAGCAAAACCTTTAGAAATCGGTTCTGAAAAAACAAAACAAAAATTGCACACTCACACAACAATATCGGAATTGTCCATATTATTTCAATTTACGATGAGTGTCTTCGAAATGCTACCGAGGCATCACGAGTGCATGCAGGTCGTTTTTCAATATCCGTCATGATTTCTTTTTTGTGTGAATTACGGCACTGCTATGATGATGATCTAATATGTAGAGTTGCTTAGGTTTGCACTTTTCAATTCCTTTGTTCTAGCGTAGGTTATAAGTAAGAGATGCATGTAAACCAAGGTGACCAGTACTCATTCGTCTTCTGTTAAATAAAGTCGCTTTTTTAAAAAGTCGTTCGTTGTTTGCACATTCTTAATTGGCGCTGCGAACAGGATATCGGCGTACCGAATCGATAATCGGCGGTATTGATTCACGAATATCGCTCAATCGAGACCGAAAAAGTGCAAAAAATCGTCCGGTGTGTTCGGGTACGATTTCAATCGTTTTGACGTCGATCACAAAGAACTTCGAAGGCTACACCGAGCAGGCACATCACCATCGAAGTACCAGGCCGAAATACTTGCTAAGTATTTTGGGAGCAGGCAACGACACTTGAGAAAACGACAGGAACTGACAGGAGCGAGGTGCTGGATCCACGGCAGGCAAGCTGTCAACCAGGAGGAGCTGTATTGGCCCAAGGAGGTATCTCAGATCTCTCCAAATGAAGCTGCTAGTGCCCAGTGTAGCGTAAGAAACAACATTTACAATTTTTGCTGTACTCAGTGATTTTTCCATTTATTTCTCGAAACTTTTTCGCCCTCTATTGCTTTACATTTATATATACTCGTAAAAGTTATCTATAAGTAAACTTATTTAGTGACTTTAATTGCACATATTTAATGTCCGATTCTGAATTTGAATCTGTAGTCGAAAATACACCTGTTAGACAAGTTATTTTGACACCCTCACGTCTTAATTTTAATCAGTCAACCATGTCTCTTCAAGATTTACAAATTAAATTCAATGTAGCTAAGTATATGGTACCAGAATATCATGGAGGTCACAGAGATCTAATTTATTTTTTGGATAATTCAGAAAAGTTTATTGCAGAATTTGTTAATACACCTTTTGTTTCGTATGCTTTCCAATACGTTATTTCTCAGCTGAAAAGCGAAGTAAGAGATTTAGTGCATCTAACTAGTCCGAGAACCTGGCCAGATTTAAAATCATTATTATTATCCAAATATAAAGATCCTAGAAATGAAGAAACTCTTCTCACCGCCTTATATACGTCAGTTCAGAAACCTAACCAAAAATATGAAGATTTTTATCAAGAAATTAAATTTAAGGTACAGAGCCTGAAAGAATTTGCAAATTTAGAATACCATGATAATCCCGATCATATCGCTTTTAAATTGAGAGACTATGATAGACAGTCTTTGAGCTCCTTTATCTCTGGTTTGAATGAACCATATAGGTCTTATGTAAGACAGCAAAATCCTACTACAATTGATTCTTGTGTTCAATATTGTCGTGATTATGATAATTTGCAAATGCAAGTTGATTACAAAAATTTCTTAAGAACGAGCCTATATAAACGACAACAGCCTCAGTCTCAGAATAAAGTACAAGCTTCAAATCAAAATTTCCAAAGGTCTAATTTTAATTTTTCTCAAAAGCCCAATCAGTTTAGAGCCCAAAATAGTCAAACTTGGCTAGAGCCACAACAAACCTTCCCTACAGGTCCCACGCAACTACCACCACCTAAACAAAATTTTAAACCTCATTACCCTACAAACATTCAAGCTTTCAGACCACCACAGAATGTTTTTTCCAAAAAACCCATTCCAGGTCAACAAAAAAGTAATCCTATACCTATGTCTGTATCTACAGCACGCACACCGAAACCCCAGCAAAACCCATATCGTCAACAAATGCCCACTAGAGTTAATGCCTTTCAAGTAGGTCCCAAACCAAACCATTATTATGTCGAAGAAATTACTCATCTTGAAAATGAGGAAGAACAAACTTTTGCAGGAACGCCACAATATGAATCTGAGGAATATACCCAAGATTTCGATTCAGACTATATCCCCGATGAATCTTATTTTGAAAACAATGACGAAGAAAATTTTCCTTCGACGAGCCAGTCTCAAAATTTGACTTAGATATAAATAATTATCAAAAAACCCACCTTCCGTATATTTTTTGTTCTCAGTTTAATCTTATCATCTTAATCGATACTGGTGCATCATCCTCCCTGATCAATCCAGAAATTGCTTTTAAATATTTTCCAGATCGTATTTATGATCATCCTTTTGAAATTAATTCATGTACGTCCAATTTTAGAGGTCAATATGCCTGTAAAATTCCCATATTTTCTGAATGGAAGAATAAAACTGAAATTGAATTTTTAATTCTTCCTTGGCATTCACGTTATGACTGCTTATTAGGATTCTATGATTTACAAAAGCTTAATTGCTCTATTGATTTGACTAAACATCAGATTATTACTGATAAATGTAAAATTACTTATAACACTTCCTTTAAGCCAATTCGAGAAAACAATCCAGTTCAGTATAGTTACCCGAAAAAATCATTAATTATCCGAAATTTGGATAATGGTTCTGTTGTTATTCCACCTTTGAAATTCAAAAATTCTGACGAATATTTTCCTGAATGTATTTGTAACGTAGAAAATAATGCTATTCAATATCCAATTGACATAAATCTTCTTGATGTTTCCAACCCATTTTTATCTGAACCTCTTGATGATTTTCTAATTGAAAAAGAATCTCCATTTTCTACTGAAAAATCCAATATACGTGTTGAAAATTTAATTCGTACGTCTCATATGAATATTGAAGAAAAAGGAAAGATTATTAAGCTCTGCAAGCAATTCAAACAGGTATTTTTCAAGCCTAACGAACCATTAACTCTCTGTAATGCCACTGCACACAAAATTAGGTTAAAAAATGAAGACCCAATTTATGTAAAAAATTATCGATATCCTTATCATCTCAAAAAGGAAATCCAAAATCAAGTTTCCAAGTTATTGAATGATGGAATCATTCGACAAAGCAATTCACCCTATCAATCACCCTGCTGGATAGTTCCTAAGAAAATGGATGCATCCGGTGTTAAAAAATATAGGATGGTTATTGATTTCAGAAAACTGAATGAAATAACAATTGAAGATAAATTTCCACTCCCACTAATTGAAGAAATTTTGGAAAATTTAGGCAAAAGCATGTATTTTTCTACTATTGATTTGGCACAAGGGTTCCACCAGATCCCTATGGATCCTGAGTCTATAGAAAAAACGGCTTTTACTGTTGAAAATGGCCACTATGAATATGTCCGTATGCCATTTGGGTTAAAAAATGCCCCTGCTACCTTTCAACGTATGATGAATACTGTATTGTTAGAATATATCAACGTTTTTTGTTTTGTCTATATGGATGATATCATTGTTTTTTCAAAATCCCTAGACGAACACATTTTGCATCTTCGAAAAATATTCCAAAAACTGAATCAGTTTAATTTAAAAATCCAACTGGACAAATCTGAGTTCCTGAGAAAAGATGTTCCATTCTTAGGTCATGTCATCACGCCACAAGGCATACTTCCAAACCCAGATAAAATCAAAGTAATTCAAGAATATCCTCTCCCGACTACGATTAAAGAAATCCAGTCATTTTTAGGCCTTATGAACTATTATCGTAAATTTATTAAAGGATTTGCACAATTGACTAAGCCATTCACAAAATGTTTACGTAAAGATGAAAAAATCAATATCAATAATCCAGATTATATCAATGCATTTAAACTTTGTAAAGAAGCTCTTTGTAACCCACCTATTCTGGCTTATCCTGATTTTTCCAAAAAATTTACATTGACAACTGATTGTAGCAATATAGCCCTATCAGGAGTTCTTAGTCAAAATGATAAGCCTATTGCTTTCCACTCTCGAACATTAAATTCTGCTGAACGCAATTACAGCGTTATTGAAAAAGAACTATTGGCAATAGTTGATTCTTGTAAAAAATTCCGTCCTTATTTATTTGGTCAAAATTTTCTAATCGAATGTGATCACAAGCCCCTAGTTTGGTTGAGTTCTTTATCAGTGCCCAATCAGCGATTGATTAGATGGAAGCTTCAGTTAGAAGAATATAATTTTTCAATTAAATATAAAAAAGGCAAAGACAATGTTGTAGCCGATGCGCTCAGTAGAATTGAAATTAACGCTTTAGAGGATGACGATCTTTTATCCATTTTACCACAAGTAGATTCTGTAGAAGAGTTAACAACCCAAGAACTTGATGAAATCTTGAATGAAGATAATTTACCTTTAATTGATTTATTAGATGAAATGCCGTTAGATGAACGACTCAAAATTGTTGAGCAATCTGATGTTACTCGACATTCATCTGCACAAAATCCTATCAATCATATATTGTATCAAGAAAAGAATTTTTATTTTTTCAAAAATCGAATACATTTTCAGTTAAAAAATCAGTACAAAATAACAAAGTCTTGCAATGGAACTTTAATGGTAACAGTCCGAAGTGGATCTGAAACAGAGCAACTTTTGAAATTCATGAAGGAATATCTTCAGCCCGATCATACTTATGGTATTTGGTATGAAAATCAACTTTTAGAATTTAAACTTAACGAACTTTTAGAACAGTATTTTTCGAACAGCGGTATAAGATTTGTTAAAGCTTCTTATAAGCCTATATACCTACTAAAAGACTCATTTACAGAACAATTGTCTTTCTATCATAGCCAAACGCATAATGGTATCAATGAAACTTACAGCCATTTCAAGAAAAAAGCATTCACCCCAAATATGAAAAAAATAATATCAAATTACATTAATCAGTGCAATACTTGTTTGACATCAAAATACGAAAGACGACCAATCGAACTCCCTATGGAAGGACCTCTAATAGCCAAAAGACCATTTGAACATATATTTCTAGATATTTTTCAAGTCGAACAACAAATATTTTTAACATTTGTTGATTTATTTAGTAAATATGCCCAGGCCTACAATTTAAAATCAAAATTATCTAACGAAATATTAAACAAAATCAGACACTTCTTTTCCCATCACAATTATCCTGACAAAATAACTTTTGATCCTGGTGAACTTAACACAAAAGTTATAAAAGAATTCTGTAATATGCACAAAATTGAATGTCATGTTACTAGTGTAGGTAACCCCTCATCATTATCACCTCTTGAAAGATTTCATAGTACCCTGAAAGAAAAACTCAAAATTTTACGTCAGCAAAATAAAATCGATTCGATTATTGATCTAATGACGACAGCTATCTTAATTTATAACCAAAGTGTCCATTCTACGACCACATATACCCCATTTTCATTATTATACGGTCCTTACGACGATTTGAATAAGCATTTGATCGATACCCCCACAAAATTATATGATGAATATAACGAGAAACGGTACAGAGAATTACTACCTTTTTATGAAGAACTATCGAACCGTGTACTAGATAAGGCAACGGAAAGACTAGAAAAAATTAATCAAAATCGAAATAAGGAAATTCCAACCTTAGAAGGTCCAGTATATCTTAAATCTGCATTAGATCGTTCACATAAAACAAAACCCCTGTATTCTAAAGAGACCTCTTACGAACAAGAAAATGTCCATATTAATTTGCGCACTAAAGGAAAAAAGCATAGACTGAATAGAGTGAAACCGCAACGCAAAATTTCTAACTTTCAGGATCCTAATCCAGGCCCTTCAACTAGCCGGCCTAGAGATCCAGCTGATCGAGAATAAAGCACCATATTTTAAGCAAGAGCTAGGTAACGCCTATCTACTAAAAGCGTACCATAAGACATTTTTTCATATAAATCTCACTCTCATTAATGAAAATATCAAGCAAATAACGTCAAATGTCTATTTTGCAAAACAAAGAATAGATGATACGTTGATAACACAACTTGAACATGAATACAATTTGCTTTTAGACAAATATGAAATGTTAAAATTTAAACGAGTTAAGCGTGGATTATTTAATGGTCTTGGTTCCGTCATAAAATATATTTCAGGCAATTTAGATCAATCTGATCTAGACGAAATAATGGAAAATATGAAAATTCTGAAGGAAAATCAAGATAATTTATCATTACAAAATTCCCGAACCGTCTCTGTAGCAAAACAATTACAAGACAGGTTTGAAAATAACACTTTAATTATAAAGAAAAATTTGAGAGATAATTTGGATAACCTCAACAAATTGCATAGCGAATACGCTAATTCTCAGTATGTCTTGAATGAGATAATAATTATTCAAAGATTTTCTAATTATTTATCACACTTACTGTTAACCATTAACCTGAGCACAAATCAGGGCATAAATCTCTTACAGCTGAGTAAGACTGAAATTAATTATATCCATTCGTTATTAAGTGATCTATTTGACAAAAATGAACTTCTCCCACTTGATAAACTGCACAATTTTGAATTTTTCGAATTATGTGAATTAAGTATTATAGTCCTCGAAGAAGAAATCATATTTGTTCTTCACATACCAACAGTTACTGGTAACTTTATATATTCCAATATATACCCCATTATACACCAAAATAATATTCTGGTATTGAAACATAAAAATATTATCGAAAATGAAACTATACATTTTTGTGATGAATGCAAATTATTGAGTAATAAATATTTTTACTGTACTATACTAATCCATTCCAGTTGTAACTTACTTAAAGTTGAAAATTGCACGTTCTTGGCAAAAGGTTCATTTTCAGAAGTAATTCAATTAAAACATGATAACTATTTAGTGAATACTAACAAGAATATTCCAGTATATGAAGATTGTACCAAAGAAAGAAAAGAAATTGATTCCTCTTTTATTATCAGCTTAAACTGTAAAACATTTATTGATCATACTGAGTATTTGAAGATTTCTGATATTTCGAAACCTTTATACATACCTAACATTATGGTGAACTATGATAAGAATATGTTATTTGAAAATACTGATGTAAAGGGTTATTCGGATATACAATTGAATAATGTTTTATTACACGATAAATTAAAAAATTTAGATTTTTCACACAAAACGTCCACGTTTAGCATTGTAACTATTTTATGTATTTTAACATTTGTTGTAATTATACTTTGTTTAAAAAAAAACAATTGCTCTCTCTTTTGAAGCAAAAAGAACCAAAAAATCAATCAGTCAAAAATGACATTGAACTTAACCAGATTTTTCCTTTGAACCAGGAGGTTCAATCTTCTTGAAGAGGGAGGAATTACGGCACTGCTATGATGATGATCTAATATGTAGAGTTGCTTAGGTTTGCACTTTTCAATTCCTTTGTTCTAGCGTAGGTTATAAGTAAGAGATGCATGTAAACCAAGGTGACCAGTACTCATTCGTCTTCTGTTAAATAAAGTCGCTTTTTTAAAAAGTCGTTCGTTGTTTGCACATTCTTAATTTGTGTGAGGCGAATATATGCTACTTGAATCTATCGCAGGCAACATTGACAACACCTACAAGCGACAGAGCTGTACTTGAAATTTCTTTTCGATTAACCGTGGGTACTTTTTATTACATTGGATTTGCTATTACGGGTACAACCGTAGTTGTGTGTGAAAAGGATAGTCCCAACTTTCTTGACTCCCTGTATAAGAGAGGACCAATAAAAAATTACCTGAAATTTTTTGGTTATAACTCAAAGTGAAGAGGTCTTATTAATCACAATTTCACCATCATCTGAGTAATACTTTCAGACTTCTAAGGGGCGAGAGATTGTTGGACAGACCGTCAAAAATGAGTTTCATGATTTGTTAGTGTCCACGATTCTAGTACGAAGGCGCCAAGGTCATATGTGTACCTCCAAGTGCATTAGGAGCTAAGGTCATACTAAAAAATAAACAAAGTATACCTACTCAATGCACCCTTAGAGCCTTAACAGTAATTTGTTCCTCTAAAGAATTACAAGGATTAACTCTTGGGATGTAATTCTGCTCTAGATGAGATTTTCGATTCTCATTTGCTTGCATTAGCCCCATTTCCCCAGAGAGTCGAGTAGTTAAAAATAATTTCCTAGTCTAATTGGTCAATCGTAAGTTTTTATTCAGTTTGGAACTCCATCGACCCCAAAAAGGATAAGCTGGCGCACACCTCGTCAGCCCCATAACACTGTATAAATTCTTTCCACCATTAACTTGAACCTGGCGACGTGAATGATATATAACTAATGCGTTGCAGTCATCTTGTTTACTTACATATCGGCCAATGTGAATTTCATACAAAGGTATGTAATAAACTTCTTCACCGCCATATAGGGCTATTGAATAACTTGCGCAGCAAATTTTATTTTTATTTACCCTTCAGAGTAGGATCGTAATATCTACGGGCTTCGGATTTGATTCATATTTCAATAATGATAAAAAATATGTCTAGATTTTTAGGATACAAATCTGAACTTGTCTGCGTTAAATCTTCCACAAATCCTATATTTAGACACAGTTACACTAATCTTTATCATTTTATATCTGTAATATCGGACTGAAACAGAATTATACTAAGTGACATATAAATCCGAACACCCAGTTTAAATGGTTTTATTTTAATAAACTTTTGTATAAGTACTTAATGAAGCATAATAAGTAAATGATAAAAATTTCAAAATGATTGCTCTGCTTTAAAGCCCTTTGACCTTTAATAATGTGTGGATGCACCCTGATGTGCTACGCATTCTCCAACGCGCCTAGGCATGCTTCTGATCAGGTGGTCAATGTCCTCCTGTGGTATCTCATTCCAGGCAACCACCAACTCTTCTCGAAGTGCTTCTAGAGTCTGAGGAGGACGTTGCAAATTGAGCAATCTCCTACCCATCATATCCCACACGAGCTCAATTGGGGATAAGTCGGGCGATCTTGGTGACCATGGTAACAATGTGACATCATTATGTTGAAAGAAGTCTATTGTGACTCTTGCAACATGTGGTCGGGCATTATCTTGTTGGAAAGTTGGATCTGCCAGGGTGTCAAGATAGGGTAAAAGATGGGGTTCTAGAACTTCGTGGATATAACGCTGCGCGTTCATGTTACCTCTGATGAAGATTAAAGGTGACCTGGAACCATAAGCTATAGCACCCCAAACCATAACTCCAACAGTGTGATGAACATGTCTTTCAACAAAAAACTGTGGATTCCTCCTTTCACCACGTCGCCTTCTAACCCTGGCACGACCATCGTGCATGCCTAAACAAAATCGAGACTCGTCACTAAAGACAATACTGTTCCATTCCTGATCCCAGAGTGACCGTTGTCTGGACCACTCAAGGCGATTACGTCGGTGTTCTCGAGTTAAAGGGAGGACCCAGTGTGGCCGGTATGAAAACAAGCCAAAACTTCTCATTCGTCGGTACACACTTCGCATGCCAATAGGTCTTCCGTGTTCTGCAAACCATTCATTTGCAATGGACCTGGTAGTGGAGAAACGGTCCCTTAAGGCCAATAATCTTAGGCGGCGATCTTCACGGTCTGTTGTTCTACGGCGGCGTCCAGTGCCCCTTGCTCTTTGCGTACGGCCTTCTCGAAGCCATGCCTGACAACACCTAACCACACTGTCTACACTTCTTTGCACTCTAACTGCAATTGCCCGAAAAGAAAGTCCAGCTTCCCGAAGTCCCACTATACGGCCCTTATCAAACTCGCTAAGTTGACGAAATCGTACAGGTCTCCGTACTCTAGGCATCGTAACCGATCGTAAAGGATGTCAAGAACCAAAATCCGCCATCGTTGATTCTTTACTGCGGCTGAAATATTCATTTTTAGAGCGTTAGTGAAAATTTTTTCACTTGTTATTTACAGTAAGATAAATACATTCACCAACTTTTATTAAAATAAAACCATTTAAACTGGGTGTTCGGATTTATATGTCACTTAGTATATTTGATTTTCAATAGAGGAATATATTTATTACCCAATATGGCGGGCGGTTATACGTAATCATAGCATCGTCCATATTGTCTTTGGTTTATTAGAACATTTTGGGGTTATCTGCAGGCGCTATACAGCAAATCTCTGAAATGAAATACGCACAGAGTTAAATGCTTCACTCAGAGTTTGTACCAGATCTAATCTTCTGTTTGGAAAGTTGATATAGCCTTTAAAATGCGTTGCTTACCTCAAAATATTGATTATGGCATTTAACCTAAAAAGTTAGGCTATGGTGTTGTATAAAAGTTGTGATATTGTTGTAGATGTACAGCTTGTAACAGTTACTAAACGACAGTTGTATAAGTGCTTCCGTTGGTATCACTTTGTTGGCTAAAGTAGTCATTTTGCACACTAAAACAAGGCTCGAGTTTGTTATATAAATGTTACCTTGCATGCCACAACACAACTGTTTTGACTACCGCGCAAATATGCCATATAAAATAGTTGTATAAACGTTCATGCAACAGTTCAAAATTGGTCTTATAAGACGTTGTACATTTATGCTACAAGACTGTTTTCGACAAAGCAAATTTGCATCCCAACATTAAGCCAGCATTTTGGCGTTCAGGCAACAACAAAAGACAGACAGAGAGCTTTTACGGCTGACAGTTTTTTTACCAAAAACTTTGCAGCACGTTGCTAGTTGGGTATGCTTTGCTAAGGCTACAAGGCATTGGACGTGTACGCCTATGGTCACAATAGTACACGAGTAGCTTTTCACATCACTAATCGCAAATGACCCGGAAGCTAAGAGTACATAATAACTTTCCCACAATGGAAAATACATTTGTAAGCCGAGACAGAGTGTAGCAGGCGGAAAATAGGCATATGATGATTTTCTCGATACCGCATGTATTACCATATTGTTCCAGGATTTATTATGCCATAAAGCCTCGTGGAAATTTAATAACAGGTTATAGCATGTGATAACCACACTAGTAATGTAAAAATCGTAAACTACTGTTGCAATAAACAGTAAAATACAGCCCAGCAACAAATCTTAGGCAAAATTCATAAAAAGCATGTTTACGGGAGTAGACAATAAACTGGCATATTTTTTATTGATACTTTCCTCTTAATTAGCAGATGAGTACCTCAGATAATGGAGCTCATGAAAACATTATCCCGTAAATATTACTCGATTAACGAGGAGATAATACCATTTTATAGTACATGTGTTACAGTTGAAGCGTAAAGCCCGGTCAGTGAATTTATAACTTCACTATTTAATGCATGGTTGTATTTTAACGCGAGTTTCATCACCCTTGTGTGGTCATTAACGATAACTTTTTTCAGAGGAGCAGAGTTTTTTCAGTCATCAATTTTACGGAACGCCCTTCATTTGGATCAACATTTACTTCCTTTATTATTCAGACTACATATCCAAAACCATTCAAAGATACAACAAAAGCAGACATAAGCAGAAACCACAAAATGGTCAGAAACTTTTATATGCTCTGAAAATGCAAAAGCAAGAATGGCTATAAGAGCTTTGCATCTACACTAAAAGAGGTACTCTTGAATCAAGACCATCTCTATTGAATTAAAGATCATATTTTGTATGTTTATAAATCTATATTTCTCTGAACTGAAATCTATTCATGATTGTCAAAATTCTATTTGAAGCAAGCACGATGCCATGATTGTACACAACCACCCGCCATATTGGGCAAACATTTATTAAATAATTATGTTTCAGTTCGAAATTACAGATATAAAGTGATAAACATTAGTGCAATTGTGTCTAAATATAGGATTTGTGGAAGATTTAACGCAGATAAGTTCAGTTTTCCGTCTTAAAAATCTAGACATACTTTTGATCATTGTCAAAATATGAATCAAATATGAAGCCCGTCGAAATTGGGTAACTAATTTGCACGATAATCACAATAAAATTTGCTGCGCAAGTAATTCAATAGCCCTATATCAAAGTGTAGAAGTTTATCATATACCTGTGTATGAAATTCACAATGGCCGATATGTAAGTAAACAAGATGACTGTAATGTGTTAGTTATATATTCTTCACTTCGTCTATACAATACATAGGAAATAGTTTGGTTGCAATAAAGTAGAATCACGTAAGAGAATAGTTGTATAGTTGACAAAACTGAATCTTGCACTGACGCAAATGTCCTATAGCGGCTGCAAGAGGCTTACACTTTTGTTTAACTGTTACCTGCAGCCCTTATACAACCTCTTAAATGACTGAAGTGTCCTATTAGGTGTGCCCATTCCGCTTGTATAGCTGTTCTAATGCTCTTACAGTATACAATGCTGTTTAAGGAATAATGTATAATCATTCTTGCAACTCTAATAGGAGTGATAATTGTTAGTTGGGTATTGATAGGTACTGCAAGGTATCTCGGTCATTCCTCTGCCTAGGGCAGCATTTCCGGTGAATTATATTACTTGCAATACCTAATAAGTTTGTAATAACAATATATTATACAGTGTGATCTTACCATACTACAGGTTTTAATGCAGGTAGCACTTCAACTCGTATTATATAATCTAAAAGTAAATTAGACCTGTTATCGCTGCAGCATTTTTCGACCACTCATTGAAGGGAAAAGCTCAAAAGCCGCTTTCTGTAGCAGCCATTATTTCCAATTGCTATAGAAATCGTATAATACGTACGAGACCGTTAACAAGGTTCCTAAGACTGAATGGAATGCGTCCATGAAGAAAATATGTTTTGTCAGAACCAATAGAGGAAGCTGTTCAGAACTTGTCTTTCAAGCAATTTAAAACAAACCGTATTCTCTCTTGTAAGGAAGACAATTAACGTCGCATGTCCCTTTTACTCTGGCGAGGAAGTATTGTAATAGCGAAAAATTTCGTTGTTACATGACATAGATCACGAAATACCATCTCACGCATTTCTGTCAGTTTGTCTGGCGTGAGGAGTATAGAGTCAATCTACTTGACCCATTTTTTTAAATCTGCATTTCTGTCAAGAGCATTACCGGATTTATACCTATTGTTTGTTTCAATTGCTTACAATGTATTTTCTTATTACTTGGAGCGTTATTTTTATTGATGAATATCACATAGCCATATCTATAAGCACGCAAGGTCTGCAAATGCATAATTGTTGTCATACTCGAATATCATAGATTTGTAAGGCCACGTTTGCAGGGCGCTGAGGTTAAGAAAAATTTGAATTCCAAACTGATAGTTCTCCTTTGGTGCAAAACTAAATCGTGTAATCTCCTCCGTAGGGACCTAAAAATTAATCAGATAGGTATCATCAACTTCCGGGTATTGCGAAGAATTTCTATTTTCATAAATTTATGAATCCTACTCTTCGCGTGTGATTTTTACAACTTCATAGAAACATATTCGTAAAATCAAAAGTTGACACCTAGCTTATCAACTTTTAAGGCCCCACGCGTGAGAGCGTAATTTGGCATCAAAGGAGAATTGAAGCGTTCGGGCGAATAACGGTCTATGTAACAAGTTGGCATTTTCGAGAAAGGTGAGGTTTAACATCTGTTGCATTTCTTGAAATTTCATGGGTGAAAATGTTACATAGACCGTTATTCCACAAATAGAAGTTTTTTGAAATAATTGTTGTTCCAACTTGAAAATTTATTTTCACACTCGCCATATTGGCATACTCGCCCCATCTATTGGTATATCAACAAACTATTATATTTAGTGGAATCTACACACTTCATAGACCGTTATTCACACCAAAACTCGATTTTTGATAATTTGTAAAATAGACCGTTATTCGTCCGAACGCTTCAATTATCAGTTTGAAATTTCCCAACCTCAATATCCTGCGAATCCTGCCTTAATAAACATTTTAAGCATGCAGGCTTATTTCTACTGTAACAGTTTATCTTGTGATGTCTCAGAAAATCATCCAACCTTATAACATATATAAGTTCGACTGAGTCTTATTAAGGTTTTAAGTTTGAAAGTACAACGTACAAACTTGTTTGTGTATCTGGTTTTGGTGAGAAGTGAAACGTGTTTGTATTTTTATCGGTTTTAAGATTTGATCCATAAGAACTGAGAGAGGCGTTATATAGGATGTTTTTGAACATAGTAACATAGCTGAAATATAGTTTGAAGTACCTATTTTCACCGTCATATTATGCACCACAGATTGAACAGGTGCGTACCTAGAAATTTTTTCCGAAGGGATCTATTTAAAAAGGGCAAATGAGAGGTTTGTCGGTTATTTGGTTCACTTTTGTGAGCTTCAACTTTCAAGATTTCAGCTACGCGCCTGTTCGACAGTTTTATGGATAATTTTGTTTGAATCTTTACCTGGAGTGATTCTTTTCAGCACATATTTTGTGAGTACTTTTCAGGATTTCACTTGAACAAAATACTCATTCTCATTCAAAATCATCGTAGCACTAGCTTCTGAGCTCCTGTTTTCCAATTAAAGAATATTTAATATACCTCAACTGAGAAGAAGTAACTTACTTGTGCGCATAGTGTGCGAAAACCAGAAGTTCGTCAACTCTGGCCTAACAGACAAGGTAAAACATCGTTTTAAAATAAAATGATTTCAAAATACCCATCAAGGATTTGTAAAGCAAGGCTTAGATACTTGGCAACCTCAAAAATTATAATTTTTAGGATTTTTCAGACATTAGGTCGCTTATAACTCGAAAATGGCCAGCTTTAGAGAAATGTTACTGGAAGCCTTTTTTGTTCGTAATGATCCAAAAAAGCTAAAAAAAAAAGTAATTTATTTAAAAAATTGTTTGAACAGAATTGATCTGGCTTACCCGGTGGGTATATCCAATGTTTAGAAATTTTGTTAAAAATTATAGTTTTTCAGGTCGCCAAGTATCTACGTTGAAAGTTAAAACCTTACTCTACCAGACCCTGAAGAGTATTTTGAGATCAGTTTGTCTGAAGTGATTTCATCCTTGTTCTTCAGGCCAAAATTAGTGAAATTTTGGTTTTCGCAGACTGTATATCGATTGATTCAACAATCAGCTCCAGCTGTTGTTAAAACCCCAGTTGCGCCGAGGCAAAAACCGTGGTATTATAGAGGATGTTCGGAAGATCGATGCAAACCATTTAAGGGCTGACAGTACACTCTATTCCGAACAGATTCAGCCTCTTGTACGAACTTCCATCCTATGGCCCTCCAGAGAAGCTTTACAGATGGGTGGTTGACGTTCCATCTGGCCACAAGATATCAGTCGTAATTGACGGGTTCTCCTCTTCATCCCACAACGTTAACGCGGGTGTCCTCAGGGATCGGGATCGGACGTTGTTCTTTTTAGATATCCAGGACCTCCTCACCTGTACGTTGAATGCAGGAATTCAGAATGACAAGCCGATCTCCGCTGGTGAGCTAGAGAAAAGACGACCAGCAGCAACTTCCTCTCTGAGAGTCCTAGAGTACTGTAAATTCACTACCAAGAAGCGTCCTAGCGCTTATTCGGTTTCATTGGATGGCGGAGTTCTATCAAAGAGCCGTCCATTTTGGCTGGCCGGGGTCCAGATCACCGAGGTCCTGATCTGGCATGAGCACATTTCGTCAAAAGCGACAGCTGCCGAGAAAAAGCTAGGCTATTTGCTCTGTACAAGGCCAAGATAAGAACTAGTCTCGAGCACTGCTCACTGCTCTACTTGTTTTAATATTTTGTGACATTGAGAGAAAATTAGAAAGAAAATGCAGAAGTGGAAGAAATGTTTTCAATGATTTAAATTTACAAAGTTGGACATTTGTTTAACCTTTCCCGAAAAGCCAAGATGCACAGCAAAACCGTACCATTCAGTAAACCAAAATTATTTTTTATAACATGTTGGTCATCTTTCCAATCACATGGGAAGATCATCAAGATTAATGAAAAAATAAAAGCAGAAAAAAGATGCATTTCATTATTGAATTGCGCATAACTCAAAAACCGTTCGACTTTGCACAATAGTATAGGTGGCTCATTGTGTTTTTATTAAGGCTTGCATCAATGTTCCGAACACTCTGTATATTATGATTTTTGTCAAAAAAAAGGTACAGTGAAATTTATTACCGACACCACGCACGTGGAGGTCGACGGTAATTGCAAGAGGAGTCTCCATAATAGTTAGAGCCGAATTGCGAGGTCGGATCACGCACTCATCTGCATAGGTGTTACTTCTTTTTGTAGTTGAGGATGTATGTGGTGATTTTCTGTTATTAACAAGAACTCGGCTGTTTGTCGAGTTGTTATGGAGATTATGAAAATGCTGAAATCAAAATGAGACAGTGCGAAGGTACACCACACACTTTGTATAGTGTATTGCTGCTATGCTTCCGTTCGTTGTTCGAGAGAACAAGCCAAGACTGCTGATGAGTTGCCAAAAATCACGAAACAGCTGTACATGTCTTTGGTCCGATGAACGAAAGAAGAGCACATTTATTATATGCTGAAATCAAGTCTCTTAACGAAACTCTCCATTTTAGTGATTGTAGTCCTGGTTGGGGGGGTATGATTTTTTTTAATGAATTTTAAGAAATCGGTGAATGTTTTCTGAAAATTGGGAGATTACTATATGAACTTTACTGGTTTCAAAATGTCAAGCAGGATCTCATAAACTATATTCATCCTTTTCAGGAGCTACTATTAAATTGTCCGACGGGGCTTCCTTACGAAAATTGATGCCCCTACGGGACGTTACCGAAAACGTTTTTTTCTTAAATAGCGTTTCCTAGAAAAAGAAATTTTGACAGCATAGTTACCAGTGAATCATGTCCAACCGACTTATTTTGAGTCTAGAAATACGTGGTACTTCTATTTCCATTGAATATTTTGATACCATGTAAGCAATAGGCATCTCCGTTAAATCTGCAAACATTCACCGATTCTTTGGCGCGGGAATAAAATGTCCGGGCTATCCCCAAAATCCCGGACTACAATCGAAAAAGCGCAAGTCGGAGGGGTCTGTTATCCGCTGGCTCCTAGACGCGTGTTTTCTATATATATATAGCAATCCAGTCCTCTCCGGTATACGCAACCTATGAAACGTGTGATCCTATAGGGTTCCGGGCTCCTCTGTTCTTCTCAAACCATGGCGCAAGCGCGGCGTACCAGGCTGAAGCGCGCCCTAACAGAAGTCACCAGCGATACTGTGTCCTATGTGAAAACGGTTGGAATCATTTAGAGTCCTTTTGACTTTCTACCCGACAGGCTTTCGTTACGCTTCTCCCCACACGTTCTTTTTCTAACCTCAAAATATTTGCCCGGATTTTGCTAAGATGATGTGCTGTTTTAGAGTGATTCCACGCGTGCGAAAAACTTCAAACGGTATCACGTACTTACAGGAAGCTGTTAGAGGAACAGGTAATGACATTTGAATGTTCGCGCTTTTTTGTGTTTGCTGATTCCACAAATTTGACATTTGATAAATGGAAACTGCGTCAAAATCAGGAATGCATACAAAATAATGTTTCCAACAATATTTTTCTCCATATGATAAGAATTTTATTGACTTGTTTTGCTTTGTCAGGGAATATCTCCCGCCACTTCCTTCATAGTCAAGGAAAATGATGCATTTTATTTTAAGAGAAGGTTTTTTAAATTGATTCTGCGTCAGTTAACTTTTTCCAGCAGATTAACTTTAACATTTTCTGAAATTTTATCACGTATTTACAGGATAAGAAATAAACAGGTAATATACCATTTCAATATTCGCGATTCTGTGTGCTTTCTGAGCTGGAGTCTTTCCTAGCTGCAAGTGCAAATACACCAAATCAAGGAAATGGATAAAAGTAATAAATAAGCTTATATGCACGGTCAAACATAATATTTTTCTTCACGGGATAAACATTTTATTGACTTGTTTTGCTTTGTCGCGAATATTTCACACCGCTTCCTTTACAGTCCAGGAAAATGATGCATTTAAAAAATAGTTTTCTCAAATTGACTCTGCGTCATCTGCAATGTTTTCAGAAGATGACGCATTCCGAACTTTGAAAAAAACTCAAAATTAATTTTCGTGGAATGTTATCACGTAGTTGCAGGGTGAGAAATTAACAGTTAACAGCATTTGAATCTTCACGACTTTTTGTGCTTGCTAAGCTGGAATCTGTGGATTCCATAAATTTTCCAAATCAGCTGCCAAGAAAAAAATACGCAAAACTCAGGAAAATGCATAATAATAATATACCTAATAACACGATCGAACAGAATACTTTTCTCCAAGGGATGAAAACATTGTTGACTTGTTTTTGCTTTGTCGGCGAATATCTCGCACCGCTTCCTTTACAGTCCAGGAAAATAATGCACTTCATTTAAAAAATAGTTTTGTCTAATTGATTCTGCGTCATCTGCAATTTTTTCAGAAGACGAAGCATTCCGAATTTTGAAAAAAAAACACAAAATTAAAGCAATTTTCTTGAAATGTTATCACGTATTTGCAGGATGAGAAATGAACAAGTAACAGCATTTGAATCTTCGCGACTTTTCGTGCTTGCTAAGCTGGAACCTTTGCTGATTCCATAAATTTGTCAAATCAGCAGCCGAGGAATAAATATGCAAAACTCAGGAAAATGCATAAAAATAATATACCAAATAATCTTATATGCACGATCAAACAGAATAGTTTTCTCCACAGGATAACAATTTTATTGACTTGTTTTGCTTTGTCAGCGAATATCTGGTGCCGCTTCCTTTACAGTCCAGGAGAATGATGCATTTCATTTAAAAAATAGTTTTCTCAAATTGATTCTACGTCTTCTGTAATTTTTTCAGAAGCTGAAGCATTCCTTTCAAACAGAATATTTTTCTCCTCAGGATAATAATTTTATTGACTTGTTTTGCTTTGTAATTCTCAGTATTCATGCGTCAATATCACTTAACTCGATCGAAAAATAAGTGGGAGGACCTTTTTGGAAAACACGATATCTATATTGGAGTCGTATATACAGGGTGACTTCAAAGTTGAGTCATTTATTTTAACAGTGAGTAGATCTGATCAAAAGAAATGTTTTTTTCCTTTACCATTTTTCTGGTAAAATTAAAGTAACAAAGTTATAGCCCTTTGGAAGTTTGAGTACCGCCCTGTCTCCATAATAATATTATGTGCTCGTGTTTGGCAACAATGGATATAATCCGCCTTACCGGTTCATCACATCGGAAACAAAAAAGCGAAAGAATTTGGAACGATGTTTTTACAATTATTTTATTCAGTTGTATACAGTCAGTGTCAGTTGGTAACGCGTGAGTGAATAATGGTGTCTGTTGCGTGGCTCAAACGAAATCAAAAATGGCACATGTTTACGAAAATGCTGAACTTGTGGACATGATTCTTATTTACGCGGCATCACGGATTTATGCGGATCGGTTTCCCAATCGAGTGCAACCAACCCCTCGTGCCTTTGTTAATGTAGTACAAAGGGCTTGTGAATCAGGTGACTTATGACCTCACAGGGGAGGGCATGCCGGTGCTCCAAGACCGCACGATCAAATACAGGTCCGCACTGAAATACTTGTCGGGAGGATACTTTATAAAACAAGGTAAAAATTTTTTTTTATTTTTTTTTTATTTTTACACACATATTTTGGTTTATCTTCCTTCTACAATCATTATTTGAAAATTAATGACTCAACTTCAAAGTCACCCTGTATAACAAAATAGGTTAATAACTTAATTACAGAGGAGTTCAAGAATTAAGAAGTAATACGTAATATAATTAATGGAAATAGAAGAATATTTTTTTAATTCGATCGAGGTTAAGATCGTGATTTGGACTACTTAAAATCATTTCAGGGGTAAACAGCTACGAGTTATTCCTTTTACGATCGCTTTAGAATTAAAATACGCTAAGTCTTTAATGTGTATATTTTATGCTTCTAAGGGGATTTACAAGCACGAATAGTCGTAGCACGGAACGTAATAGCATCAATTTATTCAATGAACGTCAATCAACCACTGACCATTTTAAAATTAATTTCAAATTTGGAAAAGTGTTTCCTTGAAAGAACCGACCGCCCAACGTACCCGATGGCACTATAGCTTTTAACGCTTGCTCTATCTCATCCCTTGTAATTCATCGTAACCAATGTATCACTGATTGCTATAGTTTTCTTGCCAATACTGTACGTTACTGCCTTTCATCTAGCCTAGGTTTTCCAAGAAGTTGTTGTCTCTTGTGATACGTAGGGAAAGGGAGAAATTTCATCGCTTTATTTTTTACGAGAAATACTAGAAGGGAAATCTACCTAGCCATAAAAAACAATTTGAATGCACAATCATAAAATGTCAAATAGTGGCGTGCCGTCTAGCCTTACTTGCAGCATTTAAGTTAATTTTGATAATCAGTTTTCAATTTATAAAGCGAAGTTTGAGGAAAAATGAGTTACTTGAAATTAGAAGTATCATAACATTTCAGACAATAAATAATAGTTTAAAAAAAATAAAAAGTAGAAAATAATTTTTAATTACAAAAAGTTTATACGAGGGATGTCTTTTAAGTTTTGCATATGGAAATAAAACAACACGGTAGGTAGTATTAAATCACTTTATTATTTTTCGAAGTATTCTCCATGAAGGTTAATACACATTTGCATGCGCTCGAATCAATTTTCGAAGCACTTATTCCACTCGTTTGCTGGCAGATCCAAAACGGCATTTTTGAATGCGTCAACTGCTTCTTCTGGTGACTGGAACCTTTGACCACGCAGTCTGTTTTTAATTTTCGGGAAAGTAAAGAAATCGTAAGGACTTAGATCGGGAATATATGGAGGATGGTCCAATAATTCCACGTTTTCTTCCGTTAAATACTGCCTTGTTTTTTGGGCTGTGTGCGAGCTTGCATTGTCTTGGTGGAGGATGATTCTTCTTTCGGGGTTGATTTTTCGAAGCTCGGTGATGACTTTTGGCAAACAAATGGTGGTATACCAATTCGCAGTAACAATTCTTTGCTCATTAAGAGGAATTGTTGCAATATGACCCGCTTTTGATACAAATGGCGCGACCATTTTTTTCGAAACACTTCGAGAACGAGTGACTTTTGCTAACTTTTCTTCACCTTGGAACACCCAAACAGCCGAGTGTCGTTTATTTTCTGGTTCATAACAGTAAATCCATGATTCATCACCACTAACAATACTGTACACATTTTTGAGTTTCCGGAATTGAAACGGAAAAGCGTTTTTTGACACCAATTAACCCTGGCTGCTTTCTGCTCTTCAGTCAACAGGTGGGGTATCCAACGAGAAACTAAATTTCTTACTCCTAATTATCCATGTAAAATTTTTTGAATTGAGGTCTTTGAGATCTTCAAGGACACTTCAATCTCGCGATATGTCACATGTCTATCTTCAACGATGCACCCACCCTGGAATCGTCGCTAACACTCACCCGTCCACGTTTGAATTCGCCATACCAACGTAAAATTGTCAACTGATGCGGCGCTTCGTTGCCGAAAACAGACAGTAACTCAGCAAGGCATTCTTGTTGCGATAATTGTCTCTGAAAGTTGTAATAAATTATGGCGCGAAAATGTTCTCGGTTGAGTTCCATTTTTCTAATGACTTGGTGATACTTAAAATTTTACTGTAGTGAGAACACTGCACGTATTGTTGTGAAACTTTGAATTTAAGTTTACTAAAGAGTGAGGTTAAGATTCAGTACTGACGTTCGATCCGCGCGGCCTACTACGTTTCTATATGCAAAACTTAAAAGACATCGCTCGTATTACAGTAGTAGATGGTCGAACAATCAATCATAATTAACGAACTCAAAATAAAATTATAAAATTTAAGTTATTTACAGAATAATTCAATTCAGCCTAAAAAGCGTGGGGTGCATTTTACTACATTTTCATAACTCTTCTCTCATAGATAGTTGCCAACAGAATGATTGTAACATTTAATATATCAAGCAGACCACGCTTTTTACTCTGAATTAGATTATTCTGTTAATAACTTAAATTTTTATTATAATTTTATTTTGAGGTCATTTATTATGGTTGATCATTCGACCATCTACTACTGTAATATAAACTCTTTATAATTGAAATTATTTTCTACTTTTTAGTTCGGTTAGCTATAAAAGCGTGTTTTTCTAGTTTTTTTAAACTATTATTTGTTTTTCATTTTTTTAGTTCGATTTATCCTTTAGTTTTTTGTGGAAATGTAGTATTGAAATGTATTACGAATCATTTCGTAATCTAATCATTCCATTTAAAGCTTCACTGTTGCATGGGGTTTTGCCTGTTACCTTAGAACAATCAAGTTCTTCAATCCCAATACCGTCTAAAGATCTTTCACGACTTAGTGCTACATAAGCTTGTCAGGGAGCAAACAGTCGCGAGCCCAGTGATGGGCGCATTGTATACACCATGTATACGCGTATACAATGGTGAATATATACGCATCGATATTTACGTGTACAATGTATGAAATGTATATAATGTATACAATAGTTCATCTACTTGCATATAGCGCTGGGGTAGAGAGAGAGGGGGCAAGCGGGCACCACTTGTCTAGAACGAAAGCGCCACACACCACGTTGCCTGGCACAACAGTGATGAAGGCCACAGAACACAACTGTAACTTGCTGCAACGCCTTGTTTTCTACGCTCAAATACACATTTCTATCGAATCTATTTGGGATCAATTTCAGATCGATCCTAATGGTTCTCCGATTTTAGGTGAAACTGAAAGTTCAGGATAGATACAAATTCTGCAACATTGCATTATTGGTTTGACTGTGGAAGCAGTTTATAAATAATGAAAAAATATATAATATTCATTTATATACGTATACAAAGATACAGTTTTAAATAAACTAAGAACAACAAATGAACCTAGGTCATCGATTTCTTTGTTCTTTTTAAATGTCGGTTCACTGTTTACCAACTTGCTGACGTTTGCGAATAAACCTAACCTCACTTATGCTATTCTATACATGGTCTTCATCATTGTATAGATTGTATTCATTGTATACGCATTGTATACATCGAGACGTAGACAATTAATGTAAACGCCTATCACTGCGCGAGCCCAGATAAATGACTGCATGATCGACTGAACTCGTACAACCTTGCATCTTGTGGACGGTCGAAGTCCAACTGAGGATTAATGCCAACATTCGCAATGAACAAGGTGAGAATGCATTACCGTGAAAAAGTATCTGCCCCGTTGTGCTGCGCCGAATGCCCGAACCAACAAAGAGTAAGTTCGAAACTGCACGTATATACAGGGTGACTTTGAAGTTGAGTCATTAATTTTCAGATAATGATTGTAGAAGGAAGATAAACCAGAATATGTGTGTAAAAATAAAAAAAAAATAAAAAAAAATTTTTACCTTGTTTTATAAAGTATCCTCCCGACAAGTATTTCAGTGCGGACCTGTATTTGATCGTGAGGTCCCCTGTGAGGTCTTCAAGTCACCTGATTCACGAGCCCGTTGTACTACATTAACAAAGGCACGAGGGGTTGGTTGCACTCGATTGGGAAACCGATCCCCATAAACATGTGCCATTTTTTATTTCGTTTGAGCCACGCAACAGACACTATTCACACGCTAACCGACTGTATGTATAACTGAACTGAATAAAATACTTAATTGCAAAAACGTCGTTCCAAATTCTTTCGCTTTTTGTTTCCGATGCGATGAACCGGTAAGGCGGATTATATCCGTTGTTGCCAAACACGAGTACATGATATTATTATTGAGACAGGGCGGTACTCAAACTTCCAAAGGGCTATAACTTTGTTACTTTAATTTTACCAGAAAAATGGTAAAGGAAAAAAACATTTCTTTTGATCAGATCTACTCACTGTTAAAATAAATGACTCAACTTCGAAGTCACCCTGTATACATACACACAGGCCAAGCTTATAGAAGCGTGTTAAAAAAGGGCCATCAGCCGAAAGCAGTTCTTGAGAGAATGGTTGCCGTCATATTGTAACGACGCCTCTGGTGTCATCCTTGGGATATTGAGACGAGAACAGAATCCAAACAGTGGGTTCATCAAGGATGTCCACCACCTCAAAAAAGCACGGCAGGAACACTGAATTGCTGGCAACAGTTTTTTTGGAACAGCAAGAGCATCTTTCTCATCTCATGGCAACAGAGACAACAAGAAATGCCGACTTCTATGCGAACACGCTTTAAGTGTAAATCAATCAACTATAAAAGACTCGATTTTTCTAATCGGGATGTGTTACTGCTAATGGTGCAGGAATGCAGCCTCTATAGACCATCCTCGGGAAAGTCTGGATATGGCTCCGTCTGAGCTTTATTCCTTTAGAGTACTAAAGAAAATCTTCGAGGACGCCGTTCTGACTATAATGAGGAAACCTCTTTTATAAAGGTATTAGTTCACTAGAGTAGAAATAGCGCAAGTGCATTGATGTCGGGGACTGTAGTGAAAATTATCCAAAAAAATCGGGTACGTCTTTGTTTCATGGCTAGGTAGATTTCTTTTCTAGTACCCCTCGTAATAGTTCTTCTTAAAGTGCTTTGCCCCTCAATATACATTTAAATAACCAATAAAACGTTGTAGCTCTAGAAGGAGCACATATCCCAAATAGTATATATGTATATTTCACGACGTGGTTATAACATTTTTGATATGAGGGTCCTTTTTTTAGTCATAAAATATCATGATGCGGAAATCACGTCTGTCCAAGGTCGAAATCCTGTAAATATAGTGATAACATGCGTATCGAATGATACGATAGTAGAAAATAAGCCCCCGCACGTATCATCCCACATGGTTTAGAAAACTTTCAACATAACTGTCATGCCCCCAAAGACAGAATGCAACGGACCTCTAAATCGAGGATCCTTGTTTCTTGCTAGTCGATCACCTGTGATACTACCCTTGAACTGTGAGTGACTCTTCACCCAGGCAACAAAAACAGTGTCTTTAAAAAGGCAACCATGACAAGAATGACATTGAAAAATGAGTTCGAAGCCGTTGCTGAGATATACGACGCTTTTATTATTGGTTTACCCGTTAAAAAAATGCTCAGCTCTGATAGCTTGCTAGTCTGCGCCCAGATTGCATCTTGATATTTCAAACCTCTATTTCATACTAAAATATGGTATAAAACGATGTTATGTACATGCCAAATAGACACGGATTATATACTGAGTGACAAAAAAAAAGGTAAACACTTACGTATGTTTCTCCGATTTTAATATTTTTTGGCATATATGTTCAGTGTCCCTTACTAGTAAAATGATTAAATTTTTAGCTTGATTTGTCAACTGACCTCAGAAGCTGGTTCAATAATGTGTTGATGATCCACGATTTCTTATACACTCATTGACACGCCTGGCATCGTGCTGATAATCTGGTCGATATCCTGTTGGGGTATCTCATTCCAGGCTCCTGCAACTTCGCAAGTAAGAGCTGCTAAAGTCTGCTTGATGCTGTCCAGAGGAGGGCGGTCCGACTGATCGATGACTCTTCTCTAACAGACAGTCTCGGGACTCTTTCGCACTGGCGGACCGTCGGCGATCTAGCTCTTGTCTACCGCTACACCAACGGGCTTTGCTCCTCACAGCTCTCTTCCATGATGCCGCCGCGCGATGTGCCTGCCAGACAGACCCGCCTGACTTTGGCGTCCCATCCTAACCGTGTCTAACTTCGTACATGCAGAACTGGCCGATACGACCGCTCGTTTATCCCGAGGGTGTCGAGATTGTGGAACAATCTACAAGAGGAAGCTTTTCCAGTTCTACTAACCTTAGGCAAAAATCGTATTAAGAAAATTTATTTGGGATCATCATAGCAGCCGCGGTGTTCCGGCATTTAGGCTTCTGCCTGCGCGGCTGCTTCGATATAAAAAAAAGAAAACTACACTACACGCAGCCACCACAAAAACTTAACAGAAAAACCTGACCATGTGATCACTTGTTCATGGCAAGATAAATCATATGTAAAAAATTCTTGAATTCTAATAATCATAAGTAGGTGTTCACATTTTTTGTCATTCGGTATATCTGAATATGAGTGTGTGGCTAAATGGACTACATTTCGATTTCGTGTATCATCATTGCAGCTATTGTAGGCTATTTTATAGTTTGACATTAATGTTGGCTTGATCGACAACAATAAAATTATGAATTGATTTGCAGTGATTCACCGTAATTTGAAATTATTATTTATGGTACTTACATAAATTATCCATGAATGTTTCGACAATGACGTTTACAATTAACATACTAATTTCGTGTACGAATAGGTGCCTCAAAACATTGAGACATTTTTTAGATTCTTATATGCTTTGCTTCATCGCGTTATGAAGTTTATTTAAGCGCTTGTTTTAGTTGACAGTAGTGACTCTGTCTAAATTCAGTGGTGTAGTAGGACTGTTTTCATCAAATTTTTATTGAAATTTATTTTAGCTACTAGCTGACTCGAAATAATGTAGTTTTGATCACTAGTAAAGGGTTCAAGCCCAAACAACGAAAAAAGTACTCCAAAATTATATAATAATCATAAGTTATTTGCACAATTCATTACAGAATAAAATATTTATGAAGGCATGAAATAAGCGAATAATCAGAGTCCCACAGGAAGGAATACGTGGGTGAGTAGAATTAAATATAAGAATAAGACTAAGTAATTTAACATATTACGTCCATAGTATAAATTATCCATGTATGGTGAACAGCAATCACAGTTCATTGAAAGAGTCACAACCAGATCAGAAGTCACATCCAAGTACCGCAATCACATTTAAAAAAATCAAACCATGCATAAAATGACAGAGTATTTTTTAAATCAATTCCCTGACGTATCTCATTCATTCAAATTATGTTGAACGATCTAGGAGCTAAGAAAGAACATGACCTTTGGGGCGTACTCCAGCCTACTCTTTTCTGTTTATACAGGGTGTCCGCAAAGTTGGGGTTTTCCTTTTCAGAAACAACTCCCCTTGAAATAAGAAAGGTAATGTGTAGAGAAACGAGGGCGACCAAGTAAAAAAAAATAAAGGAAAAAGTGCTCAGTCTCCAGTTGACGAGAAGGGCTAAGTACGTCTCTGCCCGAAATCATACCGCTCCAACAGAAAATGAAATCCGCTGATGCACCATGCCAGCCAAAACATTCACCGAAAATGTTTATTGAAAATGTGCCCGACGAACAGCGTGCGGATTTTCTACTGACCAAACATGAGTGTTGCGAAAGTTATTCACCCCATTACGCGTGAATGTAGATTCGTCTGTCACCAATATGCACTTCAAAAAGTCCGGATTATTGTCATGTTGATGCAACAACCACTCACAAAACCGCACTCTTGCTGGAAAATCGTCAGGTTGAAGGGCTTGTACACGTTGGACCTGAAACGGATACAGCCCCTCTTCACGCAGCGTTTGCCACACTTTAGTTTTTGATACTTGCACTTCTCTAGCCACGTCTCTAGTGCTTGTTGAGGGATTCTCGTCTACGCGATTACCTCTACAGGCGTGACCGTAACCGTCGGTTGAAGGTTGCATACTGACCTGACACATTGACCCCGACCCAGTTCTGTCGTCGGGTTGAGCCAGTGACATTGTACCACTCCGTGATGTCGCGGCTACAGGACGGTATTCAGATATTTTTGATGTTGCAGAGCCCTTTATCTCGGTTCCCTTAAGACATTGGTGTATATGGTACTAAGAAAAATTACTTATGTTTTCAAGATCTACACGTCGTGTAAAGGAAAACCCCAACTTTGCGGACACCCTGTATATTCTGATACATAAGGGTACAAAATCAATCATTGGGTTAATCATTCAGATACTGTCGAGTCAGCCGTGACAATGATGTGAATGATATTCACAAATTCAATAAAACAAAAAAATTGAAAAAACTGCTTTTTTGTATGTATGATTTGAATTTGTCGTGATAGCTATTGGTTCGGTCTGATTGCATACTGAAACTTGCCTAATTACTTTACGCAGAAAAAACTCACACAAAAGAATCGGTATCGTTGGGAAGTACGAAGAGTACGATGTGCTTCTAGTATGTGACTTGACTATACAGGGTGTTTCAGAAAGGCGTGCCATCATTTTTAGGGTATAAGGTACATCCAAAAATAACAAAAAAGTTGCTATAAATATAGATAAGTTGCTCCCCTACCGAGATACAGGGTGATGAAGTTTATTTACAAAGTTGAAATACTAATTATATTTACTATGAGTAATAAACACACAGAGATTCCCGGCCCAAACTAGGCCAGCGACGTAGAAACTGGGGTACCTGGACCCCTAGTAGGAATTATTTTTTACGCCTCTGATCTTTTCGGAGAAAATAAGTGCATTTTAGAAAATACTATTAAATTTTCCATTAGTTTTGTTTGTTGATGACTTTTTTCAGATCACTCGCTTTGGAGATATTTAGGTTTGAATATTTGAGGTAGAATCCTAAAATATTTTATGAAAAAGTTTAGCTTCCCTTTTTCTGAAAACATGGTGAGGCTTGAGGTTGGAAACACCATGGCTTTGAAAAAGCTATAGCACCCCATCACAACATTAATTGAATAATATGCGTGTGTCATCGTCAATCAGTAGCGTAGAAGTTTTCCATTCATTAAAGCATTCCTGTGCACGCCACTGGTTTTCATTCATCCTTCTGTTGTCTAAAATCACAAGTAGTAATTGTGGAATCAATCAATTTGAGCAAAATTCTTATCATTTCATCTGAAATTATCGACTTTTTTCTCAAATTTCTTTGGCATTTTTGATTAGGCGGGCTCAATAATGAAGATATCATAAATCGTTAGCAACCTAGGACACGAAGTATGAGGACGAAGTATACAGAAGGCCTTCAACACTGTTCGTAGCTAAAGATTACTGAATCTTACCCGCTCCCTAGATACATATGTTTTTTAAATTTCGTAAATCATCCTGCACCTCGGTAGAGGAACATCTTTGGACCCAGATTTTTACAAATTTTCTTGTTATTTTTGGTCGTACTTTCTACCCTATAAATATTGACACGTCTTTCTGAAACACCCTGAATAAGGTATCTTTAATATCACTAGATGATTAGCAGTCTTTGTTGTCACGCACTGTCAGTGAAAATATTGAAGAACCGCATGAAAGGAACATTCAATGAGCGATTCATATTTTCTAGGAGTCATTTAAACTCCATTAGTCCACATTAATCACTGTTAATTGGCAGAATCAACAATAATTACAGAAAAGGATAAAATAACCATCAAGCCATTAATTAACTTATCATCGCCCGAACAGATTTCGCATTAAATCATAAGATAAACCATTAATTGAAATTTGATAGGAGTACGCTACATTTAAGCACTTATATTGTACTGTGGCATTATGGGGGAATAGATTTCCTGACATTCCGATATGGGGATCTGTCAGGAAAAATATGGTTCGTAGATTCAATAGAGAACATGACCTAACATCAAGGGGTTTTTCCTTAGGTGATTCTAAAACGTTGTCTTGTTTTCAAGATACAGAATGTAAAACTTCTATTCAAAATGTATATTTCTATTTGTAAAAATTGTAATAATCCATATTTCGTCTGCTTTGAGAATCAATTATTATTTTCCAGCTAAATAAAATTAATAATACAACTTTCTATTTGACGAGACTTGAGCCAATCTGTGAATTCATAAGTTTGATACTTATAACCTTGAAAGCCAAGCATTACCGGACTACTACTATATTTATGTTGTCCCATCCTAATAACCCTCTGAAGTGTGACCAGGTACTTATTAATGCTCTGTAACATAGCGTATATTTGAATAGTATTACAACTTTTTTCCCATGAAAGGTGTAAACCAAATCAGTAACGCTCTACTGGCTAGCAACATTTCCACTGTTAGTTTTCCTGTCGTTTTTATTTCATTTACATTCCATGCCAGCTGCTAATTTCCACAGGTGGTGAACCGGTTGTAAATAACCCAATATCTCTTTTCTTGTTGTTTTTACTTTCAACGCCAATTGGAGAGAGAGAATTGTAATCGCGAAACATTTCGAAAATGAGATGTTACATAAAAACCATGTCAGTATGTCTGTCCGCCCGCTAATCCTGGGTCCTCTTATAACTGGAAAAAACACTGCTCAGGTTTTGGATGGAAGTTTGTTACTGTTATACCAAGGACGACACAACTTTTGTTTTGGAAATAGATCCACTAGTGGCAGAGCCAAAAACGAAAAAAATAAAATGGATCAGGCTAAAGCCTATTTGACTGACTTGATCTGCTTAATTACTATATATTATGATAGTAGTTGATTTTTTTATGAGCTTTTATGAACTCATTGCAGCATTTACTAATTCCACTGTCAACACCGGATGCCTGTACAATCCGGTATTTTGCCAATTTCGTATTTATTTTGATTTCTCTCAAATCGAAAGGTGATTATTTTATATTGCGAATATTTTACTGCGTGATTACGGTAATGTCGACAATACACTATGGTATTCTATATTATACACAGAAGTATGCCAGCGGAGTAAGATCAAAATATGGAACCTTTGCGACTACAATTTATCCGTCTAACAGCACATCTTTCTTAATCGACCTATGATGTTACGTTTATGTATTTTGAGGTTAGACAAATTAAGAACCCACATCCTTAAGGCAATGTTTTCTAAAAAATAAGATTAATTAAACCAGCTAAATATTTTTTATAAAGCAATACCTTAAAGGTGTTAGCGTAAGGCTGTATAGTAAAGTTATGTCACTTCATATACCAAATTGCCAACATTGTGACCGGCACGTCTGTGTAGACACAATGTTACAGACATTGTGCTGAATGTGTCGGGCACATGTTGCGGCATTATGCTCGGCTTTCAATAAAACAAGTTGCACAACATGCACCTGACACTTGTGGCTGCTACTTGTTATATTGAAAGCATCATCCTTGATTGCGCATTCTTTTCACACTAAAAAATAGTCCAAATGTCTATGGATATCAAGTGGGGTAATACAGGGTGTCCCAACGAAAATGGAAAGCAGTTTTATCTACAATCTGGAAACGATATCAAAGATCTATTCTCCTGGCAATTTTGGTATGCTACTAGTGCATATTTTAAAATCATTTCAGTATATAGAGGGTGTTCAACAACTTCGTACCATGGCAAACATGTATTTTTTAATAGAATACCGTATATTTTATTGCATATTTGGATAGAACTTCTAAAAACAACAAGTTTGATATCATATAACGTCAATTGTTTGGATATTTAATGAAATGTCTGAAACATTCTCAACTTTGACGTCTGAAAGGTCTGAAAGTAATCTTGCTATTGGTACAGGGTGTCTCAAAATGCAAAATGTAGCTTTTTCATAAATTTTAAATGGAACATGCTGTATATTTCTACATCCTTAAATAGCTTTCCTTAGAACTTTTTTGTAAAATAAGGTTTATAACAATTTTTTCGAGTTAGTGCTTTTAATTCCAAGAATAAATATATTCCACATTTAGACTTTAGATCAGATCTTCCATTTAATCAATGAAAAATCCAGTATTTTTTCACAACAACGTTGTTTCAGCAACTTGGGTAACATAAGATGTATTTGGTCTTTCTCAAAATTTATAGCAATAACTCAACAACGTTTAGAAAATAGTTATATAAACCTTATATCAAAAAAAAGTTCACCAAAAATCCATTTAAGTATGTAAAAAAATACAAGGTGTTCCGTTTATAATTTTTGAGAAAAACTTTTAAGATACCTTGTATAAATAGAAATAAATTTTTGTAAACTAAAATTTATCTCAATATCTACAGAAATGGTAGAGCTGCTAGCCGTCAAATCGGGATATTTTTTAGACGACCTAATATCTAAACAATTGACAATATAAACCATATGCTATTTGATATAAACCTATTCAAATATGCAATTAAATACGTGGTGTTCTATAAAAAAATATGTTCGCTATAACACGACGTTATACTAAAAGAATTTTAAAATATGCATTAGTAACATATCAAAGTTGCAACGAAACAGATTTTTGATATTTTTTTCCAGTTTGCTCATAAAACAACTTTCAATTTTCGTTGAGGCCCTGTACAGCCATATAGTAAGAAAAACATCCACTCTGGTTGATCCACTTGACTTTTAATCCAGGGAGCATCTTCGCAACCGCTCGGGAAATTATCTTATTAAAAAAACTTTTAACGCATATACATGACACGCAAAATTGCGTCAAAAATTGTTAAAATCTGAACAAAAAAGGCTCATATGTTTTTTTGTCTAAAATTGATATTTTCCGAGATATAAGCGATTGAGTATTTGAAAAAGTGCAAAATATGCCAAAACAATATGAAAAAACGAAAAATGTAATGTCAATTTTTAGATATCCATTAACTAAATCCCTAAGTATTTTAGGGGTACTATTATTGAACACCTTTGTTTTTTAATTGTTCATTAAGCGCGCGCCAAAGGTTCAAAATAACAATCTCCCACTTAAATTGTTTTGCGACTTTGTTAATGAAGATTTGGAAAGCGTCTAGAAACTTTGACAACATTAAAATCTTCGTTTTCTCTTATTATTTTCAGGGTCGTAGAAATATCAACTCTAGAGAAAAGTTCATAAGAGTCTTTTTTCAGAATAACCCAAAAATACCTAAAAAAAACTTTTTCCTTTTTTTAAAAATTGCTTAAATAATTTTTGATGCAATCTTGGACCTAAAAGCATGCAGTTAAAAGGGGTCCTTTTTGAATAACATCATGCAAAATAAGCGATTGATTAAATGACAACACATAAAGCGAAATAATCTCACTATGCAGCCTTAATGTAGCAGCACTTCGCACATCACGCATTTTGCGATTTGAATCTCAACACTCAGTTAAATACCCACAGTTAACCAGCACCTTAAATCAGTGATACTGTACAATCTAGATCTAGAGGCTATGCCGATTGCATCGAAATCCAGGCTCGTAGAAACTGAAGAATAACCCTGCAACTGCGAATAGGTCACGTCATCATCTACAAATTTCAAAATTTTGGCTTTAAAAAAGTCTTATAGTTTCCAACATTTTCAGTATTTTAGGTTTTAGTTGAAAGACTGGCTTGTATGCAGTTAATTACGTACGAATTTCTACATGTATCGATCAGGTTTGTTTTAGAAAAGTCAATACTATTATTACTTTTTTAAATTGGCGAGAAACCCACGTACAAATCAAGCCAGTCTACATTTTGACATCCTGACACACTGTAGTGTGAGAGAATCAGGTATGATCACTGTGTCAATCAGTCGAAAAAGTTGGTTGGTTATCAACAATTCTTAAATTGTGTTCTTTTGATTGCAGTTATAATGGAGGCGAGTCAGTTTTGGTAGATATCAAAAAATGCGTTTTACTTCTTTGAGACACGAATCCCCTATTTTTTTTAATGGGCAGCATTCTTGCAGGCTAAGAAATGTTTTATGAGAAAAGTAGAGCGTTTACGCTTCTAATTACGTTGATAAATTTAATAGGAATGGCACAGTGATAATACCTGATTCTCTCATACTACAAGGTGTCAAATTCAGAAGTGAGAATGGGTTTTCATCGAAATGTAGATTTTCGTATAATTTTTATGAGTGTTTCTCGACAACTTAGGAGAAAATAACAATGGGTCGGATGGAATGCTTGATTCAGAGTGTTCCAAAACAAACCTGGTCCAAGAAAGTTGATATTTCTAGAATAGACACGGAATTAACTGATTGCAAGTCAGTTTTTCAATAAAAAACTTCAATGCTGAAAATCTTGAAAACTATAAGACTTTCGTTACAACAAAATTTTGCCACATTGTAGGTCCCGACAGCTGCAGGATTATCTTGTAATTTCTGGATACCCCTTAAATTATTATAAATACATAGAATATAAAATATTAACTCCTATACCATGAATAAATATTATTCATATTTTTATGTTACAAATACTGTGGAATTAAGGATATAGAGGGTGTATTAGTAGTGGATCAACGGAAGGCAGGTGATAGAGGGCCTCAAAACCTATCGAATGGACCTTTATATGTGAAATTTTATAGTTCAGGAGATATTTGCAATTGATGAGGACACATATGATTGCCTCCAAGGTCACCCGATTTAAATCCTCTAGATTTATTTATATGGGGATTTTATAAGGAGATAATCTATACATCTGGATATACAAATGTAAACCAACTGCGCCAGAAAATTGATGAAACAAAAATAAAAATTATGGAAGACGCAAATTCATTTCGAAGACTAAAGCATAATTTTATTAGGTGTCACTTGTGTATAGTAAATGATTTCGAACATGTTCTTTAAGAGTTAGTTAAATTAAATTATCTTCCACATTTGTCGGTAAATCGCCATAAAGAGCGGCTAAACACAATAGGTTCTGTACTTGTAAGTAGTGTAGTGGTAAGGATTCTATTGCGTTTCTTACGTTTATCGCATCACAACAACGAATGTGACATGATACTCATCGTAACAAGCTGAAATTTTCAGAGTTTATTCTACATGGATTGAAATAGTTTTTACAATAAAATGAATAATGGAATACAACCTCAATTTTTTTACGACCCTCCAAAGTTGAGGGATGGAACAGATTTTTCACAAAAAAATGAATTTAAGATTTTTTGCGTTGATTTCTAATTAGCTCTATTAAAAAGTGACATAACTATTACTAAAACTAACCATTTAGCCCATCTCAAAAAAAAATTACAGCCCTAAACCTAATGGTTTAGTTGTAATTGCGATTGAAAGTTGACAGAATTCTGTGAGGTACATACTGGAATTATTACCACATTTTTTGTTGAGAGACAGCAACGTCTCAGGTGTTCTCGAGACTTGCATCCCACTCTATCTCTCCTCAATTACTATGTAGGTGGTCATTAAATATGGAGACGATTACATAATACTGTTTTTTTTGTTCCCTTAGTAAATGCAAAGCACGTTCAGCAAACAGCTATTATAATAATTAAAATAAACTGGAACAATTCTCACTGATTGGGTGAACCAAAATGTATTTCATTGTACGGTTTGGTTATTTGACTATTAAATATGTAAATAATTCCAAAACAGTTATTATATATAACAGACATAATAATTACATCCCAACTCAATTGACGTTGTTCGATTAACACAATTCGTGCAATAGTCCAAAAGCCCGGAAGCAACTTTAAAATACTTGGCAATTCGTAGGTATTTTTCCCTTCAGGAGAGCGGTCCGACCAAAGTCGCCGATGGAACTGCAGCCTCTTGGGCTTATCGTACCTTGCTTACCGAATTTACAGTACCCAATCCAGCAGTCTAGTGTTCTGTGCCATTTGGTACAGCTTTTCTGTTAATACTGTTATAAAATTCCTCGGTTCAAGTTTTGGAGTTTAAGATTTAAGACATGTAAGGCTGATTCTGTTCCTTTTCCGCAGTATCTGGCAGTTGAGGTCTCCATTTTACGCAGATGTTCTTTCAGGCAGGTCACTATGTTCTGTTGGAATGTCTGTAGTTACAAGAGTTGTTTTCTACTCATTGAGGGCAATTCCGCAGTCGTATTCGGACATGGTCCCACGCTCGCATCCAACGCCAAATGCCAATATTCCTTGTGCTGGTTTCTTACTTATTCTTTGACTTGGTTCTTTATTGGAGTTTTTGGCACCCCCAAGACGGGTTCTGAGCCTGTAAAGGGTGCGGGTGGTCCAATGCACCACATCAAAGTTACTTTGATGTGGTGCATTCCTAAATGAGTGCATACGTCACTCTAGGGCTTCTTAACGCGTGAGAGATGCCTGACTGCCAGTCAGAGGTGTCACAGTCTTGTACAGTTTCATGCTTCCAAAACACAGTACTGTAACTTGACTACCAAGAAGCGTCCTAGCGCTCATCCGGTATCGATGGATGGCCGAGATCTACCAAAGAGCCGTCAATTTCGGCTGGTCTGGGTCCAGATCACCGAGGACTTGATCTGGCACGTACACATCTCGTCAATAGCGGCAGCTTCTGGGAAAAAAGGTAGGCTATTTACTCGTATTTAGGGCTAAGAAGTACTTTTCTCCGCATGACCTCCTCACTCTGTACAAAGTCCAGATAACGCTTACATGTCGAAGATAGTATATCCATAACTGGCTGATACGACCGCTTTTTTGTCCCCAGGGTATCGCGATTGTAGAACAATCTACCTGAGACGGCTATTCCCAATTATATTAACTTTAGGCAGCTCAAAAGTTGGAGTAATAAAGTAAGCTCCTTATAGCAGCCCCTGTTCCTTGATGTTTATGCTTGCTTCGTTATGAAAAAAGTAGCTGTTTCTGAGAAGGAAAATCCCTACTTCCAGAACGTCCCGTATACCGGGTGTCAACGAAACAGTTTTACAAGGCACTATTCAATTGCTGCTCAAAGAAGAACCTTGAAATTTTGTGTGAAGATATGACTTATAAAATCTCAGATTATCCAATAAAAAACAACTGAATATCGCTTCCGGTTTGACGTTGTGTGAAGATATGACTTATAAAAACTCAGATTATCCAATAAAAAACAATTGAATATCGCTTCCGGTTTGACCGGAAGTGAGTATGAAATAAGAATTTTAAATAGGACCCTGTATATATTTTTACATATTTGCATAGAGCTTAAAATTTCCTTTTCAACGATGTATCACAAGTTTTTTCTCAGAATTTTGAATAGGAAACGGAGCTTTCTAAATGCTAACAATAAAGAGCGTCTTATTTCCGGAAGAAAAATGCTCAACAGCACGTTTCTTTTGTATTTTTTCTTTCTAACGATAACAAGAACAATCACGGAAATTAGCATAGTAAAAACCAAGTAACAAAAGTAACTAAGTATCAAATAACTTAGCAGATAAATTACTAATTAAAAATTAGGAGAAATCATTCAATTTAGTGTTATATGCGTTGGTCGCCGGGTTGTTGACATAACCTGACTATCTTGATGTTTTTTATAAGCAATTTTCCTTTTTGTTGAGATATGTTTCCAATGGCTGTTCTAATTCCCTTTTCCAGTACTTCTAGAGACGGTGAAGGAGTGGCATAAACTTTTTCTCTTAAACAGCCCCAAATTAACAAATCCAGAGGGGTTAAATCTGGCGACCTTGCAGGCCAACGGATTGGTTCGTTGGTTCCTAGCCAATTTCCACCGTATCGCTCATTTAAGTAATTAGTTACAACCCTAGAGTTGTGGGCAGGGGCGCCATTCTACTGGTATAATAAATGTTCGTTGTTCTGCAGATTTTCTATAAAATGTTCTATTTGGTTTTGTAAAAATTCCTAATACATATCACCATTTAACGGTTGATAGAAAAATATAGGACCAATGATATTGAGCCCTACTACGCATAACCAAACATTCACTCCAAAACGTTCCTGGAAGGCACCTCCTCTCACTAGCGTTTGGTTCTTCTCAGCCCAATACCGAGTATGGTTTCGATTAAACATCCCCAGATTAGTAAACCTGGATTCATCCGAAATAATAATAGGGGGATGGAAGACAGCATTTATGTTCAGATTTTTAAAAAACCAGTTGCAATAATTAAGCCGTCTTTGAAAATCATTTCCAAACAGACGATGACGAATCTGGTACTTATAATATTTAAAGCCATGTTTCTTTAAAATTTTTCTTGCACTTTCGTGGGAAATTTGGCACTGTTTGCGAGTAGAAGCAGTAGGATCACATTCTACGTACGCTAGGACGTTTATTTCGACTTCTTCGCTTACTATAAAACCATTACGATTAACAGGATCGTTATGTTCATTTTTCAAATATTCTACGAGCCAAGTATGATAGACGTGTGATGGAGCTTGACGATCTGGAAGCCGCTCCTGATATAATCTTGCGGCGCGCCTCGAATTTTTTTGGCATTCACCATAAATAAGGAGCATGTCGATTTGATGACGTCTCAAATAATTCATTATACTCCGTAGCAATTACTCGTAACTACTAAATTGATTTCAAATGAAATAAACAAATAAAATATAAAATATAAAATATTACATAATAAACGATGCTGACGCGTGGAGACGAGACAGTTGGCAGTAATTTTAAATGCTTCTCCGTTCATTTGTTTCGAAAGCATCCCCAGATCTCCGTGCAAACCAGTGAAATATTCGTCACTGTTGATTATTACAATTGTGGATTTTTAAAATAAAGAAAAGAAAGCAAAATAGTTATAATAAAAAATGAAAAACATAGCTATTTCTGTCACGTGTTTAGGTAAAGACCTATTAACTATGCTTAGGTAATAACAAATACTAATTTTCTAATTAGTTATAATGCATGATATAGCTCTCTAAAATTTTCCAGCTTTTTTTCTCTAAGACAAGTTCCTTATAGTGGAGATTTTTTTAGAGCTAATCTGACATACTTTATTAGTGGTATTTAGAAAACACCGTTTCCTATTCAACATTTTGAGAAAATTTTATATACATTTTGACATAAGCAAAAACTAAAATGGCCGCAAAATTTGCGCCCATTTTAGATTTAATCTATGATATTTATTTTGTTTTCCCAACTCAATGCCGAAGCTGCAAGAGAATCGATTTTGCCTTTTATTTCAGCAAGTAGTTTACATAGGTATTGTCAAAACGCCGCCATATTGAATTTGGCGTAAATCTCATTTACGCCGCCATTTTGAAAAATAATGACAACTTGTGATTCATCGTTGAAAAGGGAATTTTAAGCTTTATGAAAATACTCACATCCGCTCAAACCGGAAGCGATATTCAGTGGTTTTTTAATGGATAACCTGAGTTTTTATATGTCAAATCTTTACACAAAATTTCAAGGTTCTTCTTTAAACAGCAATTGAATAGTGCCTTGTAAAAGTATTTCGTTGACACCCGGTATAGGATTCTATAATCTGGCTTACAGACTATACACAACTGTTTGCCAAATATGCATTAACTACAATTTGGAGATAATAAGCGAATTAATTAGTGCATATAAATTTGATTCACCAGAATTAAAGTGCTCGAAATTGAATTATAGAGTATACGTGATTACGTTTTTAAGAAACTAACAAATATTTGAGGTTTATCTGATACAAATTTAGTTCCACCTTAGGATATTACCACTACTATTACACAACTCAGTCATCGTAACGAGTGAAAATAGCAACACTGCTATTATTTATTGACACGCTTTGACGTGTTGAATCGTAGTGAACCCGCCCAATCAACCTTTCTAATTTAAACGACATCTTGAACTTCACAATAAATAAATGTCAACTAGCAGTAAAGTGACTAAACAAACTTTTTTTTGTGCCAAAACTCTTAGAACATACGTTATGTACCACTCACAAAAATGCTGGCGTCGTATGCTATCCCCTGGTCTAAGTCCTTGGCAAATTCTACATTCTTCTTAATTTGCCTAACTGTTATCTCATAGATCTCAACAACTGCTTGTCACCAAGATTAAATGTTGATATTACTAAACGAAGGTATGGTGGCTCTAGAAGTTGGAACCATAATCTTTTATCTTTTCCGGACCATTGGCTTACGTGCATAAAATAAGAACCTGAATGTCAAACTGCTTCAACCATATAACTGGTTGAACACGAAAGCTAAATAATAGCTCAGGGTAGTATTTTACGTCGGAAATGAAATTTATCTTTATCGTAAACGCTAACTCAAGTTTTATTAAAGATGAAGTGTGTACCATGGAAGCATATCGCATGGAAGAGAAGTCTGACCTCGTTCCATAGATGGAGTGAATGATTTACGTAATCATGCCTAAATTGTGTTGTGTTAGGGGCAGCATACATAAGATTAATACAATTTACTTGCCTGCAAAGCTCGAAAAAGACTACTTTCCAACATCTTTGCGCTTAACGAATATAATAGACCATTTCCACTGAGCTTATGAGGAGTTTCCAGAAGTTTTTTTGATTTTTAGTTATAATTGGCTTTATTTATTTATCTCCTTTGTTTGGGAGAATTCGACGAAAAGTCGGACTAATCGCAGAAAAATGGAAGACAACAAGTTTTTATTGGAAAAGTTGAAGCCCAGGTGATCTCTTAAGCCTTACACAAAAAATAGAATACGCTACCGTTCTATCTACTTATACTGAGTGACAAAAAAGGTATGTGTATTAGAATTCAAGAATTTTTTATACTAAGTGACATATAAAACCGAACACCCGGTTTAAATGGTTTTATTTTAATAAATTTTGGTGAATGTATTTATCTTACTGTAAATAACAAGTGAAAAAATGCTCAGCCTTATCAGTTGGACATTCCGGTTTTTATACTGCTTTTTTTTAATTCACTAACGCTCTAAAAATGAATATTTCAGCCGCAGTAAAGAATCAACGTTGGCGGATTTTGGTTCTTGACATCCTTTACGATCGGTTACGATGCCTAGAGTACGGAGACCTGTACGATTTCGTCAACTTAGTGAGTTTGATAGGGGCCGTATAGTGGGACTTCGGGAAGCTGGACTTTCTTTTCGGGCAATTGCAGTTAGAGTGCAAAGAAGTGTAGACACTGTGGTTAGGTGTTGTCAGGCATGGCTTCGAGAAGGCTGTACGCAAAGAGCAAGGGGCACTGGACGCCGCCGTAGAACAACAGACCGTGAAGATCGCCGCCTAAGATTATTGGCCTTAAGGGACCGTTTCTCCACTACCAGGTCCATTGCAATGAATGGTTTGCAGAACATGGAAGACCTATTGGCATGCGAAGTGTTTACCGACGAATGAGAAGTTTTGGCTTGTTTTCATACCGGCCACACTGGGTCCTCCCTTTAAATCGAGAACACCGACGTAATCGCCTTGAGTGGTGCAGACAACGGTCACACTGGGATCAGGAATGGAACAGTATTGTCTTTAGTGACGAGTCTCGAATTTGTTTAGGCATGCACGATGGTCGTGCCAGGGTTAGAAGGCGACGTGGTGAAAGGAGGAATCCACAGTTTTTTGTTGAAAGACATGTTCATCACACTGTTGGAGTTATGGTTTGGGGTGCTATAGCTTATGGTTCCAGGTCACCTTTAATCTTCATCAGAGGTAACATGAACGCGCAGCGTTATATCCACGAAGTTCTAGAACCCCATCTTTTACCCTATCTTTACACCCTGGCAGATCCAACTTTCCAACAAGATAATGCCCGACCACATATTGCAAGAGTCACAATAGACTTCTTTCAACATAACGATGTCACATTGTTACCATGGCCACCAAGATCTCCCGACTTATCCCCAATTGAGCACGTGTGGGATATGATGGGTAGGAGATTGCTCAATTTTCAACGTCCTCCTCAGACTCTAGAAGCACTTCGAGAGGAGTTGGTGGTTGCCTGGAATGAGATACCACAGGAGGACATTGACCACCTGATCAGAAGCATGCCTAGGCGCGTTGGAGAATGCGTAGCACATCAGGGTGCATCCACACATTATTAAAGGTCAAAGGGCTTTAAAGCAGTGCAATCATTTTGAAATTTTTATCATTTACTTATTATGCTTCATTAAGTACTTATACAAAATTTTATTAAAATATAACCATTTAAACTGGGTGTTCGGATTTGTATGTCACTTAGTATATATGCCAAAAATTATTAAAATTGGAGAAACATACGTAGGTGCTTACTTTTTTTGTCACTCAGTATATGTCATCACTTTGCTTCTGAGAAGAGCGCGATGCTTTGTCATATTTTTGAACTGAAAGCTTACATTCTCACTCTGACGTATTTAATACATGCTTGAACAACATCCCATCTACAAAACATGGCGTCAGGTAGATTGACTTCCTAAGCCTTCGTTGGAGGTTTTAAATAAAAGGGATTAGTCAAATCGTTTCAAAAGGCGAATCGAATCGCGATTAGGTAGGTTCACTTAAGTACGATTTTGAAAAACTACAAAACTTCTCAAGCTATATGTGGATATAAAATTAGGGGACCGACCGACAGACAGAAAGACCGACGAAAATAAGTCACATGGCTTTTCCTGATGTACATTAGGGTGACCCAAAAAATGAAATCTCTTTATTTCAGCACGCTAAGAATAAGGTGCAAACACTGAGAGCAGTTAACGATACGGCAGAAAGAGCAGTCAGATCAGTGTAGAAGTTTAAATTGATCAAAATAATTTCCACCACATTCAATACATTTCTCCATCTGCCAAAACCAGTCCTTAAACCAGCTCTGCCAAGTTTCACCCGCGAGTGCGGCACACTCGTTATCCCAAGCCCTCAGAATGTCCTCATCGCTAGAAAACCGTTTTCCTTATAGCTTCATTTTAATATGCGAAAACAGTGCAAAGTCGTAGGAAGCAAGATCTGGACTGTAAATAAGTTTTACTCCAGTAGTGGTCAAATACACCGTGCAGGCTTTGGCGCGGTGAGCTGGAACGTTGTCATGGTGGAGGTACCAAGTGTCCAATCATGACTTTGGCGCAAGTTTATCACTTAGCTGTGACTGTCTTCTGTGAGTCCAAAACGACACGCTCCGCAATCCCGCTCGATTTGAAAAATACCGCCATCACTTTTTTCTTAACAGATCGGAATTTTCTGACAGCTACGGGTGTGTCCCCATCATCAAAAACCCAAACTTTGTTTTGAGCTTTTGTCGGCACAATGTAATAATAGAGCCCACTCTCGTCACTTGTCACGATGCTGTTCACATACCAAGATTGCCCCTTATCAAACATTTTCAGCAGCTTTCGCACCAAGTCGTACAAGGACTCTTCTGCTCTTTCGTTAGGCTATGCGGTACCCAGAGAGAACAAAGTTTCCTTCTAAATGGTCATGCAGAATCGAATGAATTGCTGGTGCATGAAGCTGTAAGGTCACCTCTATCTGTTGGTATGTCACTCTCCAGTCTTTGTCAAGCATTTTCCTCACAGCAGTCTTGTCTTCCTCTGTTACTGATGTTCGCATCCTTCCTCCCCTCTCAGCGCCCTCCAGAGTGAAATTGCCTCTTTTGAATCCTCTGTACTACCTGAATATAGTCGTACGGTGAGGACAATCATTCTTTAATGCAAGCGTCATTTCTTCTAAGCAAGTTATACCGTAAAACTGCCCTTATCTCACTACGTGACCACGATGCCATAGACCGCACTTTACACTGTCAATACGAATGAACAACTAAATCAACAGACGTGCTGCTGGCAGCTTCTATGCACTCATAGAATGTCTCAACATGCAGCCTCCTGCGTCAGTTTGTTAAGTCATATTGCAAAACTTTTATAGTACCCTTTATATAAGAATAATACAAATAAAGTAGTGTTTTATTTGTAGAATAAGAATTTGACTTTGAAATCCATACATGGTTTCCCTACTAACTTTCAAATTCAAAGTTTGACCGAAAGGCAGCACGGATTATCGCTCCCCGATCGCAATAATATTTATTTTTTGACTTGTTAGAATTAAATAGAAAACATGAGAAGAAATGCGTATCTCAATTCGAACAAAAATATGTTTGCCCTCATTGGCTGTGACACCCTGATGTGCATCAGTAGGTAGGTCAAATATATTTGGTATTCAATAGACAAGCCAAAAATTCAAATGATTATGGAGTATATATATATATATATATATACAGGGTGACTTCGAAGTTGAGTCATTTATTTTAACAGTGAGTAGATCTGATCAAAAGAAATGTTTTTTTCCTTTACCATTTTTCTGGTAAAATTAAAGTAACAAATTTATAGCCCTTTGGAAGTTTGAGTACCGCCCTGTCTCAATAATAATATTATGTGCTCGTGTTTGGCAACAACGGATATAATCCGCCTTATCGGTTCATCGCATCGGAAACAAAAAAGCGAAAGAATTTGGAACGATGTTTTTACAATTATTTTATTCAGTTGTATACAGTCAGTGTCAGTCGCTAACGCGTGAGTGAATAGTGGTGTCTGTTGCGTGGCTCAAACGAAATCAAAAATGGCACATGTTTACGAAAATGCTGAACTTGTGGACATGATTCTTATCTATCTATTATTCTTTACAAAATGCTGCCGCGGCATCACAAATTTGTGCGAATCGGTTTCCCAATCGAGTGCAACCAACCCCTCGTGCCTTGTTAATGTAGTACAAAGGGCTCGTGAATCAGGTGACTTAAGACCTCATAGGGGAGGGCATGCCGGTGTTCCAAGACCGCACGATCAATTACAGGTCCGCACTGAAATACTTGTAGGGAGGATACTTTATAAAACAAGGTAACATTTTTTTTTTAATTTTTTTTATTTTTACACACATATTTTGGTTTATCTTCCTTCTACAATCATTATCTGAAAATTAATGACTCAACTTCAAAGTCACCCTGTATATATACAGGTATATATATACCTATATTATATATCGAAGCAGTCGCGCAGGCAGAAGCCTAAATGCCGAAACACCGCGGCTGCTATGATGATCCCAAAGAAATTTTGTTAATACGATTTTTGAACTGATTAAGGTTAGTAGAACTGGGAAAAGCCTCCTCTTGTGGATTGTTCCACAGTCTCAAAGCTCTCGGGACAAAGGGGTGGTCGTATCGCCCAGTTCTGGATGAACGAAGCTCGACACGGTTGGGATGGGACGTCAAAGTTAGGCCGGTCTATCTGGCGGGAGTACACTGAAAAAAACCTCCGTCCTGTTCCCCCAAGTTGGGAATATCATTTTAAAGCGAAGTCTCACTCACAAGTTTTTCAAAAGGCTTTGTGAAAACAGTTTATCTACAGTTTGCTTGTAGTGACAAAAGCACAACAGGAAAATGAACAAAAAATCAGGCCGAATTTTTTTCTTAGGATGCGATTGGAGGTAATAATAGCCAGCCTTCTAAATGCTAAATCCACTAAACGTAAGAGTCAAATAGAAAAATACGACTTTTTTTCCTAGCTACTGTCAATCATTCCTAAGAAAGAATTACATGGATTACTCTTAATGCCTATTGAAATTTAAATATTATTTTTTTTCTCAAATGTCTGGTAACATTTTATGACTAAAAACAGGATAATTTCTTTGATTAATGCATTAAGTTGTAAATTGAATCAAGAAGGACCTATTCATTTCTTATTTACTTCGTCGCCGTCGCTGGATGGATGCAAACCCAAGGATATTAGAAAGAAGCGCGGAACTCTTTGAGCTAGGCCCACAGACCTCTGTTCCTATTCTGGTATGGGCACACCGGCGTATTCATGGGAGGGCTTTGGGATCCTCGGAATCTACCCTCCCGAAGCGCAACAGCTCATTACGCTTCTTCTACATACTACAGCATGTTATACCTTCTGTGAAGTGTAGCTACCTGGACTAAGCGCGCCCCGCCCCTCTGCTATGCAGTTTTATATCTCCAAGACACCCCTTCCCGCCCCGAGACGGAATTTTCGTGTCACCCTGGATCTTGAGCCTCCCCCAGATCTTTTCCTGGATATCACCACTGGTTGAGCAATATCTCAATCTACAGGAAACAATTACTATCGCGAAATCAACCACAACAGTGGCTCCTACAAATCATTTTTATGGATACGTTTCAAATTTCCGTCATCGGACTAAACTAGGAAGTCACAGATGAATAAAATTAACAAATCATAACTGATCATAATTGTTTGTATTAGCACTGGGACGACTTCTGGAAAAGCAAAAATTCTATATATTTGGTTTCTGTCTAAAGTGGCTGAACCTACCAGTATGTCTACAAAGTAAGAAGCATGTAGACCAGAATGCAGTTTTGTATAGACACAGAAAGTGGTTAAACTAAATACCGGTGAAATACTTTTCAGAGCTAATGAAATTAGTTGCAAGAAGGATAAATAGCTAGCGCTAATTTCATAAACTAAACGTTTTTCATATTTATATTTTAGATGAGAATGTTCAGTTTCCAACCGTAACTATGTTCGGTAGCCTAGCACTTACGGCTTGTCTATTCAATACCAAAAATCCAACCTACCATATCAGAAATAATCAAACAACCTGCTTCTCCCTGAATATTGAAATTTGAAAGAAATATTTTGCTTTTAACAAGCCTGGAGATGTATTACAAATAAAGATGTAATCTGCTTTGAAAATCACACCATATTGGGAATTTAATTAAGCCTACACCTGATCAACAGCAATACCCCACCGCCACTGGAGACAACCAAGCCACGCGCCTCTATAGAATGCGGTAACCTCTAATCTATAATTTATTGCTCGGACATTAGCTTCCAGTATCAATCATGCTTTTTAGACCGTCTTCGGTGCTAATACAACGTTGCAATTCGGTATTTTTGGAGGCCAGAAGATGCAAGAGGTATGTGCAAGTTGGATGGCTCATCTTTGTACATGTCATATAACATCAAAAAAACATATTTTTATTTAAATTTTCGCGATTACATTAGTTTCACTCCAGTTTGGACATAGGAAGTAAAAGTAGGCTGTTATGTGAAATTAGAGAAATTATCCAACGAGTCTGGTGCCAGGATCATTTTTGCGCAGCCAAAGGCGCTAGGGACTATGGTTATATTACTAAATAAGCAAAACATTCCTTATAATTTAATTTCCTGTTCACAAAAACTACACGAGGGCTAAATGTGGTGAAATTATTTGTGCGCGGAAACTAAAATGTTTCTGTTTTCTCATAAACTTCATTAAACAGGCAGAGATCCACTCAAATAAATTGATTCGGATCTTCGGAGAAGCGACTATTTACTAAGAAAACAAGGACAGGACTAACATAAATACTAGCCCTCGTTTCTTAAATGCGTTCTATTAGGAATACAAACGTAGACACTTTTCACACACTGACCTTAAGAGTGCGTGCGTGACACACTGATATAGTTAACTTGATTACTACAGCCAACCCTTGTTTCGTTACCGTCAGGGGCGGATTTTAAGGGTTGAATTTGACGAACATTGTTTCTTCATAAACTTTATATCATCAAAGGGTTCGTACGTGCGCTCAACAGAGGAAAATTTCACGTTGTTGGCGGAACTGTGCTGGCTAAATTCCTCACAAGCTAACAACATTTGAAGGCTTGGGATAACAAGGGACCTAAACCACGTTTGAATAAAAAATCACATTCCCATATAAACGCACTGTGGTGTGATCTGTCTTTCTTAACTTGATTTGCTTTGCGGTTTGCTGGTAGGAGGTCTGTGAATTAAGTGAAATAACTTGCTTCTGGAGCCACACAAGACTGGAGACGGATACTGGAATAGCCTTCAGCTGGTTTACAGCCGTTTAAATATTTTCGACCGCCCCTAGAGGTAATAAAAAAACTGTGTCACAAAAAATCGCTACGAGGAACTGACTCGAGAGAGTTTAAACTTGTACTAAAGGCGGATCACATGTTCCCCTGTTTCCCCTCCGGTGTTGCCAGACGAACGCTGCGTTGCCAGTTTCATCGCTTAATTTACAGAGACAAAACATATCTGACGTTTTTGGTGATTAAAATACTTACTCGCCAATCGGGGCGAGAAGAAAAACATCAGGGTAAGTATTGGAAGCTACAATATGCTACTTCGGTGTCCACCACAACCACATCCAAATGATCCCTTTTTTCCCCGGGCAAGGAAGCAGAATTTGTAATTGAAAGGAGAGCCAGAAAGCAAATACTCAGGAAGTCTTAGAGGTTCAAATGCAAAACCTGCACTTCCTTTGTATACCGCTTGAAAGGATTTAGTTGCAGAAATTGAAATAAATTCCTGACAGAACATGGACGTCCAACTTGCATGTGCATGTTAGAGGCTGATTTCAGCATACTAAACAGAATTCATATCCGATTTTGATGTTTTCCCAATCCCAGTAATTTACCGTACCTATCAGTTATATATTAGTAATATTTAGCAATATTTAGTAATATAAAATAGACGAGACACACGGTCGGTCAAGACGATGCGATTCAACCACGCCTTTTATACGCCTTGCGTTTGACTCATTGAAGTGATGATAGCGTTGCGTGTGAAGTGCAGTGAGTCAATCTACTTGACGCCAGTTTTTTATGTAGGAACACTATTTTCTGTATTTCACAATACTACTAGAAAATGGAAAATGGCTTCAGACTATCTACTCATATGTATACTAATATCATCTAGTTCTGCCAAAGAGCCATTCATTTCGGCTGGTCGGAGTCCAGATCACCGAGGACCTGATCTGGCCAAGCACATCTCGTCAATAGCTGCAGCTGCTGGGAAAAAGCTAGGCTATTTGTTTAGGGCTAAGAAGTACTTTTCTCCGCATGACCTTCTCACTCTATACAAGGCCCAGATAAGGCCTAGCCTCGAGTATTACTCACACATTTGGGGTGCTGCCGCCCCGACTACATTATTTATGCTCGATGCTGTCCAGGGGAGGGCTGTCCTACTGATCGATGACTCTTCTCTAACAGACAGTCTAGGGACCTTTTCACACCGGCGGACCGTCGGCGATCTAGCTCTCTTCTACCGCTACACCAACGGGCTTTGCTTCTCAAAGCTCTCTTTCTTGATGCCGTCGCGCGATGTGCCTGGCCAGACAGACTTGCCTGACTTTAGCCTCCCATCCTAACCGTGTCGAACTTCGTACATCCAGAACTGGCCGATACGACCGCTCTTTTGTCCCGAGGGTGTCGAGATTGTGGAACAATCTACAAGAGAAGCTTTTCCCAGTTCTATTAACCTTACAAAATTTCTTGGGATCATCATAGCAGCCGTGGTGTTCCGGAATTTAGGCTTCTGCCTGCGCGGCTGCTTCGGTATAAAAAAAATCAAAACGGCTATCTTAGACCACACAATTATCACTTTAACACGTCCCAAAAATAAATAAAATCTGGAATGAGTAGTTTTTGCTCTTCTTCACCAAACGAACTGATCTGTATGGCTTGTGATCTTCAGAAATACTTACATTTTTCTTTAAATAGAAAACGTATCTGACAGTCCCACAGCAGCACAACAAAAGAATAAATACTACCCCAGATAAACTTAGAAAACGAATAAGAGCCGAAGTGACGTAGTTATTGATTCGGGGATATAATTCAAATGTTTAACCGCACTGTGAAGATAATTAACTTAGGAATTATTTTAAAATATTTCGCAGTTAAACTGAAGTTTGCCCGACTCTGTTTATCTTTTCTACCAGAAATCTGATAAGAGATGGCTTAGGCAAATATCTTGAGGATACAATTTGCCACAGAAAATGGAATATATAATTGAAATGAATTTCAAGCAGTTACACAACTGCAAATTTCCAAAATCAACCGAAAAGCACATTTCTCAGAAACTGACTGAAAATGGCGGCTTTAAGGTTCAAGAATAAAAAAGTGATAGACCCGCTAGCTAACACCTCAACGTGTTGATCCAAGGAAGCACAGTGACGTTAGATTTTAACAATAAGTGAAATATGTAGATCCAAAGGTTCCACCAGCTATTGCTGCTATGGCTACAAATATTAGTCTGAACTTAACTTTCCGTAAAATAGTCGCGGGCCAAGAGAAATTTAGAGATTTTTTTGGTCTGCTTTTTTCGAAAAGGTCTGTAAAATTTCCACTGGCTCTAAGCCTAAGGGGAAACATCAAAATCAGATTTGAATTTTCTTTAGTGTGCTGAAAACAGCCTCTAGCATGCACGATAAGTTGGACGTCCATGTTCTGTGAGGAATTTATTCCAATTTCCAATTGAAGTAGCCTTTCAAAACTTACGATTGGCGAGGAAGTATTGTAACCACCATAAAGTTCAGATATGTTGTGTTATACGAGGTCTGTAAATTAAGTGACGAAACTTGCAACGCAGCGTTCGTCTGGCAACTCCGGAGGGAACATAGGGGAACATGTGATCCGCCTTCAGTACAAGTTTAAACTCTCTTGAGTCAGTTCTACGTAGCGATTTTTTTGTGTTCTAAAATTAGTTCATATGGCGTTAATTTCGGATATAAGCATAATCTAACGTAATTTTTTATATCATTATTCTAATTTCATAATAACTTTTGAGCATTCAGAAAATGTTCTTATGTTCACAACCTCAAAGCACATTTACCTTGATTCGTAAAAAGCATGAACCCCTCCTTTTCAGGGAGATCTCTAAACTTTAGAGAGTTTCGGGCTTATTCAATTATATTGTTATCTATGGGTATCTGCACCTACCAAGTTTTATTAGGAGGAATGCCGTTTATGCATGGTAAAACAGAAAGGGCTGATTTTCAAGGGTTCACGTATCAGAAACTCAAACGAATTCACGTTCGAGAGAATTATGTTCACAAAGGGAAAAAGGAAGCGTAATGAATCTTCCGCAGCTTTATCTTAACTGAAATATGAATTTTATTTTCTATGCAGACTGAGAGCAAAACAACTTTATATCCCAAAATTTCCATCTACATGTTTTGAATGAAACTTATAAATTAAAAAACCCTTCATCAAGCTAATGAATATGCTTTTAAGGCACTAGTGCTCTCACTAAAAAATACTCTACAAGCATTTCAACACAAAACTAGAACATACTCATAGTGACCTAATAGCGTAGAAACTAGGGCAGTATTCAAAGGTAGACAGAGAAAATCTATATAACAGTCCCTTGAGGACCACTCCCAACAGTAAATGCCGTCCTACAGGATGTTACATAACGTTGTCAGAAAATATAAAAGACAAAGGCATGGGCTTTTCGGAAGCAGCTATCTGAAATAACAGACCTAATGTGCCATTAAAGAGCAACGATAAAGTTCATCAAATATTTCCACGTACATTAATAATAATAATTTATTGGTGCTATCACACAGAAATGTGTTTGCACAAGTCATCTAAAGTATATAAAACATAAAAAAGTAAGTAAAAACAACAAACCATACATAAATGAGACAAACATAAAACACAAAGTGGCAATAAAAGCTAAATAAAATTACAAAGTTAAAATTTAGATTAATAATAAATAAAGTCGGTTAAAAAATTATAAATGAGACTAATTACAATAAAAATTATGCCAGGCTATAAAAATTGAAGTTAAGGAGCCTTCTACATCAAAAACAGCTCTAGAGAGCAGGGAGCATTTAATAGTTTTGCCAAATTGTTCAACATTTGGTTTGGCAATATTTTGTAGAATTTTAATCCGTGGTAGTTAACACCATTTCTAGTCTTGGATAGGCGATGACGATTTGGACACACATTTGTCCTTATAGCTTAGAGAAATATTTATAGAAAAGACACGCGGTCAGTAGGGTCGATGCGAGGCAACAGCGACTTTCATACGCCGAACCCTGCCTTGCATCTGACAGCATCGCCGGCAGGGATATTATAGAATCGTGGCTAGCGCTTACGAGGTCCGTAAATTGAGTTATGAGATTGATTATTTATTATTTTTTTATTCAAATATAATCACAATAACTTCCGTTTGAAGCCACACAGCGCTGGAGATGGTTCTGCTACTCCTCATAGCAGTGCTGGAACTCCGGCAATGGAATATTCTTCAGCTGGTCGCTAACAACCATTTGAATGTTTTCCACTTCCCAAAACGAGTTCCCCGAGGTAATATTTCAACTTTGACAAAATGAAAAAGTCACAAGGACTCAAGTCAGGCGAGTAAGGAGGCTAAGGAGCCACAGAAAGGTTTTTACTGGCCAAAAACTCGCTTATTGACACTGCTGTGTGACAAGGAGCATTATCGTGATGCATCACCAAGTTGTTCTTGATCTGATGAACGGTGGTGTGAGTCAAATTTAACTCTTCTTCGATCACTCCGACTGTCAATCGACGATCCGAATGCATAAGATCGCGGATTCTGTCGATATCTCCATCGGTTCTTGCAGATGAAGACTTTCCGCTTAGTGGTTCATTTTCAATCGACTCTCACCATTTTGAAAATGCTTTAAACCACCGAAGAACTTGGGCTTTTGAAAAAACACTATCTCTGTAGGCCTGTTTAGAAAGAATTTCCGTTGCACTATGCTGAAAAAAAAACCTGATAGCACACCGTTTCTCGAAATTGATGTCATTTTTAGAACACAATAGGAAAAAAAATCGCAACCAAATGTCCCTATAAGCGCGGCGCCTCCAGTGTTACTAGTATTTAATTTACATACCTCGTATAACGTGTTTGAGTGGTGAGTAGGGTTCCTTCGATTTCTCTAGAACGACTTGTTCAGAAATGACCCAGCTCTAATGTGTGATAGAATTTGCATTTGCGCTTTCCCTTTCCGTATTTCGTTCTGAAGGGCAGCTCTTTTACGATGGGGATTAAATTGATCTAGCAATTGGCTCCGAGGCAATTGAAGAGATTTTAAAAGTGTAGCGCAATTTTCTCGAGTAGTCTTCCCTACGGCGAGACATCGTGGGAGTTAGAGTTTCCAGTAAAAGTTTAACTTTGCCGGGTGTCGATGAACCATCAAGTTGCAGTCTTTAGTTCAGGACGTGCTGAAAAAGGTTTTGCATTATAACGGGTGAACCATTTCAGTGGTTTGAGTATCACCATCATTCACTACTTTACTTCCTATGAGGTAACACAAGCTTAGAAAGCTATGGTAATGATGTTTTTGCATAACCTGAGAATCCAACTGCCCCTGAAATTTGCGCAATTAGCACAGTTTTGTGCACTATATTTGAGATTTTTAGTATTTGGCTCATCCTGGCTATACTCGCTTTTTAAATTAATTTGGGGGCTGATACGTAATCATAATATGAGAATATTCCAATTCGCCCCCAATATAAAAAATAAGCGTATGTTGAAGCAAACAAATTTCCATCTAAATATACACCTTGAATACAAATAAATGTTCCTGAGTTCAATTATATGAGCATTGCAACTTCGTAGTCTGCTCTGAAAAGATGAGATAGTTTTGACCTAACTTGTTGAAATAAACAATACCAGAAATGGGACATGAAACACACAAGATAGTTTTGGAACAGTGAAGTAGGATTTGTTAGCTGAGATTTCTTATGAGTGCATCAATAACGATCTTCCACTGGGACTCTTGTGGCTCATACCTCTTCTGAAAATGCCTTAAACCACCGAAAAACCCGGGGTAGGTCTGTTTGGCAAGAGTTTCCGTTCCACTCTGCTCAAGTCTAAGAAAAACCTGATAGCACGCCGTTGCTCGAAATTGATGTCACTCATTCAGAAAAAACTGTTTGACAAAAAAAAATTGCAAGAGACATCCAAATCACTCGAGCGCGTTCAAACTTGTACTGAAGGCGAATCACATGTTTCCCTGTCCCATCTACAAGCCCGGCGCCTCCAGTGTTGCCAGATCGAACGTTACGTTGCCAGTCCACTTAATTCATAGACCTCGTAGTTTATTTGAGATACGTTAGAGTTTTTCGCAGAAACCTATTCCTCGGAAATCAATCTATTAGATTTAGTGTAAGCTGACAGATAGCCAAGCAGACGACAAAGGATGGTAAATGGCGTATTTATTTTCAATTCCACTCTGGCGAATTATCGGTATTTTTTTTTAAAGGCACGTCAGCTGTAAGAACATAGGCGGAGCGAGTAGGCCAAGGAATAAAGAGATTTTGAATAACAAAATTCTACAATAAGTGCAACAGATTACGTTTTTGGTGATAACGTTAGAATGTTGCTTTCTAATGATAAGCTCAAATTGGCGACATGATACATATATATATATATATATATATATATATATATATATATATATATATATATATATACAGGGTGACTTTGAAGTTGAGTCATTAATTTTCAGATAGTGATTGTAGAAGGAAGATAAACCAAAATATGTGTGTAAAAATAAAAAAAAATTTACCTTGTCTTATAAAGTATCCTCCCGACAAGTATTTCAGTGCGGACCTGTATTTGATCGTGAGGTCTTGGAGCACCGGCATGCCGTGAGGTCTTAAGTCACCTGATTCACGAACCCGTTGTACTACATTAACAAAGGCACGAGGGGTTGGTTGCACTCGATTGGGAAACCGATCCGCATAAACATGTGCCATTTTTTATTTCGTTTGAGCGACGCAACAGTTACACCACTATTCACTACCGACTGACACTGAATGCTGTCGCCAGACACGAGCACATAATATTATTATTGAGACAGGGCGGTATTCAAACTTCCAAAGGGCTATAACTTTGTTACTTTAATTTTACCAGAAAAATGGTAAAGGAAAAAACATTTCTTTTGATCAGATCTACTCACTGTTAAAATAAATGACTCAACTTCGAAGTCACCCTGTATATATGTATATTCTAATCATATTAGCAAATTTCCCCGAAATAATTGTAAAGTCTGGTTTTATTGGTGCAAGTCGTTCAAGGGGGTATTTAAAACATGGACGCATAATATGGGTTCACCAATTTGTGTGGGAAAACTTTTTATTTGACAACAAAGAATGAGGAAACCTATTTTTGGGATTCAATCGAAAGTGTTGACAGGAATGAAAAAACTGTTCATATAAGATTTTTAGGTATTTAGTAGACCGTCAAAATGAGACGACACGACTAATAGCAAAAATGTTATGACCGAAAAACGAGGCAAAATGCAGGTTTTCGCACTTGTTGGTAATGCGACGATAATTTCACGCAACTACTTGAAATTCTGTAAATCCGTAGGATTCATACTTCTAAATAACTACAAAATTTGATTATAGTGATCATGTAGTTTTTTGAATATTTCTGAATGTTTATCCCAAAACACCTGTTTTCCGGCCATCACTACTAGTTTATTGAGCAATATACATAGTTCGTTCAAAGAGCATTTAATAGCAAAATACACGTGTTCACCTTGCTGATATGAATCACAAACCATTCCGAAAGATAAATGTTATTTTTATGCAAAAGACAAAGGTAACGTTTTTTTTTCTTCTAAACAAATTCAAACATTTCGTATTTGTGAGTAATTGCAACTTCGCTACGATATTCGAAAAACATACGTTACGCATTTTAAAACAAATCGGATGTGTCTATCAGCTTTTGTTGCGAATTACTCACAAATACGAAATGTTTGATTTTGTTTAGAAGGAAAAACGTAACCCATCCTTTTTTGCATAAAAATAACATTTATCTTCCGAAATGGTTTGCGATTTCATATCGGCAAGGTAAACTAGTGTATTTTGCTATAAAAAGCCCATTGAACTATACCCTGTTTTGGGACAGACAATTAGAAATTCTCAAAAACTACTTGACCAATCTACTCCAATTTTGTTGTGGTTATTCTAAGAATTTGAAGTGCCAAAACCTGCAGTCTGCCTCGGTTTTCGGCCATAATTTTTTTGCTATTAGTCGGATCTTTTTACGTGTGGTCTCATTTTGTAGGTATGATAAATACCTAAGAATCTTATATGAAGTCTTTTCGTACCTGTCAGCACTTTCGATTGAATCCCAAAAAAACACGTTTTCTCATTCTATGTTGTCGAATAAAAAGTTTTCAAACAAAAATTTGTGTACCCATTTTATGTGTCCATGTTTTGAATACCCCTTTGAACCACTTGAAGCAATAAAACCAGACTTTTACACAATTATTTCGCAAACCAGGGGCATTTTCGTCAAATATGATTATACTAATAAGGCTGGGGCATTAACTATTATCCTATGTAAAAAATAATAGACACAATTTTTGTAGCTACGTGCCCCCACAAAACTTTTCCGTATAGTCAAGAGCTTATGAAAACATCACGAATAAAGTTACATGCAATGATATTTTCACTTATCATGGCTGGCAATCTAAGCGTATAAAGACTGTTAAAGACTAAATATTTTTTGTAGATTATAAAATTTGCTACCAAAAATTTTTTTTCGACAGAAAGATCGTTCTTGAAATACAAGGACTGGAAGTTGAAATTTCCTTTCACGAGGGGTTAACTTCATAAACATTATCTGTATGTAATTAGATTATCATTCTTTACTGCTACTTTTTTTGTTATGAATTTTTGGGATGATGTGTGACGTTTTCATTATGAAAAACAAGTCACGTCCATCAATCTTTATAATAATAAAATAATATGTCGCCCGGAACAGGTGTCAGCGATATGTTTAAACGTAAACGTATCTTAAATGGTGGCAGATCGGCGCTTATGGTGTGGAATGCCTAGGATGCCAACTTGCCACAAGGCAGATGAATGGGAGTGAGTAATGGCACGTCTTTCAAACACAGCTGATATACGGAGAAAAAACAAAAGCCGTCTGTAACGGAAAGGGAACGTGTGAAGTCAGGAATCACTTCGAGATAGAGGTATCGATTTTATTCCAGTTTTTATGTCAGAGGCGATGTGCAGCAGTATTAAATTATTCATGGCATGGTAACATGAGCATAGTCAGTGGTTCAAAAACAGTACAGGAAAGAAACAAGGAACGTTCCTATGGATATGGGTCCTAAAATGATCCCTAGCCCAGATACGTCACCATAAAATGTTGCAAGCTTTGTACTTTATTGACTTTTTACGAATAGGGATTCCCATGATAAAATTTTTTAAGTCCTTCAGTGTCGTACTTGAAAAGTAGTTCGCAAATTCACCAAAATAACCTAGAAACGTATTTAGATCAAAGCCTTCTCACTCACTAGACAATTTTGCGTATTACTACAAACTACAGATTGAAGCATCTTCAGATGTAGCTTAGATTCAACTTAAAAACTCTGTTACAACGTACTTATTGCTTAAGCTTAATAAGTTCTACTCAGCTGCGGATTCAAAAAATAACGTCAAGTAAGTTGACTCTGTACTTCATATACCCATTGGTACCGTTTTTTTTTATACCGAAGCAGCCGCGCAGGCAGAAGCTTAAATGCCGCGACACCGCGGCTGCTATGAGGTTCCCAAAGAAATTTTGTTAATGCGATTTTTGGACTGCCTAACGTTAGTAAAACTGGAAAAAGCTTCCTCTTGTAGATTGTTCCACAATCTCGACATCCTCGAGACAAAGGAGCGGTCGTATTGGCCAGTTCTGGATGTACGACGTTCGACACGGTTAGGATGGGAGGCCAAAGCCAGGCGGGTCTGTCTGGTAGGCATATCGCGCGGCGACATAATGGAAGAGAACTTTGAGGGGCAAAAGCCCGTTGGTGTAGCGGTATGAGAGCGCTAGATCGTCGACGGCCCGCCGGTGCGACAGGGTTCCGGGAGTGTCTGCTACAGAAGAGTCGTCGATCAGTCAGCCCTCTCTGGTCAGCATCGAGCATAAAATAATGTAGTCGTGGCGGCAGCACCCCAAACGTGTGAGCAATACTCGAGGCTAGGCCTTACCTGGGCCTTGTATAGAGTGAGAAGGTCATGCGAAGAAAAGTACTTCTTAGCCCTAAACAAATAGCCTAGCGTTTTCCCAACAGATGCCGCTATTGACGAGATGTGTTCGCGACAGATCAAATTCCCGGTGATCTGGACTCCGACTATCTGAAGCGAACGCCATCCATCAAAACGGGATGAGCGCTAGGACGCTTTTTGTTCGTCAAGCTACAGTACTGTGTTTTGGAAGCATTGAACTGTGAAAGATTGTTGCATCCCCAAGCCGTGAAGACCTCTCGCCGGAGAGGAAGTCGTCGCTAGTCTTCTTTTTTCCAGCTCAGCGGCAGAGATCGGCTTGTCACTCTGAATTCCTGCATGTAGAGTGCTGTCATGAGCAAAGCTATGGATTTAGGAAAGTAGTTCGTTGATATCTGAGAGGAACAGTGCGGAGCCAAGACCGATCCCTGGAAAATATCCGCGTTGACGTTGTGCAAAGCTTTTCTGGGAGGTCATACGATAAAAGTTTGCATAAAAGGGCAGCAGCGGTGGCCGCAGTAGTAGACTCTTCGGTCTCCTGATCAGTCGCCGTGCGCTGTGCGGGTTCGAGTCCCGTCCACGGAGGATTTTTTCTCTTCGCTATGAATGTTGTGATTGTCCGTAGGTGGTCTCTGACTGTTCTCTTGACTGTCGAACGCGGAGGTACCACCCGGCGGTTCTCGTAGGCGGAGCCAGAATGTGTGCATGCTGCATGCATACGTGTTCCCTCGCCAGAGTCCATGTGACGTTCCCCCTTTCCCACGTATCCTCCTATAGCCCCTCGGTACCCAATGGGTGCTTAGGCCTTAGGCCTTCATGGTAGTTGGAATATAAAAAAAAGCGTGCCACGGCTGATCAAACGCTTTCGTGATATCAAGAGCAACGACATGTGCCTCACCATAAAGGTCCATTCACACTCATCCGTGACATGACAGTGCCGTGACGTGCCATTGCTTCTCGCTGACGTGAGCTCACAGTGTTTTCAATTCACACCGGTCAGTATCTTTCTCCGTGCTCTGACAGTGCAGTTGTGTTCACGTGAGGTCGAAATGGCAAAATTTTAAGAAGAAGAAACGAGAAGAAAACGGGAGTCCATATATTTTTAATTTGACTGGTTCTACAGCATCATTCAAGTTTTTGACCAAATATATCAAAACATTCACGAAATTACATAAAAACACGGCTGTGAAAATCGAAAAATATTGTTCCAAATTGGCGCCGTCGAGGGCACAGCACTGTCTCGTCACGGCTTTTTTTTTATATACTCCAACTACCACGAAGGCCTAAGGCCTAAGCACCCATTGGGTACCGTGGGGCTATAGGGGGATACATGGGAAAGGGGGGGGACGCCACACGGACTCTGGCGAGGGAACACGTGTGCATGCACCATGCACACATTCTGGGCCCGCCTACGAGATCCGCCGGTTGGTACGTCTGCGTTCGACAGTCAGAGACCGTTTACCACCTATGGACAATCACAACAGCCATAACCAAGAGAAAAATTTCTCTTGGGACGGGATTCGAACCTGCACAGCGCACGGCGACTGATCAGGAGACCGAAGAGTCTACTACCGCGGCCACCGCTGCTGCCTTGTTGCTAGGGCGACGATAATTTCAAACAGCTACTTGAAATTCTTCAACTCTGTAGGTTTCATACTTCTAAATAACCACAACAAAATTGGAGTCTTTTGATCCAGTAGTTTTTGAGAATTTCTAATTCTTTATCTCAAAACACCTGTTTTCCGGCCATCACCACTAGTTTATTGAGCAATATACAGGGTTCGTTCAAAGAGTATTCAACAGCAAAATACACGTGTTTACCTTGCCGATATGATTCACAAACCTGAATATTAATAGGCCTTAAGGCTGGATGAGTTTACTCCACAATTGCGTGACATGAGCTAGGAGGTCCCCTGTGGCTCACTGGTGCCGGAAACCGTACTGCCTGTCGCTAATCAAGCCATGACGTTCGAGGTAGTCCAGATGCTTGCTATTTATGTACCGTGAGGGGGATACAGGGTAAAGGGGATGACGTCACATGCAACATACACACATTCTGGCCCGCCTTAAATATTCGCCGGGTGGTACCTTCGCGTTCGACAGTCAAAGTCCGTCTACCACCTACGGACAATCACAACATCCGTAGCAAGAAAAAAATCGCTTGAGATAGGATTCGAACCCGCACAGACTGATAAGTGGACCCATAGCTTCTACCTGAATATAATTACAATATCATTCCAAACCTTTTTGAGAACGTAATGCTATCATCCTTCTTGAACCCACTGTATTATAGACATTATAGACTTAAAGAGCATTTCGCCTTACAGCTTGAATTAATCTCACCTGCAGCCTCTATATCCAACTTGCTTTGATCCACCGGATGTCGCATCACATCTCCGTTTATATCAGATCATTCAAATTGTACCCGATAGTTCAGTTACATTGAAAGCCCCGAATTCCCCACGGTGTAATCCTGAAACAGCACAGAAGTGTTTGCAATCCCAATTCAGCCAAGAGCTTCGGCTTAAAAATTCAGGACGTGCGGAAAGGTCAGGAGTTCAAAGACAGCAAAATTTCGAATTCTGGGCTTCCGCTTCATCTGAAAAGAAAAAAATAGTGACAAGTAGATTGACTCGATAATTATCACGCACTTACGAATATGTAAATATTTACAAATTTTCGGTCAGCATATCTGCAATATCGCTCCAATATGCCGATACAGGCCGACCGATATATACTGAGTGACAAAAAAAGGTGAACACCTGGGTATGTTTATTTGCAGTGAATCGACAGTTATTCCAACATTCATCAAATTTTCTGCTAAAAAACCGAATAGCTTCCTGTCATTACCAAATGATAAAATGCACCAGTCTTATCCCCTCAAAATCAACCAGAAAAAAGTAAAAGATGTCAAGGTTTTAGTGCAGAAATATGTTCCAAAAGCTGACCATTGGTACTACAATGAAATATTGGGCGATATTGATGGGGAAGAATATCTTGAAAATATTGAGAATTCAGAAGAACCCGCCTATGACTCAGACTCTTCTTTTATATAATTACCGTTTGATTTGTGGTTAATTTTAAATTAAAAGGTATTTTTATGATCTTATTGTATTATTGAAGACTCGGACATGTCCAAATTTTCAAAATTTCCCTCTCCTTTGTTTTTTGAAAAGAAGTCTTAAAATCTGAGTAGTAGTGTCCATAAGAACTATGAATATACATAAAAACTTATTCTGATCAATAATAACCTTACTGTGTTATACTGTGCAGTTTTTTTTTTTTAATTTCCCAACAATTTTGTAATAGGGACTTGTCCGGTTTTTGCTCCAAGGTCGTCAATTGTCGGGTTGCGTGAAGCCGGTCTATCGATACGAGAAGTTTATAGGAGGACCAACAGATCCTTACGCAGTATACTGCAGTGTGAATGAGCATGGAGTCAGGAAGACTGAGGACAGCGAGCGAGGGGTTCTGCACGGCCCAGAGGGACCACAGAGCGACAAAACCGCCGGTTAAGACTTCTGGCTCTGAGAGACAGATTCAGTAGTACTCGAGCCATCGCTAGTCAGTAGTTTAAAGAGCATGGAAGGATTGTTGGTATGCGTACGGTATATCGACGAATACGACAGTTTGCCCTTTTTCTTAACGCCCGCATTGGGTGCTACCTCTCACAGCTGAACATCAGCGTAACCGTTGGTTCTAGTATAGAGAAATACTTCTATGGAACAGGGAATGGAATCAGGTGGTATTTAGTGACGAATCCTGCTTCTGTCTGGGCAAGAGTGAGAAGGCGACGTGGTGAAAGACGATTCCCACAGTATGATAGAGAGCGTCTTGTTCACCACACCTTGAGAGTTATGGCATGTGGTGCTATTACTTACGATAGCAGATCACCACTTATTTTGATCAGAGGCAATATGACAACCCGACGCTATATTCAGGAATAGTGGAGCCTAATCTTATTCCATAAATAAACACCATCCTAACCCGATTTTTCAGCAAGGCAATGCCAGATCGCATGTTGCCAGAGCATCGTTAGCCTTCATGGATCAACACCGCATCAACCGTTTACCTTGGCCACCACGATCGCCAGACCTATCTCCAATTGAATATCTCTTGGACATGATAGGTCGCAGGCTCTTGGATTTGCAACACCCTCCACAGACTTTAGCAGCTCTTACTGACGAAGTTGCAGTAGCCAGTTGACGAATCAAGCTGAAAATTTAATCATTTTACTAGTAAGGGACACTGAACATATATGCCAAAAATTACTAAAATCGTATAAACATACGTAGGTCTTTACCTTTCTTTGTCACTTAGTATAAATTACAAAGTTGAAAAGACAGAACTTTTTTACGTGCATAATGGACAAAACAGCCACACAGCCTTCAGTTTTACCTATATTTAGATGATTTGACCATGTGTTTGATATTTTCCGCAAAGAAATATGTTTTTGTAAATCAGATAGTTTGTTTTCTTGGATAATATTATCTGACATGTATACGTACATCACAAAAAACCATGTCAATCATTTCCCTCGGTCTGTCTGCTGATCTGATAACCGTCTATAACTTGAGAAATACCCCTATGATTTCGATGAAATTTTCACACAATCCTACTACTATTCCAATTTTTTGAAAACCGGTAAACTGTTAAATAAGACGATACAATAATGTACAAAGAAGACTTTTTGTAGTATTAGGTGTAGCTTCGGGTGTTATATTGATGATTTTGTCACAGGTCAGGAAATAGATTATCATTTCCTCTTGAAAAACTCACACATCTGGGAATATAAACAGAAGAAGTGTGGGAATGTTGCTCTGCTTAAACAAATCTCTGCAATATACAGTAATGGGCAAAAGTATATAGACAAATTAATATTGTGCTGTATTTCTTTTTTAACTTGTTTTATTAATACATCAGCCTGTATACATAATTCGTTCTAGCATAATACTCACTTATACATAAATAATTCATTAGACTCCCTTCAATAAAAATTAATTAAAAAAAAACTGGAACTATGAAGTACAAAAGTATATAGACGAAGCAAAACAATTATAGAAAAAAGAAGCAAAGTTCATTGAATTATAGAAAACCAACAATGTTTGTGTTAATGTTTTGTAGCATGACCATTATTATCAATCACCGCCTGGCATCGTCTGGGCATAGATTGTAGAAGTTTCTTGATAGATACATCAATCAGACTCCACTTTTGCTCTAAAGCGGCAAAAAGCTCATCCTTGTTTGAATAATTTTTATCTCGTATTTGCTTATCTAAGTATTCCCATAGATTTTCAATGATGTTTATATCGGGAGACTGTGAAGGCCATTTGAGAACTGGTATTTTTTCATCCAGAAGAATTTCTTTGCGAGATTTGAAGTGTGCTATAGGATGACATGCTTTAATATGTCTGTGTATACAAGGTCTCATTCCAAACCCCGAAAGGCACCCCAAACTATAAAAGACCCGCCTCCATGTTTGACAGCGGGCAAAGTGGAGTTGGGTTCAATCTTTGTCCACTAGGACGTCTAACGTAATGAACACCATCTGATCCGAACATATTGAACTTGGATTCGTCACTGAAACATATCCTCTTCCAGTCACAGATGCTCCAATCAAGATGCAACCGTGCAAATTGTAATCGGTCCTTACGGTTTTTCCTCGAGATTAGAGGCTTCTTACTCGGGCTACGTGCAAATAACTTCAAATCATTTAATCTTCTACTTATAGTTTCCGTAGAAACACTGACAATTCTTTTTGTCTCGATTTCGGCTTTTATTTGTCTTGGGATTTTAAACGGATCTTTGGACGAAATACTTTTATTAAGCTAACTGATCTAGCATTTAGTTTTTTAGGCCACCACTTCTCTTAGAGGCTTCCAAGATACCTTTTTGTTTTATTTGTTCAATATTGCCCAAACTGCTTTACGCTTCAGCTTCAACTTTTTGGCAATGTCGACTTGACGTTGACCATCTTTGTATAACTCAATGATCTTGGTTTTCACATCGAAGAAATTTCTGGACCACGCGGCAGGGTCTTAAAATCACTCAACTTGTTCACAATACTTGATGAACACAAACTAATCCTCTTCTGACACGAAACTATAGTAAACTAATTTTGAAAAGAATTTGTCTACATATTTTTGTCCCTCATAAAAAAGTGCTTATATTCAGACTTGTATTGTGTTCATTGCAGATAATGTAAAGACAAGGAATTTAGTTTTTGTACTGATAACGCATTTGTTTATGGTGCAATGCAGTATGAATTCGTTTTCTAAAGG
>CAVLJG010000002.1:26592292-26688042 GCA_963669975.1 Acanthoscelides obtectus
CCTTGTTATTGATTGTTATTGTTATCAACTGCTTGCGCAAAATGCCCAGTAGTACAGATACTGCCGATGAAGTTGTAAACTCCTGTAGTCCACCTAGGAAACGCTCTAAAAAAAGACACCTGAGTGCAGAAATGAAAGAGGTCATTTTGAATATATATAAGATCGAGCGCGAGGAGAACGAGGCATCAACCATCAAAGAAATTGTTGTGAAGGTTTCTCACAAAGTTGGGGTGTGTCGCGCATCAGTGTTTAATGTGTTAAGACAATACAAAAAAATCACACCTTTTCTGAGCCAATGACCAGTAAACATCGCAAAAGTATTGTTAAATCATTGGATGAAGCTGATAAGCATGCGATTAGGAGGAAAGTGCATGAATTCTTCTTTAGGAATGAAATACCTACTATAGATAAAGTACTGCAGGAGGTAAATGGAGATACAACGTTGCCAAATTTCAAACGATCAACTTTCCATGCGTTACTGAAGCATTTAAATTTCAAATGGAAAAAACGGGGTCGTAATAGTTTACTACTGCATAGAGAAGAAATTGTCCTATGGAGGAGGGATTATTTAACAAAAATTGGGAAATATAGAAATCAAAACAGGAAGATTTATTACCTTGATGAAACGTGGGTAAACGCAGGACACACTACAAGTAAAGTATGGGTTGATGATTCTGTAACTTCATCCAGGAGGGCCTTTCTAGATGGACTGTCCACCGGATTAAAAAATCCAGCAGGTGAATACGAGTAATAGACAACAATCGGATGTTTTTCAAACCTTGGGAACAAGGTTCTAAACATTAATTCCAGGGGGCAGATAAAACATATTACAAGTAACAAAACTTTTATAACTTTCGATAAAATGCGTGGATGTTTTATTGTCATTTTCATTTGTTAGAACATTTTTAAGCCATGTTTTTATGTGTTTTCGATATTTCAATAATTTTTTAATATAATCTTAAAATATGTCGAATATTATAAACTTAAAAAAAGTTACTAAGTTTTATATTGTGTACCGTTCCTAATATTTCTAATCGTTTTAATTCATACTTTAAGCTTTATAAAGTTATAATTTGTTAATATTAATATTTGCGCGTATTTCAGGTTCCTGATCATTCATTTTTTAAAGGTTTATAACTTTAAATTAAATTGTGAAGCGCTGAGTAATCATACGACGTTCAATATTCTTTCTTTCAATATGACTAAATAATCCCAATTATAGCAATCTGATACTCATGTCTCAATGTTTTTTCGCTGAATGTGATGAAAACATTTGAAAAAGGTTCGCTTATTGAAATAAATCTACACCAGTTAGTACTTCGATTTCCAGGTAAAGGGAAAAGGCTCATTATCTGCCATATTGGCAGTGAGGATGGATTTGTTGTTGACGGTCTGTGGTGCTTTGAGTCTAAGAAAACTGGAGATTACCACGAGGAAATGAATGGCGAATCGTTTGAACAGTGGTTTTCAAAAATTTTACCGAACTTAGAGGAAAACGCAGTAATTGTGTTGGATAATGCGCCTTATCATTCTCGAACAATGGAGAAGGTCCCAACAACGGCTTCAAGGAAAGTTGATGTTCAAAATTGGCTCCGCTCGAAAAATATCAACTTTGAACAAGCAATGCTGAAAGTACAATTATTAAGAATTGTCAAGGATCACAAGGCGGAATATCAAAAATACGCCATTGACAAAATGGCAGCAAGTCAAAATAAAACTGTGCTCCGTTTACCTCCATACCATTGCGAGCTCAATCCCATTGAGCTCATATGGGCAGAGGTTAAAAATTATATAGCTAAGCACAATACAAATTTTAAATTTTGTGACCTCAAAGGACTTTTCAAAGAAGCACTAGAATTAATAACAGCGCAAAAATGGGAAAACTGTATTAAGCACGTGAAAGACAAAGTTGAAAAGAGAATGTGGGAACTGGACAATATTTTAGGGGAACAAGTCGAGCCATTCATTATTGACGTTGGTGCTTCAGGAAGTAGCGATGATGAAAGCTCATCAAGCTCATATTTCCAATAAAAGATGTCGTTCATCAAATTCGGTAAGTTATAAGTAATTATAAAGCTACTGTATTTTTTAATTAATTATTGACATTTTTGAACCCATTTTGGCAAAACCTATTCAAGAATCTACTTTCTGACAATGTTCAACCATGCACATTTTTTTACGTTTTGAACGTTTTAATTTGGTTACATATTTACCTAGAAATCAAAAAATATACTAATCAATATTCTAAAAGCAATTTTAAGAGATATACGATTATTTTTAATTTAGGCTAATTTAAACGCCATTTTGAGATTATATTCGACTGTCTTTCACCAAACATCAGGCGGCATCCGAAGCTGGAAATCGAAGCGAAAATTTTGAAACCCTTATGTATATTTACATCATTATATATTTCTTACCCCAGCCCCACATGATCCTATATCCATCACGAATCGTATACACATCGAATTGTGCTAATTTACTACAAAGTTACGCAAAGCAGCATCTACTATCTAAAATATGTACTGCGTGACTCTTAATACGTCCCTGCCGAATGGTACAGCGTTCGATGATCACGTGGTCTTGTTTATGTCCGGTCTATCTCTTATCTGAATATACTGTAGTCTTCTTTTCTTAAGCTCACCGGCAGAGATCGGTTTATCACTCTGGATTCCTGCATGTATCATCAGCAAAGCTGTGGATCGGATTGATCGTACAGGAAAGGAAGTCATTGATTGTTACGTAAGAGGAACAATGCTAGAACCAAGACCGATCGCTGGGGAACACTCGCGTTGACTTTGTCGGATGAAGAGGATAACCTGTCAATTACGATGAATATCTTGCGGTTAGACAGCAAGTCAGCCACCCATCTACGAAGTTTCTCTGGGATGCCATAGGACGAAAGTTTGAATAAGAGGGCAGCATGCCACATCTGATGGAACGCTTTCGCGACATCAAGAGCAACAACATGGGCCTCGCCATAAGACTGAATGAGCTCACTTCACAGTTGCGTGACGTAAGCTAGGAGGTTCCTTGTGTACCGTTGATGCTGGAAACCATACTGCTTGTCGCTAATCAAGCCGTGATGGTCGAGGTACTCCAGAAGCTCCCGATTTATACACATCTCCATCACCTTACTTATAACAGAAAGCAGAGTTATAGACTTCAGAATGACTATATGATCATATTGAGATTTGAGTCTCCAAATTATGTAAATGTGGTTTGATGCATTTTGGCATGGCTCACCATGTCTGGGTCCCACCTATGATGAATGTTTCTTTCATTCGTTTCTAATTGAGATTTCAGTCTTCGTGTGGATAACAATAAAGAGTACTTACCCAACATTAGGCTTGTGTTTGAGACTACCCTGAGAGGGTTGCTTGTAGGCCGTCCCCAGCCCCCTATCTTCCATGAACCGTGGATAGTCGACATGTCCCGCCAACGCCACACTGGTAGAATCTTCCCCCTGCATCCTACCTCCTCCTGAATCCCTGCTGGAGTTCTTCACAGCACCAGGGATCGAAAGGGTAGATACGGGCTTGCGAAGCTGAAAAGACGCAGTAGCTACTCAGTCAACGTGATTTCTTATAGCTGATATAGTCACAGCATAACTATTATGTATTAAAACCTTACTTACTCCAAGTTAAAACAAACATGAGCACTCGATCGTCGCTTCTATTCACCTCTCGCGGCCACGCCCAGGCATTTATGGACCGCTGGCCAATAGGAGCGGGCTAATTTAAACAACGCGCGCTGATGTTTGTTTTGGCGGGAAATAAATAAGATTTGAATACAAAATAAACAGTAGCGTAACTCCAGAAGATTTGAGCATTTCGGCATCTCGCTTTCACTTTGCAACCTCTATACCCTGGTACCGAAAAAATAGGCACACCCCATTTATCTCCGACTAAGTAAGAACAGCACGCTATCAGCTATTTTGTGGAAGCCATGTTTTTGGGTACATCTCATATCTCTCTTATTTAATTGCATTGTCTGACTGTCTTCTCTTGACATAACTGCACTATTTGGTCGGGTCGTGAGTGTCCTGAAGTATTCAGGAAGCTGCCACGCCTGCAGTGACATGTGGCTGCTCTCTTCCTTTTCGGTACCCAATTGTTATTTAAATTCGCCCAAACACTAAGCGTAAGGAGTTGCGCTTCTGTGTAATATTGTATATGCTGTAACACAGTATCAATTTTAGATATAAGAAAGCTTTGTAGCAATTGTCAAGCAAAAAATTCGACGGAGTTGCACAGTCAGCCTTTTGCAAATCAATTTATCAAACATACAAATTCCATTAACATCATATCTTGTGGCCTCTCAGTAGTACTTTAGATAACAGAGCAGCTTTATAGCTGTTATAAGGTAGAACACTTGGTACAATTGTTCCATCGACCTTTTTGCCTCAAAGGCAGGTTTTGATTATTCACAAATGTTTTTTGAATCAAAGTCAATACTAGGTTTAGAATACAATAATGCCTATATATCATGCTGCAGAATGTTATCAGGAAAGTTGAAGTGCAGATTAAGCACGTTGGAAATCTATAAAGTACGAACTTTGATCCAGAAAACAAGTGTATCTAATGCTTGCTAAATATCATCTTTCGGTACTAATCATACTGCACTAATAAGAATCAAGATTCCAGTAAATTTTGAATGGGTATTATGCTTTAAATGCGCTCTAATGCAGGGGATTTGAATGCATATGCTACGTATACTAAGTAGGTCGTTAAATACTCTTAGCTGGTAAAGCTGCTTGAGGTGAATTCCTTCTTGTCAATATTTTACCCATGAATATTCGTTTCAAAGGTTTTATCAACTTTCCAAACAGACGATATAGATCTGGAACAAACTCTGAGTAAATAAAGCATTTGACTCTGTGCGTATTTCATTTCCGAGATTTGCTGTGTAACACCTGCAGATAACACCAAAATGTTCTAATTAGCCAAACACAGTATGGACGATACCATGATTACACATAACCGCCCGCCATATTGGATAATAAATATATTCCTTTATTGAAAATCAAATAATTCTGTTTCAGTCTGATATTACAGACATAAAATGATAAACAATAGTATAATTGTGTCTAAATATAGGATTTGTGGAAGATTTAACGCAGAAAAGTTCATATTTCAAATCTAGACATATTTTTGGTCGTTATTAGAATATGAATCAAATCCCAAGAAGGCCGTACGCAAAGAGCAAGCGGCACTGGACGCCGCCGTAGAACAACAGACCGTTAAGATCGCCGCCTAAGATTATTGGCCTTAAGGGACCGTTTCTCCACTACCAGGTCCATTGCAAATGAATGGTTTGCAGAACACGGCAGGCCTATTGGCATGCGAAGTGTTTACCGACGAATGAGAAGTTTTGGCTTGTTTTCATACCGGCCACACTGGGTCCTCCCTTTAACTCGAGAACACCGACGTAATCGCCTTGAGTGGTGCAGACAACGGTCACTCTGGGATCAGGAATGGAACAGTATTGTCTTTAGTGACGAGTCTCGATTTTGTTTAGGCATGCACAATGACCATTGTGCATGCCTAAAGTTCTAGAAGTTCTAGAACCCCATCTTTTACCCTATCTTGGCAGATCCAACTTTTCAACAAGATAATGCCCGACCACATGTTGCAAGAGTCACAATAGACTTCTTTCAACATAATGATGTCACATTGTTACCATGGCCACCAAGATCTCCCGACTTATCCCCAATTGAGCACGTGTGGGACATGATGGGTAGGAGATTGCTCAATTTGCAACGTCCTCCTCAGACTCTAGAAGCACTTCGAGAGGAGTTGGTGGTTGCCTGGAATGAGATACCACAGGAGGACATTGACCACCTGATCAGAAGCATGCCTAGGCGCGTTGGAGAATGCGTACACATTATTAAAGGTCAAAGGGCATTAAAGCAGTGCAATTATTTTGAAATTTTTATCATTTACTTATTATGCTTCATTAAGTACTTATACAAAATTTTATTAAAATAAAACCATTTAAACTGGGTGTTCGGATTTATATGTCACTTAGTATATTTTATTTCATTTCACAAATATTCAAGATACAAACCAGTCAGTTACATATCGGCCACCCTATATATTCTTCACTCGCCTATACAATACATAAGAACAGGTTGCACTAATATAGAATCAAGTAACATAATTGTTGTATAGTTGACAAAAATTGAATCATACACTGACGCAGTGTTCTTTAGCGGCTGCAAGAGGTTTACACTTTTGTTGTATAACTGTTACCTGCAGCCCTTATACAATCTCTTAAATGACTGAAGTGTCCTATTAGACCCTATTCCGCTTGTATAGCTGTTCTAAGGGAGTATTACCAATGTTTTTGCAACATGCAATGCTGTATGAGGAATCCTGTATACTCGTTCTTGCAACCCTAATAGGAGTAATAATTTCAGTTGGAAATATAAGGGTATTTCCGAAAGCTGGAACAAATCTCCTATGAGATTTGATTACAATTTTCAAGTTATTTTTTTTTTGTTTTTTTAGTGTTGATTTTACGAAAGTCAAAGGAGTTAATCTTGCCTTGGTTTGGTAAATCGACCACATTTTGGGAATTCCAAATTTTGCATTTTTTTTTGTCTGCTAACTGTTAAAATTGCATGAGAACCGTTGATGCTAAAATCTTTCGGCTAAAAAACCTAAAAACTGGAATCTTAAGGTTTCAAAATGCTTATTTTAAAGTCTAGATACGACCATCTCAAAAATCACCGGAAAAATTGCATTTTTTTCTTGCTCCCTTAATTTTTTGAATAGTGTTTACCAATACACCTCAAGACCTTTCAAAAGGTGGTTCAACTGTTCCTAAACTCAATGATAATGATTATGTGAGTGTACTCGTGAGTACTGATTTTTTGAAAGCTTTCGACTGAATGTGTCTTGGAAGGGATTTTTGGCCAAATGTGGCCCAAGCTAAAGTTTCAAGTGTCTTCCTATGGGTAATCCAAGAAACCGCTGGGTCACATTACAATGTTCTGCTCTAGTTTTTGGTAGCTGATGATTAGTCCTGAGTAGTGAGTAACCCCTGAATAACGACGTATAAGAGAATTAATGGGGCCAATCCTCTCTCTCTTCATGAGAAACGGAAACATTTTTTATGCCAAAATTATCTCAATACTTACAGGGTGCCACACACATAACACACCAGAGTGGCACGGGAGGTAGATTGGCTTCAGATCAATCAGATAAAATCAACATGACCTTAGTAAAGGTTTTCTAGTTTTTGAGATATTGCAACTTTCAAGTTTTTTCACAAAATCAATGCTTTTGCTCCTTTTTTAGCTGTTATGGCTATAAAGAACTTCTAACTTACCATTATTTTCCTGGGCAACCATTAATATGAATGTGAGAGCCACGTTAGCCAATGACATGTTTAGGTCGTTGCATTCCTTAGTGAGTTTGATACAAAAGATGGCTGCACTTATCTATTATTTGTAGTATTTCGCAAGTATTACGACCTCAATGACAAATTATTCTTATATTAGTAGAAAGAACCAACAGATGTTATACTGCTTTTTAAAAGAGCATTAAATAGGCTAGTTTTTAAGACAATCTGCCGATTCAGTCTGTTAGATTTTTTTTCACAATAATTAGTCAAACTTTAATAAAGGTTTTCTCATTGAAACAAAATATAATAATTTTTTTTTAGCATACCGTGCTAGTTCTTAACTAAATAAATACTCGGTTGTCTCAACGAACTATTAATGGTTACCCAAGAAAAAAATCCCAAGTTAGAAGTTCTTTATAGCATTAACAGGCAAAAAAGGAGCAAAAAGTGGTGATTTTTTTAAAACACTCAAAATAGAAAACTTTTACTACGGTCATGTTTATTTTATCTGCAATTTACCTCCCTTGTTACTCTGGCGTGTTATTTCTGTAGTGTAATTCTGTTTACAGATGTTGCATTTCGTAGACCACATTCATCTAAAATGTATGCCAATGCAAGTTCCGTGTACTTGTCAACAGATAACTTTATCGTGACATTATGTCTGCATTTGTGCACATGATAAATGGCATCATCCAGTTGCTTGTTACGTTTTCGGGTCAACGTGAGAGCGAGAGCTATACAAAGCTGTTAGCTCCAACTTTCACGGTTTATTTGACATTCAGTATACATATCCCAACGGTTGCTGACATTTATGCTCTAAGCATGTTCACTTTCCACACCACAAAAATTTCAAAATGTTGTTTGGATGATACTTGACACGTACAATATATCACGAAAGACCATGTCACTCATTTCCGTCGGTCTGTCTGGCCTCGGTATAACTTTGACAGAACCGATCGGATTTTGAGAAAAAGTTGCCTCGACGCCAAGGACGCGAAAACTTTATTTTTGGCAAAGGGCCCAGTGATGGCGGAGCTAGAAGCAAAAAATTAAAATTGTTTCAAAATTCGTCTTCGTCTTTGACGTTTCAGAGGCTCCATGTCTCCTAACTCGTGATTAGTGAATGAAAAGCTAATTATTATTTTTTAATGTTTTGTATCAGCTGGTGGAGAATCTTTTTTTATATTTGAGTTTACAGTTTTATCGTTCTTTTATTTGCTACACAATAAACAAAATATTTTTTTTATATGTAGGGTAAACTCGGCAGAGATGGCTCAGCGGGCTAGACGGCGCAGTGCAATATTTTCCTGAACGAACTAGGAGCCGACAACGTCGCCATTACTGTCGATCTTCATGTGCAAGTTTTCCGTTCATCTCGTGCCTTTATTTGGAGTTAAGGTAATTAAATTTTCCATTATATATTTTATCATACCTTATTTTTTTAGACACTAAGCAATTTAATTATTTTGAAATGGAACTGACTAGAATTCTCAGTAGTTGTAACATTATCGCTTTGAAATAACATTAGTTTGTTTTGTAACCTTAAAATTATGGAAATAGTTATTCGTTGATAAGCAAGTGACTGAGCCATCGTACCCGCACAAATTGGGTTAGTTGGCGTACGCCGTTTCACCCTAAAAAAGGAGAAAGAAACCCCAGGGAAAATGTTAGACAGCATCTGCCCAGTTCCTAGTACTTCTAAAGTGTTACGCAAACGCAGTCGTCAGCTTGATGAAATATTGACATATGCAGAAAATATTTTAAAAAAGAAAACGCTAATAGAAATCAATCAGGGTGAAAAAAATGACAAAACATCTAAGATCAGCCAACTGGAAAAAACAAGAAACTCGGGAGAATCTTTTTCGGATAATGACACACCTCTGGCAGAACTACGCTACGAACTGTTAGCGGAAAATGAAAAGAAAGGTGTGAAAAAACGTAAAAAGGCCCCAAAATGGCGACGAACCATGAAAAGCAACACAAAAATTCAGAATACTACAGTGCTTCTTCTTCAGATAGTGATACTGATTTACAAAGCGATTCAAATAGCAACATCCATGACAACGATGAGTAATCTTAGTGTGTTGGCTGTGGGGAGATCTACATAAACACTACAAGTCAAGAGGACTGGTTGCAGTGCGTTTCTTGCCACAAATGGCTTCAAGAGAGCTGCACGAAGTCTCCTAGCTACTGCTCGCAATGCGACCGACGTGAAAGTGTTAAAATTTAGTCATTTTTTCTAATACCCTAGGGGTGAGATGGTATTTCCTATTATTTAGAAAAAACCCCTTTTTTGTTAGTAAATTGAAATACAGTTTTGTATTTTGGTAGTTCCTACTTTCATTTTATTCAATACTACTGTATAAGAAGTTGATACTCATTAAATAATTTAAATCCGATTTTTTATATCAATTTAAAAAAACATGCGCCATCTCTACCGAGTTTACCCTATCGTTTTCTCACCAACTTGTCACAACGTCTGTGTATTTATGGTTCACTCGTATTTATATTACAAAAATTATAGAGTAATATGGACATTACTTGAATTTTCTCGTATTTGTCATAAAAACTTCTTGACTGCTAATACCTAATACTTGATTTGAGCTTGACTTGATTTTAGCCAATAAGCGGAAGCGTACGTCGCTCATATCTCTTTATTGCGGACATGCCCACGATTGTCCTTTGTTTTTCATCTAAGTTTCCGAAAAACTACTTGTCTTTCTTTGTCGTTAGAAACATGGCAATTTATAAGAAGCACGAAGTCCACAAAAAATCACGAAGAGTTAAATGTCACCACCTCTTGGGATAGAAAAGACGAATAGATAGACCGACCGTAATGAATTACATGGATGTTCGTACAATATTTCCTCGCCTATATTGACGTGGAAAGGTAATAACGCAATAGCCCACCCATGATAGAACTAAAATTCGATAGAAAACGGTAATTTTATGATGTATCGGTTTTTGGTGCAAACAGCTCGTGTTATTAGATTTACTGTTTTATATTTGTCGCAGCATTTCACTTTGGAGTTGGGTAGATTCTGAACAATTGCTTACACAGCCGGGTATGACCGCCTGGATACGAGCGTTCATAGAAGGAAACCAGTTTTAAACAAGTCATTTAAAAAAAAACGATACTGTCCAGATCTATGGGTATGTTGTTGTGGGACGGTCCCAGGAGATCGTAGCAATTCTCCATTTTAATCTTATCTATTTATGCTGAATTTTACAAACGTCGCTGGTTCCACCATCTTTGGAATTGCCAATTGCGAAAAGTGTGACGCTACATCTCATACGCTATTGGAAATTGTGTATTCTATACCAATGTCTGATTGTTTTTTCATATCCATGTTATTGTCTAGGTTTTAAATGCGGTATTTAGAGCTAAATGTGCGTCAATCATTTTCTTGCATAAACTGCTGCACGAAATTACTGCTAATGAAATTGTGGCTCAACTAAACTTTAATGCCCCATCTATTCAAATTCGTACCGTTTAAACCTTTTATTGTGGTTTCCTTAACTGTCGGCAATAAACGCTACTTATTTATTTATATCCCGGATAAGTATGCGTCAATCAATTTCTTGCATAAACTGCTGCACGAAATTGACGCTAATGAAATTGTGGCTCAACTACACCTTAATGCCCCATCTATTCAAATACGTACCGTTAAAACCTTTTATTGTGGTTTCCTTAACTGTTGGCAATAAACGATACTTATTTATTTATATCCCGGACCAGTCATACTCACTTTGCGAAAATTAAACTTTTTTCTAACATAAAATTGCTTATTTTACTAGACGTGAATGTTCTTGACGAGGTTGCCAGTTGTCCAGGTCCATGAATGTTATTTTTATGCGAAAAACAAAGGTTACGTTTTTTCTTCTAAACAAATTCAAACATTCCGTATTTGTGAATAACTGAACAAATGCGCTACGATATTCAAAAAACATATACAAAATGTTCGAATTTGTTTAGAAAAAACCTAACCCATCCTTTTTTGCATACAAATAACATTTATTTTACGGAATGATTTGCGATTCATATCGGTAAGGTAAACTAGTGTATTTTGCTATAAAATGCCCTTTGAACTAACCCTGTATATTGCTCAATAAACTGGTACTGATGGCCGGAAGACAGGTGTTTTGGAGTAAACAATTACAAATTCTCAAAAACTACTTGACCAATCTACTACAATTTTGTTGTGGTTATTGACAAGTACGAATCCTACAAATTTGAAGAATTTCAAATATCTACGAGAAACCTTTGTCGCATTACCAACAAGTGCCAAAAGCTGCAGTTTGCCTCGGTTTTCGGCCATAGCTTTTTTGCTATTAGTCGGATCTTTTCACGTGTGGTCTCATTTTTTAGGACTCATAAATACCTAAAAACCTTATATGACGAGGTTTTTTGTTCCTGCCAACACTTTCGATTGAATCCCAAAAAACTCGTTTTCTCATTCTTTGTTGTCGAATAAAAAGTTTTTTCACAAAAATTGGTATACCCATTTCATGCATCCATGTTTTCAATACGCCCTTAAACAGCTTGCAGCAATAAAACCAAACATTACAATTATTTCGCAAAACCAGGGGTATTTTCGTCTAATATGATTAGACTATGTCCTGTGATTGGTTACCCTAACTGTTGGGCGCTATTTATTTATTTATATCCCGGATCAATCATAGTCCCGGCAGAAAAATCTGGCATTAAAACACTTTGTGACTCGTCGTCTAGTTTTGTGAGACAGCAGTTTATTGTCGGCAGAGTAATTTACAAAATCCGATGCGGACTTTGTATGTTTTGATAACTGAAATCAAAATAGAAATCGTGAACGAGGGTTGCTTTCGAGGAATGAATTGATATTATGGAAAATATTTGGCCCAGCTCAGTGGCATTTTATCGACGAATGATTCAAACTGGACTTAATTAACGAAAGCTGTTGAAATCTGCAATGCAAAATAAATATTTGCGTTCAATATGAAAAATTATTTGGTCAGGAGTAACAGAGCACCAAAACAGTTTTTTAGGCAAGGTGATATAGAGAAAGGATTTAATAATGAAGAATTCTAAATTGAGCGCGCATGTATTCAACCTTTCGTAGCTATAATAGAACCGGACTGTAAAAAAAGAGCTCATGAAGTCCAGCTCTCTGGGCTTATTATTATTGAGCCCAAGCTTGAAGATGGCTCACCAAATATTGTCATATTATTGAGAATTTATTTTACATCTGCCAGTTGCGCGAGAAGTTTCTCTACGCTTAGTTTAATTAAGAATTATCTCAGACCGACTATGTCTACGTTTAGGCTCTCAAATGTCGCTAATCTGACAATTGACGATTGCTTATACGATTTTGCTATGAAAAAAAAACACGCGAAAAGTTCATTTTACGAGTAGTTGATTAAAGAATTTAAAGATGGGGAGGCGCAAACCAACGTTGCCACGCTGGGGTTATATTTGTACATAATATAAGGATCTCTAAAATTAGGTATCACATGACCCCTCATTAAATTTTCAACTGTTATTTTTACGTTAAAATTCATGCATCAATTTCATCATTCCCAATTCCAGCTTGCTAAATCGACCCGTTCAATGAACAAGTAGCGGTAGATGGGGTGTCCTGGAAAGCACAGTATACTCGTTTTGGGATCTTTCGATTCAGCTAGATCAATTAGGCAGGATGATAAAAACAATGGCCGTCTTTAGAATTATTGAAGATTAATGCTTAATTAACGTTTTCATGTTTCAATCTTCGCGATTTTCGTATTGAACAAATGTTGTAGATGGTTTCCTTGCAGCCGGGCTTCTAAAATCTGTAATATCTCAAGAACTGGGGATGTGGAATCACGTTATTTTTGCATTGCACGGGATGCGATGCTTGTCTGATCGGACATTTTGTGCTCGATTGTTACTAACATTAGTTTATAGGACTGGCAAACACTGTAAGCAAATTGATCAGCATCAAAACTATATCTTCTAGATTCAAAACTAAGTTAAGCAATATCTTTTTGGGTGATTTTTGAGCGGAAGGATAATATAAGTTATGGAATCCTGTTGGTAACATAACTATGTGGTACAAGCCCATTATTCCAACAAATTGAATGGTATGGCAAGCGAGCCCATTAAGAAATATTTGCTTTTTACTTCTTTTTTTCGATACAGCTCTGTTATTTTTCCTATAAAGATTAGAATTATATCGAGGCACAGACAGATTTTGTTCAATACTTGTAACCACTCTTCGTTCCTGCAATAAAGTCTGTTATTTTTTACCATACGACGTGTGCATTCTTTATCTTATTTCACAAGCAGTTTTCTGGGACAAGGCACTAGAATTCTTCTTTAGACATACTTATAAGAAAGTTGTAAAAAAAGGTGAAATCACAGTGTGGGGCAGCATAAATTCTTTTTTTCAAAGCTCAATAAAATCCTTGGATGAATCAGAACATTTTTGTTTGTTTTTTATAATGTAGAAGTATGCCTAAAGTTTTGTTTTACTGCCCAGAAAACGTCTCGATGCTTCAACACCGTCAGCTGTTGTGTTATAACTAGAGAGAAGGTGTTCGTAATATATTTCCAATAACAATATTTACAAAAAAAGTAGCAGTCGGGTTCATACTTATATGCTGTATCCTTATTGGGGCTATTTGTATTTATATATATATATATATATATACAGGGTGTTCGGGAAGTAATATTCGTAACTTTAAGAGGTGATTCCTTGCATCATTCTAAGCAAAAAAGTACATTATAACGTATGTCCGAAAATCAATCGTTTTCGAGGAAAGTGAGTCGTAAATTAAATTTTCTCAAACATTTGGCAACGCTGCAACGCAACCGCGATGCGAGTGCACAGTGGCGCTCCCTGGATTTCAGTCTGGGAGGGGTAAAATGGAAAGTAAATTCTCAGTGTGACGTACTGAACTGTTATAATGATTTAACATTAAAAGCATGGACATTTGAATTTGTTACAGTAATTTCTGTAGAAAATACATACAATTTGTTTTTAATTTTGAATCATACGAAATGAAAGTGTAAATAAAGCAAACCAAGCTCGAGCAATCTTCATATATTAAAACAAAAATGCAAAATAATATAATCTATCACAGATTTTTCTACATAACAATGTCAGACAAAACAACAAAAAATACGTCTTCATGAAAAAAATAACAATAACTAATATGTTACGACTTCTATAAAGTATAAAACTGAATGTAAATCTAAATAAAATTCTTAATCATGAGAAAAACACAAAAATATTCATTGCATAACTACAATCTCTTAGCCAGTCTCAAAAAACAAAAACATATAAATTATGATACTATGTATATCAGTTCACAGTCTCAAAATAAAACAGTCATTACATTAGCTTAGGAAGTGATTTGAACAGAATTTGAACAGACTTTTATATCAATCTGCTGGCCAATAAATAAAACCACATATCTTGATTGGATACTTTGGAAAAGATCACCGTGGTGGTTTAAACGTAAGTAAACCCTTAACTACATCTGCTTTTTTATTTATTGTTCAACAAAAGGGAGATGGATTTGAGAGACAACCTTAAGCAAGGTTTTATCATATTACAAAATCAAGGCGCCTATTCTTTTTGCTGGCGAACCGATCTATAACTGCATTCACATCTATTTTAATATCCCTATGCATATACAAAAGAGCTAAACCCACTAATCGCTCTTGTAACATAGTGGAGCGCAGCCAAGTTTTTATCCTCTTGAGATGGGAGAAACTTCTTTCAGATGTCGCAATATTTACCGGAAGTGAAATTGTAGGAATCTATTGATTGAAGGAAAAATGTTTTCATCACATGATAAATACAGTAACATTCCACTGTCTATAATATCTTGTGTACGTGACGCCAAATTCTGCTTTTAATCTGGTACTTTTCTAAATATTTGTTTTCGTTACTATTTATATACAGGGTGACTTTGAAGTTGAGTCATTAATTTTCAGATAATGATTGTAGAAGGAAGATAAACCAGAATATGTGTGTAAAAATAAAAAAAAATTAAAAAAAAAATGTTTACCTTGTTTTATAAAGTATCCTCCCGACAAGTATTTCAGTGCGGACCTGTATTTGATCGTGAGGTCCCCTGTGAGGTCTTAAGTCACCTGATTCACGAGCCCGTTGTACTACATTAACAAAGGCACGAGGGGTTGTTTGCACTCGTTTGGGAAACCGATCCGCATAAACATGTGCCATTTTTTCGTTTGAGCCACGCAACAGAAACGATTCACACGCTAACCGACAGATACTGACAGTATGTATAACTGAACTGAATAAAACACTTAATTGCAAAAACGTCGTTCCTAATTCTTTCGCTTTTTTGTTTCCGATGCGATGAACCGGTAAGGCGGATTATATCCGTTGTTGCCAAACACGAGTACATGATATTATTATTGAGACAGGGCGGTACTCAAACTTCCAAAGGGCTATAACTTTGTTACTTTAATTTTACCAGAAAAATGGTAAAGGAAAAAAACATTTCTTTTGATCAGATCTACTCACTGTTAAAATAAATGACTCAACTTCGAAGTCACCCTGTATATATATACAGGGTGACTTTGAAGTTGAGTCATTAATTTTCAGATAATGATTGTAGAAGGAAGATAAACCAAAATATGTGTGTAAAAATAAAAAAAAATAAAAAAAAATGTTACCTTGTTTTATAAAGTATCCTCCCGACAAGTATTTCAGTGCGGACCTGTATTTGATCGTGCGGTCTTGGAGCAGCATGCCCTCACCTGTGAGGTCTTAAGTCACCTGATTCACGAGCCCTTTGTACTACATTAACAAAGGCACGAGGGGTTGGTTGCACTCGATTGGGAAACCGATTCGCATAAATCCGTGATGCATCCGGGAGCATTTTGTAAAGACTGCCCCCCCGTAAATAAGAATCATATCCACAAGTTCAGCATTTTCGTAAACATGTGCCATTTTTGATTTCGTCTGAGCCACGCAACACACTACTATTCACTTACGCGTCATCGACTGACGAAAAACATCGTGATAAACGTTTCAAATTCTTTCGCTTTTTTGTTTCCGATGCGATGAACCGGTCAGGCGAATTATATCCGTTGTCGCCAAACACGAGCATATAATAGGCAGGGCGGTACTCAAACTTCCAAAGGGCTATAACTTTGTTACTTTAATTTTACCAGAAAAATGGTAAAGGAAAAAAACATTTCTTTTGATCAGATCTACTCACTGTTAAAATAAATGACTCAACTTCGAAGTCACCCTGTATATATATATAATATTTAGAGATTGTTTCTAATATATACATTACTTCAGCTTCAGTTTTTGAATTCAATACTGACGCAAAGAAAATATTAAAATTGTATATATTCAAAGATTCTTCATTGAACCGGTATACCAAATCCCGTAATATATTATCCAGCAAAGGGACATATAGGTTCAGTCTGTAATGATTTTCCTTGTCAGACGTAACTATGTTCGGTCTGTTCATTTGCCTGCTTGTTATTCTTGGCACAGTCAGTTCAATACCCAGGGTTTCATGTGATTTCATTATAGATGCGAATAGTATTCTAAAGCGTTTTTCGGAATATGCGCGTCTTTCTTGTACAACTGAAATAATATTTTCTATGAGTTTGACAGCGTATTGTTTGTCAATTGTTTTTGATTGTAATATCTTACTCAGGTTGACTGTCAAAGCTAGTATACCACACAAACACTTTAGTGATACGATAAATTGGGTGGAAGTAATGGCAGTCTTCGAGGACTCTGCTTTTGAAGAAACTTCGCGGTCTTTCCAATTTGATATATTTAATATTTAGTGCCTCTACAATTTTCTTGAATTTGCTTTCAAATTGGAGAACAGAATCATGTCTCAAGGCCCATCGTGGTTCGCACATACTATGAATTTGATATCCGTCTAGTTTTCTTTTCAATGAGGTATTTCTTTTAGTGGATGCTTTGAAGAACGCAATTACTTCCTTCATTATACCTAACATACAGTATTTCTTACTGCTTGGACCCTGCTGCTTTTTGAAATCGAAAGATCCAAGGCATGATTTGCGCCTGAGCTTTTTAGAGCATTTGGCAAACATTTTTGCAATTCCATTAGAGCGCCCTTTTGTTCACCTAACATTAGGTTACACGTATCAGTACCAATGCCCACACATAGTTTTGAGTCTAAGTTATTGGTTTTAATGAAATGCTTGACTGTTTGAGTAAGAATTGGACCTGTGAGTTTGGGCTCCATTGTATCTTCATCAAAATTTGAGTAGCAATCCACAAATCTCATGGAGTCCTCGTAAATATGTTTTTGATGACAATACCGCAAGTTGCCGCTGAAATTTACATATGGCGCAACATCAACAAAATTGGATCCTTCAGGTTTCGCACCCGATTGTTCAACACTTGGTTCAGCTTACGGTGTAACATTAAGAAATTTTGAAGTCATCATCAGTTTTTTTCCGGTAATTCTTGTGCCGGTGGATCAGACAGTTTGTTTTGTTTAGAAAGGAACCAATCGATGGTATTCTGTTTCCTTTTACTCATCCTGTCAACAGCAGCCGTCAACCAGCACTAAAAGTTACACAAATATTGCCAAATAAACGGCATTATAGGTTTCCGCGCATTCACGTATATCATAACAAAGAACCTTTGCTGTTTGGAAAACAAGATTTCTTAAGTTCACGAAATTTTCAAAAACTAAATATTCGTAATTGAAATTATATTAAATTTCCATTTTTAGAGTTAAAAGTTAAAAACAAACAAAAATTGATTTTCTGGCTTATGCGTGGAAAATAAAAAATCAAAAGAACGTAGAAAATAGTGTTAATACCAACCATATCAACAAAACTCTGCTTGTTCACTTCTCAGCCAAATTTTGTTGCGGACTCCGGACTGGTACAGAATTTATACACTAGACTAGGCCACAAAAGACTAGACTATACCTGTTCCAACAGGAAGGAGCGCATACCGTTGCTGTTGGTGGGAGAGTAGTCGCTAGTCGCATGCGCACTGAACGGGTTGGCAGTGTTGCCGCTATCCTTTCTTAAAGTTACAGATTTTTTTATATGACGTTTACTTTATACCACCTTTTCAAAGACTACTCGAGTCGTCTGGGGGAGGTAATTACCCCCTTTACCGCGCCCCCGTGGGAGGGGGGGGGCGGGATTCATCGAATTGTTTACGTTTGTATGATATTTTTGTTGAAAATATGCTTTGAATTATTGAATGCTTTCACGACATTTTTTGTGGCTAATATTTTTTATTTAATAACGCTTCCAGTACAGTCCATTTACTCAAAAAAATGACAGAACTTACGGTACGTGGCGATACACACCATCAATTCCCACGATTATCAGTCACTTATTTGAAGCGATGCGATGCACGAAAAAAGAAAACAAACATCCGTAAATCACATAAGGTTACAGTTAAGTAAAGTAATCACAATGGATGTTCTTCGATTTCCACTCCAACTTCACGATGTCTTCCGCGATTGTTAAAAATAGGCACTACGCTCCCTGTGTCCAGAAGTCTTTGGGATACTTCTACGAATGTTCTTCTAGCTGGTAGCCTTCGATCAGGAAAACGTTCTTCGTAAATGCGCCTAGCCTCTTCAGAATTGCAATGAGCATCTCCGTAAATAATAAGCATATCGTGATATTCGCGTACCGAAAACATCTCTTTGGTATCAAACTGCACGCACTGATACAGTAATACATACTGAATAATAAAGTGTGATTTCAATTCGGGTAAAAATTACTTGCATTAACGTATGTAAGAAACTATCAAATATTTTTTTCCCGATGTAGGTATTTATTTTTTTGCCTACCGACACGATGTCGGTCGCGATGATACATGCAGTGCAGGCGCAATACGACGTTGCCAGTTGTGTGAGGGATTTTGTTTGTTTGTTCTTCTTCGGAAAATTGAATTTAATAAGCAAGAAAATTATAGACAGTTAATTAATAAATATATGTATTGATACATTTTACGCTATTAGACATATGAATCTAGATTAATAAGGTGCAAAATTAATTTTTTTCATGACTAAATAGAAATAAGTTCAGCATTTTTTTGCTCCGAAACGGTTGATTTTCGGACATAGATTATAATGAACTTTTTTGTTTAGAATAATTCAAGGTTAAAGTCTAGATACGACCATGTCAAAAATCACCGGAAAAATTGGATTTTTTTCTTGCTCCCTTAATTTTTTGAGTAGTGTATACCAATACACCTCAACACCTTTTAAAAGGTGGTTCAACTGTTCCTAAACTCAATGATAATGATTATGTGACTGTTCTCGGGAGTACTGATTTTTTGAAAGCTTTCGACTGAATGTGTGTTGGAAAGGATTTTTGGGCAAATGTGGCCCAAGCTAAAGTTTCAATTGCCTTCCTATGGGTAATCTAAGAAACCGCTGGATCACATTACAATGTTCTGCTCTAGTTTTTGGTAGCTGATGATTAGTCCTGAGTAGTGAGTAACCCCTGAATAACGACGTATAAGAGAATTAATGGGGCCAATCCTCTCTCTCTTCATGAGAAACGGAAACATTTTTTATGCCAAAATTATCTCAGTACTTACAGGGTGCCACACACATAACACACCAGAGTGGCACGGGAGGTAGATTGGCTTCAGATCAATCAGATAAAATCAACATGACCTTAGTAAAGGTTTTCTAGTTTTTGAGATATTGCAACTTTCAAGTTTTTTCACAAAATCAATGCTTTTGCTCCTTTTTTAGCTGTTATGGCTATAAAGAACTTCTAACTTACCAATATTTTCCTGGGCAACCATTAATATGAATGTGAGAGCCACGTTAGCCAATGACATGTTTAGGTCGTTGCATTCCTTAGTGAGTTTGATACAAAAGATGGCTGCACTTATCTATTATTTGTAGTATTTCGCAAGTATTACGACCTCAATGACAAATTATTCTTATATTAGTAGAAAGAACCAACAGATGTTATACTGTTTTTAAAAGAGCATTAAATAGGCTTTCTCATTGAAACAAAATATAATAATTTTTTTTAGCATACCGTGCTAGTTCTTAACTAAATAAATACTCGGTTGTCTCAACCAACTCTTAATGGTTACCCAAGAAAAAAATCCCAAGTTAGAAGTTCTTTATAGCATTAACAGGCGAAAAAGGAGCAAAAAGTGGTGATGTTTTTAAAACACTCAAAAGTGGTAATATCTCGGAAAATATAAAACTTTTACTACGGTCATGTTTATTTTATCTGCAATTTACCTCCCTTGCTACTCTGGCGTGTTATTTCTGTAGTGTAATTCTGTTTACAGATGTTGCATTTCGTAGGCCATATTCATCTAAAATTTATGCCAATGCAAGTTCCGTGTACTTGTCAACAGATAACTTTATCGTGACATTATGTCTGCATTTGTGCACATGATAAATGGCATCATCCAGTTGCTTGTTACGTTTTCGGGTCAACGTGAGAGCGAGAGCTATACAAAGCTGTTAGCTCCAACTTTCACGGTTTATTTGACATTCAGTATACATATCCCAACGGTTGCTGACATTTATGCTCTAAGCATGTTCACTTTCCACACCACAAAAATTTCAAAATGTTTTTTGGATGATACTTGACACGTACAATATATCACGAAAGACCATGTCGCTCATTTCCGTCGGTCTGTCTGGCCTCGGTATAACTTTGACAGAACCGATCGGATTTTGAGAAAAAGTTGCCTCGACGCCAAGGACGCGAAAACTTTGTTTTTGGCAACTGGCCCAGTGATGGCGGAGCTAGAAGCAAAAAATTAAAATTGTTTCAAAATTCGTCTTCGTCTTTGACGTTTCAGAGGCTCCATGTCTCCTAACTCGTGATTAGTGAATGAAAAGCTAATTATTATTTTTTAATGTTTTGTATCAGCTGGTGGAGAATCTTTTTTTATATTTGAGTTTACAGATTTATCGTTCTTTTATTTGCTAAACAATAAACATAATATTTTTTTTATATGTAGGGTAAACTCGGCAGAGATGGCTCAGCGGGCTAGACGGCGCAGTGCAATATTTTCCTGAACGAACTAGGGGCAGACAACGTCGCCATTACTGTCGATCTTCATGTGCAAGTTTTCCGTTCATCTCGTGCCTTTATTTGGAGTTAAGGTAATTAAATTTTCCATTATATATTTTATCATACCTTATTTTTTTAGACACTAAGCAATTTAATTATTTTGAAATGGAACTGACTAGAATTCTCAGTAGTTGTAACATTATCGCTTTGAAATAACATTAGTTTGTTTTCTAACCTTAAAATTATGGAAATAGTTATTCGTTGATAAGCAAGTGACTGAGCCATCGTACCCGCACAAATTGGGTTAGTTGGCGCACGCCGTTTTACCCTAAAAAAGGAGAAAGAAACCCCAGGAAAAATGTTAGACAGCATCTGCCCAGTTCCTAGTACTTCTAAAGTGTTACGCAAACGCAGTCGTCAGCTTGATGCAATATTGATATATCCAGAAATTATTTTAAAAAAGAAAACACTAATAGAACAAGATCAAATTGTGCCCAAAATAAAGTCAGGGTGAAAAAATGACAAAACATCTAAGATCAGCCAACTGGAAAAAACAAGAAACTCGAGTGAATCTTTTTCGGATAATGACACACCTCTGGCAGAACTACGCTACGAACTGTTAGCGGAAAATGAAAAGAAGGGTGTGAAAAAACGTAAAAAGGCCCCAAAATGGCGACGAACCATGAAAAGCAACAAAAAATTCAGAGTGCTTCTTCTTCAGATAGTGATATTGATTTACAAAGCGATTCAAATAGCAACATCCATGACTACGATGAGGAATCGTAGTGTGTTGGCTGTGGGGAGATCTACATAAACACTACAAGTCAAGAGGACTGGTTGCAGTGCGTTTCTTGCCACAAATGGCTTCAAGAGAGCTGCACGAAGTCTCCTAGCTACTGCTCGCAATGCGACCGACGTGAACGTGTTAAAATTTAGTAATTTTTTCTCATTTTTTCTATGTGCGCCATCTCCCCCATACTCTAGGGGTGAGATGGTATTTCCTATTATTTAGAAAAAACGCCTTTTTTTGTTAGTAAATTCAAATAAAGTATTGCATTTTGGTATTTCCTACTTTCATTTTATTCAATACTACTGTATAAAAAGTTGATACTCATTAAATAATTTAAATCTGATTTTTTATATGAATTTAAAAAACATGCGCCATCTCTACCGAGTTTACCCTATCGTTTTCTTACCAACTTGTCACAACGTCTGTGTATTTATGGTTCACTCGTATTTATATTACAGAAATTATAGAGTAATATGGACATTACATGAATTTTCTCGTATTTGTCGTAAAAACTTCTTGACTGCTAATACCGAATACTTGATTTGAGCTTAACTTGATTTTAGCCAATAAGCGGAAGCGTACGTCGCTCGGGTTACCAATCCATCTATTTCCGCTCATATCTCTTTATTGCGGGCATGCCCACGATTGTCCTTTGTTTTTCATCTAAGTTTCCGAAAAAGTACTTCCCTTTCTTTGTCGTTAGAGACATGGCAATTTATAAGGAGCACGAAGTCCACGAAAAATCACGAAGAGTTAAATGTCACCAGCTCTTGGGTTAGAAAAGACGAATAGATAGACCGACCGTAATGAATTACATGGATGTTCGTACAATATTTCCTCGCCTACATTGACGTGGAGAGGTAATAACGCAATAGCCCACCCATGATAGAACTAAAATTCGATAGAAAGCGGTAATTTTATGATGTATCGGTTTTTGGTGCAAACAGCTCGTGTTATTAGATTTACTGTTTTATATTTGTCGCAGCATTTCACTTTGGAGTTGGGTAGATTCTGAACAATTGCTGACACAGCCGGGTATGGCCGCCTGGATACGAGCATTCATAAAAGGAAACCAGTTTAGAACAAGTCATTTGAAAAAAACGATACTGTCCAGATCTATGGGTATGTTGTTTTGGGACGGTCCCAGGAGCTCGTAGCAATTCTCCATTTCAATCTTATCTATTTAGGCTGATTTTTTCCGATATAAGTGTGTATAATTTCACAAACGTCGCTGGTTCCCTTGCCAATTACGAAAACTGTGAAGCTACATCTAATACGCTATTTAAAATTGTGTATTTTATACCAATATCTGATTGTTTTTTCATATCCATGTTATTGTCTAGTTTTTAAATGCGGTATTTAGAGCTAAATGTGCGTCAATCATTTTCTTGCATAAACTGCTGCACGAAATTACTGCTAATGAAAGTGTGGCTCAACTAAACTTTAATGCCCCATCTATTCAAATTCGTACCGTTTAAACCTTTTATCGTGGTTTCCTTAACTGTCGGCAATAAACGCTACTTATTTATTTATATCCCGGATAAGTATGCGTCAATCAATTTCTTGCATAAACTGCTGCACGAAATTGACGCTAATGAAATTGTGGCTCAACTAAACCTTAATGCCCCATCTATTCAAATACGTACCGTTAAAACCTTTTATTGTGGTTTCCTTAACTGTTGGCAATAAACGATACTTATTTATTTATATCCCGGACCAGTCATACTCACTTTGCGAAAATTAAACTTTTTTCTAACATAAAATTGCTTATTTTACTAATCGTGAATGTTCTTGACGAGGTTGTCAGTTGTCCAGGTCCATGAGTGTTATTTTTATGCGAAAAACAAAGGTTACGTTTTTTCTTCTAAACAAATTCAAACATTTCGTATTTGTGAATAACTGAACAAATGCGCTACGATATTCAAAAAACATATACAGAATGTTCGAATTTGTTTAGAAAAAACCTAACCCATCCTTTTTTGCATACAAATAACATTTATTTTACGGAATGATTTGCGATTCATATCGGTAAGGTAAACTAGTGTATTTTGCTATAAAATGCCCTTTGAACTAACCCTGTATATTGCTCAATGACCTAGTACTGATGGCCGGAAAACAGGTGTTTTGCAATAAACAATTACAAATTTTCAAAGACTACTTGACCAATCTACTACAATTTTGTTGTGGTTATTGACAAGTACGAATCCTACAAATTTGAAGAATTTCAAATACCTGCGAGAAACCTTTGTCGCATTACCAACAAGTACCAAAAGCTGCAGTTTGCCTCGGTTTTCGGCCATAGTTTTTTTTCTATTAGTCGGATCTTTTCACGTGTGGTCTCATTTTGTAGGTCTCTAAAAATCTTATATGAAGAGGTTTTTTGTTCCTGCCAACACTTTCGATTGAATCCCAAAAAACTCGTTTTCTCATTCTTTGCTGTCGAATAAAAAGTTTTTTCACAAAAATTGGTATACCCATTTCATGCATCCATGTTTTCAATACGCCCTTAAACAGCTTGCAGCAATAAAACCAAACATTACAATTATTTCGCAAAACCAGGGGTATTTTCGTCTAATATGATTAGACTATGTCCTATGAATGGTTACCCTAACTGTTGGGCGCTATTTATTTATTTATATCCCGGATCAATCATAGTCCCGGCAGAAAAATCTGGCATTAAAACACTTTGTGACTCGTCGTCTAGTTTTGTGAGACAGCAGTCTATTGTCGGCAGAGTAATTTACAAAATCCGATGCGGACTTTGTATGTTTTGATAACTGAAATCAAAATAGAAATCGTGAACGAGGGTTGCTTTCGAGGAATGAATTGATATTATGGAAAATATTTGGCCCAGCTCAGTGGCATTTTATCGACGAATGATTCAAACTGGACTTAATTAACGAAAGCTGTTGAAATCTGCAATGCAAAATAAATATTTGCGTTCAATATGACAAATTATTGGTTCAGGAGCAACAGAGCACCAAAACAGATTTTGAGGCAAGGTGATTTAGAGAAAGGGATTAATAATGAAGAATTCTAAATTGAGCGCGCATGTATTCAAACTTTCGTAGCTATAATAGAACCGGACTGTAAAAAGAGCTCTTAAATCCAGCTCTCTGGGCTTATTAAAGTACATTATTGAGCCCAAGCTTGAAGATGGCTTACCAAATATTGTCATATTATTGAGAATTTATTTTACATCTGCCAGTTGCGCGAGAAGTTTCTCTACGCTTAGTTTAATTAAGAATTATCTCAGACCGACTATGTCTACGTTAAGGCTCTCAAATGTAGCTAATTTGACAATTGACGATTACTTATACGATTTTGCTATGAAAAAAAAAACGCGAAAAGTTCATTTTACGAGTAGTTGATTAAATAATTTAAAGATGGGGAGGCAAAAACCAACGCTACCACCCTGGGGTTATATTTGTACATGATATAAGGATCTCTAAAATTAGATATCACATGACCCCTCATTAAATTTTCAACTGTTATTTTTACGTTAAAATTCATGCATCAATTTCATCATTCTCAATTTCAGCTTGCTAAATCGACCCGTTCCATAAACAAGTAGCGGTAGATGGGGTGTCCTGGAAAGCACAGTATACTCGTTTTGGAATCTTTCGATTCAGCTAGATCAATTAGGCAGGATGATAAAAACAATGGCCGTCTTTAGAATTATTGAAGATTAATGCTTAACACATTGGCTGCCATGTGAAACACCGGTGATACACAGGCGCGTTTTGCTCGGAGGCCACGTGACTCACATGTGTTTCACATGCAGTATACTTCTAAATCAGATATATATCCGCTTGGCCTGTGAATTAAGCTTAACTACTTATACTGTGGCATACTGATAATATAAACAACTCATTGAGATACATAACATCACTGGTTGCCCACCTTTGTAGGGTAAATTTACGACTGCACTTTTACTATATTCAGGTTGGTTCTTGTACAGATTTTGCGGTTTATGGGTAATGCTTAATGTTGTGAGAACCTGCAAACTAAGAGGGGTGTTTTAGAAATATAAATTTTAGTAAATCGTGTGTGTGTTATAAAGTGGTGTTATAAATATGAGTGATGAACCTTCTACAAGTTCTGGTCGACCCAAACAATCTTGTACTGGCAATAGCAAAAATATCATCACGGCGTTTACCCTGGTATTAATATATTTTGTTGTCTATTTTTATTTGGTAAAAATATAAAATATTTTTTCAGATGATTCTAATGATCTACGTCCAACTGATGTTTATGAACGTTTCATTGATGACGAGATGCTTGAAATTATCGTTTCAGAAACAAATATAAACGGCACACAGCTTTTACAAAAGCCAACTATAAGGCGTTCAGATAGATGGGTCCCTACAAATAAAAAAGAAATTAAAAAGTTTTTAGGCATAGTCATGTATATGGGCATAGTCAAATATCCTAAAATTCCGGACTATTGGCGAAAAAATAGGCTGTACAATAATACGTTTGTTCCATCAGTGATGAGCAGAAATCGTTTCCAACTTCTGCTAAGAGTACTTCATTTTGCGAATAATGATGCCGCAGATAAAGACAACCGACTTTATAAAGTGGAAGATATTATCAAAAAATTTCAGACCAAATGTTCCAACGAGGCAATTCCAGGGGAAACATTAGCTGTAGATGAGACTATGGTGCCCTTTCGTGGACGCCTAATTTTTCCGGCAGTATATACCTAGTAAACGTCATCGATATGGTATAAAACTATTCAAATTGTGCGATCCAAAAGGCTATACCTACCGATTGTCAGTCTACACCGGCAAAAAATTCGAAGATACAGGTAAAGGAAAAGGACTGACAGAGAAAGTTGTAATGGACCTTGTTCATGACTACTTGGGAGAAGGAAGGACACTAATAACAGACAATTATTATACTTCATTACCTTTAGCGAAATCATTGTTGGCATCCAAGACTCATCTTCTAGGCACTCTTAGAAAAAATCGAAAAGTTCTTTCTAAAGAAGTTATGAGTGCACAGCTAAAAAGAGGTGAAATTGTGGGGAAGGAAAACACTACAGGACTCGTTATAGGTAAATGAAAAGACAAAAGGGATGTTCCGTTCTTGAGTACTAAGCACACGCTGGATATAAAGGCTACTGGGAAGAAAAACAGAAAGGGCGAGGAGGTAAAGAAACCTTCTGCCATATTAGAATACAATGCTGGTAAAGATGGTATAGATGTTTCTGATCAAATGGCGAGCTACTTTTCCCCACTCCGCAAAACCATTAGATGGTATCATAAGCTAATGTTTGAAATTCTCCTGAATACGGCTGTCATCAATTCTCTTAATATTTACAAGCACTTCAAAAGACAAAACATACAAGTTGGTGCTTTTAGAGAGATGTTGATTGAGAGCCTTCACCAAGTCCCAAGAAAGAACAGCAGACGGGAGAAAGAAAAGGAAGAGATGCATTTCATGTTATGAGAAAAAGGCCAGAGAAGGAGGTCGAGTTGTGGGAATGAAACAAGCTAAATTGTTTCCTACCAAGTGCGGGCAATGAAATATTCATCTATGTTTTACTTGTTTCACTGAAAAGCATTAGTTTTATTTCCTATTTCTTCTGTGATCACCGGTGATACAGATGGCACTGGAGAAATACCGATTAACCTAGATGCCATGTGTATCACTGGTGATTTTAATTTTTTTGCAGAAAAAAACATTTTTTTTGAGTTGTTTATATGTTTTTTATGTCAATAAAGTTTTCGTAACCATGCTTTTGTGATAATTTAGGTTTGGCCCCTAATAAATGAAAATGACCCCTTATGGGGGCAGCCAAAGTGTTAATTAACGTTTTCATGTTTCAATCTTCGCGATTTTCTTATTGAACAAATGTTGTAGATGGTTTCCTTGCAGCCGGGCTTCTAAAATCTGTAATATCTCAAGAACTGGGGATGTGGAATCACGTTATTTTTGCATTGCACGGGATGCGATGCTTGTCTGATCGGACATCTTGTGCTCGATTGTCATTAACAATTAGTTTATAGGACTGGCAAACACTGAAAGCAAATTGATCAGTATCAAAACTATATCTTCTTGATTGAAAACTAAGTTAAGCAATATCTTTTTCTGTGATTTTTGAGCGGAAGGATAATATATCACAAGCAATTTTCTGGGACAAGGCACTCGAATTCTTCTTTAAACATACTTATAAGAAAGTTCCAAAAAAGGTGAAATCACAGTGTGCGGCAGCATAAATTCTTTTTTTCAAAGCTCAATAAAATCCTTTGTATGAATCAGAACATTTTTGTTTGTTTTTTATAATGTACAAGTATGCCTAAAGTTTTGTTTTACATAGTTTTGAAGATCAACTCAGACAGAACCTCTCTGCCCACAAAACGTCTCGATGCAACACCGTCAGCTGTTGGGGTATAACTAGAGAGAAGCTGTTCGTAATATACAGGGTGACTTTGAAGTTGAGTCATTAATTTTCAGATAATGATTGTAGAAGGAAGATAAACCAAAATATGTGTGTAAAAATAAAAAAAAAATGTTTACCTTGTTTTATAAAGTATCCTCCCGACAAGTATTTCAGTGCGGACCTGTATTTGATCGTGCGGTCTTGGAGCACCGGCATGCCCTCCCCTGTGAGGTCTTAAGTCACCTGATTCACGAGCCCGTTGTACTACATTAACAAAGGCACGAGGGGTTGGTTGCACTCGATTGAGAAACCGATCCGCATAAATATGTGCCATTTTTTATTTCGTTTGAGCCACGCAGCAAACACCACTATTCACTCACGCGTTACCGACTGACACATACTGAATAAAAACATCGTGATCAGCGTTTCAAATTCTTTCGCTTTTTTGTTTCCGATGCGATGAACCGATAAGGCGGAGTATATCCGTTGTCGCCAAACACGAGCACATAATATTATTATCGAGACAGGGCGGTACTCAAGCTTCTAAAGGGCTATAACTTTGTTACTTTAATTTTACCACAAAAATGTTAAAAGAAAAAAACATTTCTTTCGATCAGATCTACTCACTGTTAAAATAAATGACTCAACTTCGAAGTCACCCTGTATATATGGCGATTTCAGAATCATGGAAAATCTCTTGGATTCATACAAGAACATTAGCCTTTAACTATGGAACCGCAACGTTTGCAGTTTGCAATTTTTTACTCATGCCTCAAAATGTTAAATTTGTTGAAATGTATAAAAATAATTTTTAATAAAGTAGGTAGTAGATAGATAATAAAAGTAATAATCATAAAATTTACAATAATTATTGTCATTCAAAAACGCCTCCTAGGGAGATTAAGCTCTTCGAATATTCACTTCCATTTGTCGCACATACGACATCAATATTCCTATTTTTATGTTTCTCTTTGTACTTATTGTATCTCGATGGAATCGGTTAATTTTTCATAGAAACTTGTAACATTATCTTTTCGCCTATACAAATCTAATGGCACACATACTGTGGCGCCCTGTATAAAATCGTTTTTTTCTAGTTCTGTAAGAGCCGAAGCATACGTTAATTCTTAGTTAATTCAGAAGACATTATTCAGACTGCGAGATGTATCTTGGAGTCTTGAAGGCCACACGCATATAACGTAGTCAAGCAAACACTCCTGGTCGGCGATTTATTCCTGATTATTTTGGGTTACATCTCGCATTCTGGATGAGCCAAGAATTATCGTGGGTAGGGATTCTAAGAAAGCAAGAATTAGTTAAAGGTGTAGGTGTAGAGTAAGCAAGTGTATGTGAATTGAAATAATGTACAAATACAAACCTGGTTAAGTGTTCAGTGATATTGTCAATCGTTTATTCCTGAAACTATACGATATCCTGCTGCGTTCATCAACATAAAATTAACATACATTGTTTGGTTAACAAGGATGGTACATAAATCTTAATGTCCGCCCATAAAGTCAGGATATGATTATATGCGCTCGTAGTCCTATATGAGATAATGTTGTTATTAGGGATTTAGTAATTTCGTTGTTTAGGATCCAGAAGAGATAATGGTAGTAGTAGAATATTCATCGCTTCATCATCACTTTTTCCCATCCAGGAAGTTGAAGGATGTTCCACATCCCAGCATTTAAATAGAAAGGTCTTATGCAACATCCTCCTACTCTATATTAACGGTATAATTTCTAGGATTATTTGTTATTGTTTTTTATATTACAGATAAAATTATAGACAAAACATACTCTTTCTTCTAGGCTCGATTATTTGCAATATTATTGATTATCCAGCTTCACGTGTTACTGGTGGAATTTCCAAAATTTCTTTGTAAATGTACATTTGCATTGATTCAGTGGACCAATTATACTAAGTGACATATAAATCCGAACACCCAGTTTAAATGGTTTTGTTTTAATAAAATTTTGTATAAGTACTTAATGAAGCATAATAAGTAAATGATAAAAATTTCAAAATGATTGCACTGCTTTAAAGCCCTTTGACCTTTAATAATGTGTGGATGCACCATGATGTGCTACGCATTCTCCAACGCGCCTAGGCATGCTTCTCATCAGGTGGTCAATGTCCTCGTGTGGTATCTCATTCCAGGCAACCACCAACTCCTCTCGAAGTGCTTCTAGAGTCTGAGGAGGACGTTGCAAATTGAGCAATCTCCTACCCATCATAGCCCACACGTGCTCAATTGGGGATAAGTCGGGAGATGTTGGTGGCCATGGTAACAATGTGACATCATTATGTTGAAAGAAGTCTACTGTGACTCTTGCAACATGTGGTCGGGCATTATCTTGTTGGAAAGTTGGATCTGCCAGGGTGTCAAGATAGGGTAAAAGATGGGGTTCTAGAACTTCGTGGATATAACGCTGCGCGTTCATGTTACCTCTGATGAAGATTAAAGGTGACCTGGAACCATAAGCTATAGCACCCCAAACCATAACTCCATCAGTGTGATGAACATGTCTTTCAACAAAAAACTGTGGATTCCTCCTTTCACCACGTCGCCTTCTAACCCTGGCACGACCATCGTGCATGCCTAAACAAAATCGAGACTCGTCACTAAAGACAATACTGTTCCATTCCTGATCCCAGAGCGACCGTTGTCTGCACCACTCAAGGCGATTACGTCGGTGTTCTCGAGTTAAAGGGAGGACCCAGTGTGGCCGGTATGAAAACAAGCCAAAACTTCTCATTCGTCTGTAAACACTTCGCATGCCAATAGGTCTTCCATGTTCTGCTAACCGTTCATTTGCAATGGACCTGGTAGTGGAGAAACGGTCCCTTAAGGCCAATAATCTTAGGCGGCGATCTTCACGGTCTGTTGTTCTACGGCGGCATCCAGTGCCCCTTGCTCTTTGCGTACGGCCTTCTCGAAGCCATGCCTGACAACACCTAACCACAGTGTCTACACTTCTTTGCACTCTAACTGCAATTGCCCGAAAAGAAAGTCCAGCTTCCCGAAGTCCCACTATACGGCCCCTATCAAACTCACTACGTTGACGAAATCGTACAGGTCTCCGTCCTCTAGGCATCGTAACCGATCGTAAAGGATGTCAAGAACCAAAATCCGCCAACGTTGATTCTTTACTGCGGCTGAAATATTCATTTTTAGAGCGTTAGTGAATTAAAAAAAAGCAGTATAAAAACCAGAATGTCCAACTGATAAGGCTGAAAATTTTTTCTCTTGTTATTTACAGTAAGGTAAATACATTCACCAACTTTCATTAAAATAAAACCATTTAAACTGGGTGTTCGGATTTATATGTCACTTAGTATATAATGACCCCATATGTGTATCACTAACTTAAAGAAAAATAGTATCTTCATAGTAGGTTGTACAGCGTGAGTTTCGTCGCCACTTGAATATTCATCTGAATCGAGCTATTCCTTCTCGAAACACCATCCTTCATTGAGTTCAATCACTTTGCACACGGAGCTCCACGAATGATTCGAACCCCTGAAAATGTGGAACGCGTTCGACAAGTCCTCATTCGCAATCCGGCTCGATCTGCTCGGCAACATGCTGCTGAAGTTCGCCTCAGTGTTCGTATGGTAGGGCGTATTTTTCATATGGAACTGCATTTTCATCCCTACAAATTAGCCATTGTGCAACAGTTACCGCCTGGAGATTACGCGCAACGAATGAACTTCGCACCTGAGATGGAAGCACTTATCGAACAAAATGAGAACCTATTTTGTTCATCAGTGATGGAGCTCACTTTCATCTCAATGGCATGATTAGCCAGCAGAATTGCCGTTATTGGGCAAATAAAAATCCGCGACAGTTATATCAAAGACCGCGGCACACTCCAAAAGTGCGGGTTTGGTGCGCTGTATCGCAAACTTGCATCATCGGCCTCTACTTCTTCAAAGCCAGTAATGGCAATGCTGTTACCGTGAACTTGGAGCGCTATGTAGAAATATTCTTTTCACCTGAATTACGACGACAACGTGTTCCATTCCGACGTGTGTAGTTTCAACAGGATGGGGCGACCGTCCACACAGCCAGAGCAACGATGAACGTTATTCGCCTCTCTTCCATGGTCACCTTATTTCAAGGTTTGGTGATGTTCATTGGCCTCCTCGGTCTCCAGATTTATCCATCTGTGATTTTTTCCTATGGGGACACCTCAGGGCTCATGTATACGTGCACTCGATGAGCTGAAGGAGGCAATTCGCGTTGAAGTCGCCCAAGTTGAGAGAAATATGTTCGAGAGTGTCTACGCAAACTTTCAAGAAGGCCTCCAGCAATGCATTGTCAAAAACGGTTACTTAATTGTGACAAACGCTATTTCATTTTGAACCCGAATCTGTCAATAAATTTATTTTAGGGTAAAAATTGCCGATTTTGTGATTTTTTAAATACCGTCAGACCTTTGTGCCGGACCCTGTACTTTTGCAACAGAATGTAGCAATATCTAATCTATATTTCGCGCCATTTTGGCGTGAAAACGGAACATACGCACATACCTACGTTCACATTTATAATATCAAGTAGGGATTAAATGCGAAACGATCTGATCAGACAGGTACCTCATTGTATGGAATGCGGCGTAAGGGTTGTCTATTGTAATTTATTTCGTTCACAATCACCATCATACCGCCAGCCCTTGGGGTATTTGCGTTGAGCACAAATCATTGAAAGTCTCCCGTTAGTAAATTCCAGGATTTTTTGTAGCTATTATTCGACCCTAGAGTGAAAGCTCATTAAGATGAGGTAGCTTCCACAATTGGTCGTAAGCGCGGTAATATCGAGTGCAAGTTTATACGATTTAAACATTGTAACTTTACGAGTTGCATAGTGGGATGGCAGAAACGAAAATGACCACAACAGAGTAAAAGTCATTTACAGGATAGTTTATCAGATTTTAGAAAGGTAAAACGCTCTTATAAGTTACAGCTGTTTCCACTTCACGGAAATCTAGCGGTAAAAGCTATGGTTAAAAGCCACGTCCAGTTTTTATGAGGGTGCAATCAAACCTTGTGAGCATCCCATTGTAGAGACTTGGGAGGTCTGAACTTTAAATTACATCTAGTCTTAAAATAACCCAAGCAGCATTTTATTATTATGGAGTGACAATGTTTCTCTATATCATGGTCACATCTAAAATGGTACGTTTTTCTATGCAAGAGTCACCGACACCACCGCAGTCTTTTACTATATTGTATCTATCTGCTCGTATAGCAGTATTGAAGTATGTACTATTTGGTACAATTAGAATTTTGTGCATTTGGATGAATGTCTCAGTCCTAAATTAAGTGATGTTGAGGGTGGCCAATATATAACTAACTGGTTTAAATTGCGAGCCATTTTTGATACACGCATTTCAGTAGGTGGCGCCGTAGTAGTTGTTTAAAGCACATGTGTTCAATTCATAATATACGATCCCACAACGAGTCGGTATTGTTAAAACATTTTACTTAAATAACGAGTCGATTGTTGCAACGGTTCGGAAGCTACGACAAGATTTTGGTCGAAATAAGCCCAGTGTCAACAACATCCGTCAGTTGGTACAGAAATTTAAACACACATGTGCAGTTAAAAACTTACCAAAGTGTTCGAACTGTTCGTACTCCGGAAAATAACAGAGTTCGTGAAAGTGTAGTGGAGCGCCTTGAGACGTCTACCAGACATTATTCTCACAGCCTGAGTCTTCTCTGTAAATTAGCAGTAGCGGAATGCAAAGCTGTTGCGTCCCCCTTCCAGCACAAAGGACAGGTTGGTTCTCTCTTCGCTCTTGAAAGGGATAAGTTCAATCATAAGTGGTCAATGAGAAGTCCCTCCAGAAAGATGACTGATTCTCTACCACGCTACCAACCTCTTGGCCTGTCTATAGTCATCTCTCTCTGGTCATGCTTTCTCCAGGCCTCTATACACTCATTCATTCAGGGCGGTGTTGATCTGGCCCCTGCTTATGCCCAGCCTAGGGTAGGAACCAATGCAGGTGCTTCTCTCTCACAGCCTATCCAGACGACGTCTGGCACTCCGCGGTGTCCGGCTCGGGTATTACGTATCTTGAAAAGTGACATTATGCACACATATTTTTTGTATTATATTGGTTTTTCTACAAGATGTACTAGCTGATGGACACGTTGTGAACTCGTTTTGTAGTTGTACGTGTTGCCTAACCGTCATGAGGCTTCTGTTATCAATGTTTGGCTCTGATGTGTTAAAATCTGCTTCAGAGATGACATTACTGGAGGTAACGGCAATGCATAGGTGCATAGTGAGGATTTGTGTGCTAATAATATGCGTTGTTGATAATTCCATTGGATTCTTGAGTCAAATACACTTACTTGAGATTCAAAGCTAGAAATTAGTTGCGCATCCACCTTTTCTTATCCATTATGGAAATTACATAATGCAGATTTGCTGAATTTCAAAAATGAGAGAGATAAGAAATAATTATATTCACTGTACACTGTTGACTCACAAGTCATATACATGCTAACAGTAATTACACACAACGTGGGCGCAGTGATGATTTCCCATAATTCTCAGTTTTTGAAAACACAAAGAAACGTAAAAAATCGTAATAAATAACTTCCGAATAAACAACATAAAAATAACCCGACGGCACAGCTAATAAATATACCTCATTGGCAGCATATTCAGTAATGATTTTCTCAAACAGAAAATCTCACTGATTTTCTATGCATGCAGACCAATACACACAACCATCCAGATGCGATCTTACTGTTCCACCGAATAACTAACTTTCTACTCATAGAAGATGAAAACTATAGACCACTCGGCTGCACAAAACATATGCAACCAACAATGCATGTATACGTATAGTTGAGCCATTCCTCCCTAGATGGACGCTCACAACGATCCTAGTGGGCAAACGTGGAATGACTGCTGCATCTTAAAAACTACCTAGTCTGCAAGATGACAGTTTATAGGTGTTTTTTGACGTATTATATGTTTTTTTCCATAATACCCGTGCAGATATCCAAAGCTTCGATGGGCAGTAGTACATCCCTGAACTAACGGTGACCTTTTCCTCGGGGATGCCACTGCCTTTCCCATGTTCCTTGGCGTATTGTCGATATATAAACAACACAAAATTAGTATGGTGTTTTTTTCTCGTACAACCAGCGTACTACACTAGTGTTTCGATGTGCTTATCACCAGTACAAGCACGTGCCATGATTCTCAAATACAGACGAACAAGCTTTTTCAGGGAACATGTGTCTGTTACAACCCACTAGAAATTCAGCCTTGCGTAATAATATTTCCCTACGCAAATAGTCACTGTGTTTGACTTGCTCATAATACCGCTTTTTATTTTAGAATAATCTTGGAATAACATCGGATAGTAAAACTACAGCCTGGAAAATAATGGATTCTGACAATCCTGGAAGCGTTTGCCGACCCTGTTAAGCCCCTATCTACCGATATGCGATTGAAATTCGTTTCATTGAGCTCTCCTCACATTTCAACTCGGTCAAATCTTGTTGAATCGAAAATTGACCGAACTTCATATTAGATCTTATAACCGTTTTGCAGGGTGTCCGAGAAATAACACACCGGAGTGGCACGGGAGGTAAATTGGCTGCTGATCAATCAGATAAAATCAACATGACCTTAGTGAAAGTTTTCCAGTTTTCACACATGAAGAAAGATGTGGTTACAGAATTATGGGGTAAGGGGGTATCTTGACGAAGCATTCCCTTGAAGATGGATTGGCTGGCTAGGACCAGTTTTGTGCCCCCACGCTTCACAGACCTGAACCCTCTGGATTTTTTACCGAGGATACTTAAAAGACAAGGTCTATGGAAAACCAGTTCGATCAGCTGATGAACTGCGTTATCGAATCCATCAAGCAGCACGCAAAATATCCGATTTAACTTTGAGACGTTTAAAAAGACAACTTTTAAGAAGATACAGGTTGTGTATAGGAGTCGGTGGTAGACATTTTGAAAATATGTTGAGAAAACAATATAGTGATAATAATAATAATTTATTTCAGGCAATATTTCCATTTCAAGATGTTAATTTTCATTTAGTTAATTTAAGATGTTAATACTGATTGCTAGTTCTTTACTTGATTTGAATGTTCTAAAAATCAATGGAAATAAAAACTAAAACCTAATGTTTTGTTCATTATTATTTTGATGCGCGCAATGAATGAAAAAGGATAATGATAGCTTTTGACATTTGCTAAAATAAAAAGCTATTACACCAAGTACAGGGTGGTAATTTGGATACAAAAGACAGCTGCAATTGTTATTTTAAATTTGTAGTATTCGCAAGTTGGAATAATCCAGTTTTTTGTAAAAGGATCCTACAAATGTTATACTATTTTTAAAAGAGCATTAAATATATAGTATTTGAGGTCATTTTTTGTTTCAGTCTGGTACATTTGTTTGCACAGTGATTAATCAAACTTTAGTAAAGGTTTTCGCATTGAAACCAAACCTAATAATTAATTTTTTTGGCATACCTTGCTGGTTTTCAATGTTGGTTGTCTCAACCAACTATTAATTGTAGCCTAGGAAAAAAATCATAAGTTAGAAGCACTTTATAGCCATAACAGGCAAAAAAAGGAGCAAAAAGTAGAGATTTTTTGAGAAAACTCAAAAGTGGCAATATCTCGGAAACTAGAAAACTTTTACTAAGTTCATGTTGATTTTATCTGATTGATCTGAACCAATACACCTCCCGTGTCACTCTGGTGTGTATACACCTGTTTCTTCTAGGTCATATGAAAAGTTATAGTGGGGTAAGTTTACATCCGGAAACCCTGTAGTATCTCTGCCGTAGCAAAACATTCCAACTAAAGTAGCAAAATATCTGACGTCTGATAGTGATATGCAATATTCCATTGCAGACAAAGTCGGTCACGAAAGAAAGATAATCCAATTCTTGTTGAACATAAGGTTTTTCAAATTTAGATATCACTCGTGGCGTTGTAGGAAATGTGCCTCTATCTGCTTTCCACCATTAAAGTGGCAAAACTGGAGGCAAAAATCTAGAAAAATAGAGGTAGCGAAAGGGAAAGCGAAACCAAGACGTGTCTAAAGTTGCGGAAAGATAATCGTAGCCACCAGTCAACCGCCCCTATCTTGTTGGAATCCGTGTTCGTGGTATTGATTTAAGGAAAGTAGACAGACACGAGCATTCTTACCTTTTGCTGACGCTACTGTATAGGGCGTTTATTAAATATTTTTGAGTTTCAGTTTCAGTATTGCAAAAATGGCATCAAGTAGGTTGACTCTGCACTGTATACACAATGCTATAATCAGTTCATACAGTATTATGTTCCGCACAAGTTAGTCCCCAGATTAGCGTTTTTATAGAGAATAGTGCCTGAAATACTCTAATATGCGCTTGCTGTACCCATACATAGAAAAGGTGAGCATGACAACATTGATAATGACAGACTTTCTATTCTTAGCATAGTCACCAAAATTTTCGGAAGAACGGATTTACAACAGGAAATGTTCCTTTCTTGAGAGTAAGATGATCCTTTCTCCTTCCTAACATAAAGGAAGGATGTGATGTCTTAAAGTCATCCACTTAACTCGGAGCTTCGCAACGCCGGTCGATATTAGGGCCGCTTCTCTTTTCAACACGCTTTTATAGCTAACCGAAATAAAAAGTAGAAAATAATTTCTAATTGCAAAGAGTTTATATTACAGTAGTAGATGGCCAATTTTTAGTTCGATTTATCAATTAGTTTTTTGTGGAGATGTGGAATCTTACGAATCATTTCGTGATCTAGTCATTTCATTTAAAGCTTCACTGTTGCATGGGATTTTCCCTGTTAACTTAGAGCAATCAATCCGAATACCGTCTAAAGATCTTACTCGACTAAGGCCGTTTTCTGATTTGTCGGTGCGGTATCGCCGCGGCGGCGGTATGCTCTGTTACCGAATCAATACCGCATTGCTCCCATCTACGCATTACTCGGTATATTCTCGGTATGAAATTCTGCAGTACGGCTCGTTTTATGGAGAGATGTCGTCTTCGAGTTCGAGTGATAATGGTATTTTGGCGTGTTATTTGTATCTCCGCGTACGTAAAAAAAGAAAACCTTAATGTGAAAGGTCTCGTGCTCTTCAACAGTCGATCAAGAAAAATTGCCCGGGCGATTTTTTCCCGTACGAGCGAAATCGTGTAATGTGAAAGGAGCGTTTGGCCGTTTCCTGATTTGTCGGTGCGGTATCGGTGCGGTGGCGGTATGCTCGGTATACGCGGTACCGAAAACTTACCGAGCGCCTATATTTCAATCAGTGCTTTCTGATTAGCGCGGATTGTGCGGAAGCGAGGAGGGATCCGTTCGGTTTACCGCGTCTCGGCACGCTCATCCAGACGGCGCTCGGGATTCACCGCAAGTATACGCACATGCACTGCAAAATGGCGAAAATACATTTAACAAAAGCATCTTGTGTTGTTTAATTATAGGATTCAAAAGCTGTTGATATTTTTTCTATACATAAATAAAAATTTTGTATCATCATGTAAAAGTTCTTTTGCTGCATCAAATAGTCGGCTGTTATTATTTTCGATGTAAGGATGACGCCAATAAGTTTTTTTTACGTACGCGGAGATACAAACAACACGCCAAAATATCATCATCACTCGAACTCGAAGACGACATCTCTCCATAACACGAGCCGTACTGCAGAATTTCATACCGAGAATATACCGAGTTATCCGTAGATGGGAGCAATGCGGTATTGATTCGGTAACAGAGCATACCGCCGCCGCGGCGATACCGCACCGACAAATCAGAAAACGGCCTTAGTCGAGTAAGATCTTTAGACGGTATTCGGATTGATTGCTCTAAGTTAACAGGGAAAATCCCATGCAACAGTGAAGCTTTAAATGAAATGACTAGATAACGAAATGATTCGTAAGATACCACATCTCCACAAAAAACTAATTGATAAATCGAACTAAAAATTGGCCATCTACTACTGTAATATAAACTCTTTGCAATTAGAAATTATTTTCTACTTTTTATTTCGGTTAGCTATAGAAGCGTGTTGTTTTAGATTTTCTAAATTATTATTTATTACTGTTCGTCAATGATTTCCCTAAATTTATGCCTTCTGCGCATGTCATTATGTTTGCGGATGACATATTGCTCAGTACCTAGGGGATATCGTAGCATTACAAGCTATTAGGGACATTTTTTGACAGTAAGTTATCCTTTATCAAATATGTTGATCACGTATGCAACAACCTGAATATAGCCTATTATGCCTTGTTGCAGCTTAAATACATACTTAATGACAACGGCTTGCCCAGTGTCAACTCCGCGCTTCCACATAGTCACCTGTCAAACAACGTTATGACATGGGTAACTCCATCGAAAGTGATAGAGTATTTATTATTCAGAATCAATTGGTGATACTAATATTTAACATACAGTAATGGACAAAAGTATATAGACAAATATGAATATTTACCTAAATACCTTTAGAAAACGAATTCATACTGCATTGCACCATAAACAAATGCGTTATCAGTAGAAAAACTAAATTCCTTGTCTTTACATTATCTGCAATGAACACAATACGAGTCTGAATATAAGCACTTTTTTATGAGTGACAAAAATATGTAGACAAATTCTTTTCAAAATTAGTTTAGTACAGTTTCGTGTCAGAAGAGGATTAGTTTGTGTTCATCAAGTATTGTGGAACAAGTTGAGTGATTTTAAGACCATGCCGCGTGGTCCAGAAATTTCAATCGATGTGAAAACTAAGATCATTGAGTTATACAAAGATGGTCAACGTCAAGTCGACATTGCCAAAAAGTTGAAGCTGAAGCGTAAAGCAGTTTGGGCAATATTGAACAAATAAAAGAAAAATGTATCTTGGAAGCCTCTAAGAGAAGTGGTCGGCCTAAAAAACTAAATGCTAGATCAGTTAGCTTAATAAAAGTAATTTCGTCCAAAGATCCGTTTAAAATCCCAAGACAAATAAAAGCCGAAACCGAGACAAAAGGAATTGTCAGTGTTTCTACGGAAACTATAAGTAGAAGATTAAATGATTTGAAGTTATTTGCACGTAGCCCGAGTATGAAGCCTCTAATCTCGAGGAAAAACCGTAAGGACCGATTACAATTTGCACGGTTGCATCTTGTCAGTCACAGATGCTCCACTGTGACTGGAAGAGGATATGTTTCAGTGACGAATCCAAGTTCAATATGTTCGGATCAGATGGTGTTCATTACGTTAGACGTCCTAGTGGACAAAGATTGACCCCCAACTCCACTTTGCCCACTGTCAAGCATGGAGGCGGGTCTTTTATAGTTTGGGGTGGCTTTCGGGGTTTGGAATGAGACCTTGTATACACAGACATACTAAAGCATGTCATCCTATAGCACACTTCAAATCTCGCAAAGAAATTCTTTCTGGATGAAAAAATACCAGTTCTCAAATGGCCTTCACAGTCTCCCGATATAAACATCATTGAAAATCTATGGGAATACTTAGATAAGCAAATACGAGATAAAAATTATTCAAACAAGGATGAGCTTTTTGCCGCTTTAGAGCAAAAGTGGAGTCTGATTGATGTATCTATCAAGAAACTTCTACAATCTATGCCGAGACGATGCCAGGCGGTGATTGATAATAATGGTTACGCTACAAAATTTAACACAAACATGGTTGGTTTTCTATAATTCAATGAACTTTGCTTCTTTTTTCTATAATTGTTTTGCTTCGTCTATATATTTTTGTCCTTCATAGTTCCAGTTTTTTTTAATTAATTTTTTATTGAAGGGAGTCTAATGAATTTACTTATGTGAGTATTATGCTATAACGAATTATGTATACGTATACACAGACTGATGTATTAATAAAACAAGTTAAAAAAGAAATACAGCACAATATTAATTTGTCTATATACTTTTGCCCATTACTGTATATTGCAGAGATTTGTTTAAGCAGAGCAACATTCCCACACTTTCTTCTGTTTATATTCCCAGATGTGTGAGTTTTTCAAGAGGAAATGATAATCTATTTCCTGACCTGTGACAAAATCATCAATATAACACCCGAAGCTACACCTAATACTACAAAAAGTCTTCGTACAATTATTGTATCGTCTTATTTAACAGTTTACCGGTTTTCAAAAAATTGCAATAGTAGTAGGATTGTGTGAAAATTTCATCGAAATCAGAGGGGTATTTCTCAAGTTATCAGATCACCAGACAGACCGAGGGAAATGATTGACATGGTTTTTTGTGATGTACATGTCAGCTAATATTATCCAAGAAAACAAACTATTTGATTTACAAAAAACATATTTCTTTGTGGAAAATATCAAACACATGGTCAAATCATCTAAATATAGGTAAAACTGAAGGCTGTGTGGCTGTTTTGTCCATTATGCACGTAAAAAAGTTCTGTCTTTTTCAACTTTGTAATTTATACTAAGTGACAAAGAAAGGTAAACACCTACGTATGTTTATACGATTTTAGTAATTTTTGGCATATATGTTCAGTGTCCCTTACTAGTAAAATGATTAAATTTTCAGCTTGATTCGTCAACTGGCTACTGCAACTTCGTCAGTAAGAGCTGCTAAAGTCTGTGGAGGGTGTTGCAAATCCAAGAGCCTGCGACCTATCATGTCCAAGAGATATTCAATTGGAGATAGGTTTGGCGATCGTGGTGGCCAAGGTAAACGGTTGATGCGGTGTTGATCCATGAAGGCTAACGATGCTCTGGCAACATGCGATCTGGCATTGCCTTGCTGAAAAATCGGGTTTAGGATGGTGTTTATTTATGGAATAAGATGAGGCTCCACTATTTCCTGAATATAGCGTCGGGTTGTCATATTGCCTCTGATCAAAATAAGTGGTGATCTGCTATCGTAAGTAATAGCACCACATGCCATAACTCTCAAGGTGTGGTGAACAAGACGCTCTCTATCATACTGTGGGAATCGTCTTTCACCACGTCGCCTTCTCACTCTTGCCCAGACAGAAGCAGGATTCGTCACTAAATACCACCTGATTCCATTCCCTGTTCCATAGAAGTATTTCTCTATACTAGAACGAACGGTTACGCTGATGTTCAGCTGTGAGAGGTAGCACCCAATGCGGGCGTTAAGAAAAAAGGGCAAACTGTCGTATTCGTCGATATACCGTACGCATACCAACAATCCTTCCATGCTCTTTAAACTACTGACTAGCGATGGCTCGAGTACTACTGAATCTGTCTCTCAGAGCCAGAAGTCTTAACCGGCGGTTTTGTCGCTCTGTGGTCCCTCTGGGCCGTGCAGAACCCCTCGCTCGCTGTCCTCAGTCTTCCTGACTCCATGCTCATTCACACTGCAGTATACTGCGTAAGGATCTGTTGGTCCTCCTATAAACTTCTCGTATCGATAGACCGGCTTCACGCAACCCGACAATTGACGACCTTGAAGCAAAAACCGGACAAGTCCCTATTACAAAATTGTTGGGAAATTAAAAAAAAAACTGCACAGTATAACACAGTTAGGTTATTATTGATTAGAATAATTTTTTATGTATATTCATAGTTCTTATGGACACTACTACTCAGATTTTAAGACTTCTTTTCAAAAAACAAAGGAGAGGGAAATTTTTGAAAATTTGGACATGTCCGAGTCTTGCCCCAAATAATACAATTTCCATCTTCAATAATACAATAAGATCATAAAATACCTTTTAATTTAAAATTAACCACAAATCAAACGGTAATTATATAAAAGAAGTCTGAGTCATAGGCGGGTTCTTCTGAATTCTCAATATTTTCAAGATTTTCTTCCCCATCAATATCGCCCAATATTTCATTGTAGTACCAATGGTCAGCTTTTGGAACATATTTCTGCACTAAAACCTTGACATCTTTTACTTTTTTCTGGTTGATTTTGAGGGGATAACACTGGTGCATTTTATCATTTGGTAATGACAGGAAGCTATTCGGTTTTCTAGCAGAAAATTTGTTGAATGTTGGAATAACTGTCGATTCACTGCAAATAAACATACCCAGGTGTTCACCTTTTTTTGTCACTCAGTATATATCGGTCGGCCTGTATCGGCATATTGGAGCGATATTGCAGATATGCTGACCGAAAATTTGAAAATATTTATATATTCGTAAGTGCGTGATAATTATCGAGTCAATCTACTTGTCACTATTTTTTTCTTTTCAGATGAAGCGGAAGCCCAGAATTCGAAATTTTGCTGTCTTTGAACTCCTGACCTTTCCGCACGTCCTGAATTTTTAAGCCGAAGCTCTTGGCTGAATTGGGATTGCAAACACTTCTGTGCTGTTTCAGGATTACACCGTGGGGAATTCGGGGCTTTCAATGTAACTGAACTATCGGGTACAATTTGAATGATCTGATATAAACGGAGATGTGATGCGACATCCGGTGGATCAAAGCAAGTTGGATATAGAGGCTGCAGGTGAGATTAATTCAAGCTGTAAGGCGAAATGCTCTTAAGACTATAATGTCTATAATACAGTGGGTTCAAGAAGGATGATAGCATTACGTACTCAAAAAGGTTTGGAATGACATTGTAATTATATTCAGGTAGAAGCTATGGGTCCACTTATCAGTCTGTGCGGGTTCGAATCCTATCTCAAGCGATTTTTTTCTTGCTACGGATGTTGTGATTGTCTGTAGGTGGTAGACGGACTTTGACTGTCGAACGCGAAGGTACCACCCGGCGAATATTTAAGGCGGGCCAGAATGTGTGTATGTTGCATGTGACGTCATCCCCTTTACCCTGTATCCCCCTCACGGTACATAAAGAGCGAGCATCTGGACTACCTCGAACGTCATGGCTTTATTAGCGACAGGCAGTACGGTTTCCGGCACCAGTGAGCCACAGGGGACCTCCTAGCTCACGTCACGCAATTGTGGAGTAAACTCATCCAGCCTTAAGGCCTATTAATACTCAGCCGTGACGAGACAGTGCTGTGACCGGCACGTGATCCGCCAGGCGAAACTAAAAGATTCTTCCTGAAATTTGGATGAACTGATTCACACTAGACCGGCACGTGGAAGTGGTCGTGTTCTCAGTGCCCTCGACGACGCCGTACCGTGATTATCGTATTGTTTTGGAACGATATTTTTCGATTTTCACAGCCGTGTTTTTATGTAATTTCGTAAATGTCTTGATATATTTGGTCAAAAACTTGAATGATGCTGTAGAACCAGTGAAATTAAAAATATATGGACTCCCGTTTTCTTCTCGTTTCTTCTTCTTAAAATTTTGCCATTTCGACCTCACATGAACACAACTGCACTGTCAGAGCACGGAGAAAGATACTGACCGGTGTGAATTGAAAACACTGTGAGCTCACGTCAGCGAGAAGCAATGGCACGTCACGGCACTGTCATGTCACGGCTGAGTGTGAATGGACCTTTATGGTGAGGCACATGTCGTTGCTCTTGATATCACGAAAGCGTTTGATCAGCCGTGGCACGCTTTTTTTATATTCCAACTACCATGAAGGCCTAAGGCCTAAGCACCCATTGGGTACCGAGGGGCTATAGGGGGATACGTGGGAAAGGGGGAACGTCACACGGACTCTGGCGAGGGAACACGTGTGCATGCAACATGCACACATTCTGGCTCCGCCTACGAGAACCGCCGGGTGGTACCTCCGCGTTCGACAGTCAGAGACCATCTACCACCTACGGACAATCACAACATCCATAGCCAAAAGAAAAAATTCTCCTGGGACGGGACTCGAACCGGTACAGCGCACGGCGACTGATCAGGAGACCGAAGAGCCTACTACTGCGGCCACCGCTGCTGCCCTTTTATGCAAACTTTTATCGTATGGCCTCGCAGAAAAGCTTTGCAGATGAGAGGCTGACTTTTTCTTTGGTCGCAGGATATCCGTCGTAATTGATGGGTTCTCCTCTTCATCCCACAACGTCAACGCGGGTATTTTCCAGGGACCGGTCTTGGCTCCGACACTGTTCCTCTTACATTCCTCTAACTACTTTCCTGAATCCACAGCTTTGCTGATGACAGCACTCTACATGCAGGAATTAAGAGTGACAAGCCGATCTCTGCCGCTGAGCTGGAAAAAAGAAGACAAACGACGACTTCCTCTCCGGCGAGCGGTTTTCACGGCTTGGGGATGCAACAATCTTTCACAGTTCAATGCTTCCAAAACACAGTACTGTAGCTTGACGAACAAAAAGCGTCCTAGCGCTCATCCCGTTTTGATGGATGGCGTTCGCTTCAGATAGTCGGAGTCCAGATCACCGGGAATTTGATCTGTCGCGAACACATCTCGTCAATAGCGGCATCTGTTGGGAAAACGCTAGGCTATTTGTTTAGGGCTAAGAAGTACTTTTCTTCGCATGACCTTCTCACTCTATACAAGGCCCAGGTAAGGCCTAGCCTCGAGTATTGCTCACACGTTTGGGGTGCTGCCGCCACGACTACATTATTTTATGCTCGATGCTGACCAGAGGAGGGCTGTCCGACTGATCGACGACTCTTCTCTAGCAGACACTCCCGGAACCCTGTCGCACTGGCGGGCCGTCGGCGATCTAGCGCTCTCATACCGCTACACCAACGGGCTTTGCCCCTCAAAGTTCTCTTCCATGATGTCGCCGCGCGATGTGCCTACCAGACAGACCCGCCTGGCTTTGGCCTCCCATCCTAACCGTGTCGAACGTCGTACATCCAGAACTAGCCAATACGACCGCTCCTTTGTCTCGAGGGTGTCGAGCTTGTGGAACAATCTACAAAAGGAAGCTTTTTCCAGTTTTACTAACCTTAGGCAGTCCAAAAATCGCATTAACAAAATTTCTTTCGGTGTCGCGGCAATTAAGCTTCTGCCTGCGCGGCTGCTTCGGTATAAAAAAAAACGGTACCAATGGGTATATGAAGTACAGAGTCAACTTACTTGACGTTATTTTTTGAATCCGCAGCTGAGTAGAACTTATTAAGCTTAAGCAATAAGTACGTTGTAACAGAGTTTTTAAGTTGAATCTAAGCTACCTTTGATGCTTCAATCTGTAGTTTGTAGTAATACGCAAAATTGTCTAGTGAGTGAGAAGGCTTTGATCTAAATACGTTTCTAGGTTATTTTGGTGAATTTGCGAACTACTTTTCAAGTACGACACTGAAGGTCTTAAAAACTTTTATCATGGGAATCCCTATTCGTAAAAAGTCAATAAAGTACAAAGCTTGCAACATTTTATGGTGACCTATCTGGGCTAGGGATCATTTTAGGACCCATATCCATAGGAATGTTCCTTGTTTCCTTCCTGTACTGTTTTTGAACCACTGACTATGCTCATGTGACCATGCCATGAATAATTTAATACTGCTGCACATCGCCTCTGACATAAAAACTGGAATAAAATCGATACCTCTATCTCGAAGTGATTCCTGACTTCACACGTTCCCTTTCCGTTACAGACGGCTTTTGTTTTTTCTCCGTATATCAGCTGTGTTTGAAAGACGTGCCATTACTCACTCCCATTCATCTGCCTTGTGGCAAGTTGGCATCCTAGGCATTCCACACCATAAGCGCCGATCTGCCACCATTTAAGATACGTTTACGTTTAAACATATCGCTCACACCTGTTCCGGGCGACATATTATTTTATTATTATAAAGATTGATGGACGTGACTTGTTTTTCATAATGAAAACGTCACACATCATCCCAAAAATTCATAACAAAAAAAGTAGCAGTAAAGAATGATAATCTAATTACATACAGATAATGTTTATGAAGTTAACCCCTCGTGAAAGGAAATTTCAACTTCCAGTCCTTGTATTTCAAGAACGATCTTTCTGTCGAAAAAAAATTTTTGGTAGCAAATTTTATAATCTACAAAAAATATTTAGTCTTTAACAGTCTTTATACGCTTAGATTGCCAGCCATGATAAGTGAAAATATCATTGCATGTAACTTTATTCGTGATGTTTTCATAAGCTCTTGACTATACGGAAAAGTTTTGTGGGGGCACGTAGCTACAAAAATTGTGTCTATTATTTTTTACATAGGATAATAGTTAATGCCCCAGCCTTATTAGTATAATCATATTTGACGAAAATGCCCCTGGTTTGCGAAATAATTGTGTAAAAGTCTGGTTTTATTGCTTCAAGTGGTTCAAAGGGGTATTCAAAACATGGACACATAAAATGGGTACACAAATTTTTGTTTGAAAACTTGATCACTATAATCAAATTTTGTAGTTATTTAGAAGTATGAATCCTACGGATTTAAGAATTTCAAGTAGTTGCGTGAAATTATCGTCGAGTTACCAACAAGTGCGAAAACCTGCATTTTGCCTCGTTTTTCGGTCATAACATTTTTGCTATTAGTCGTGTCGTCTCATTTTGACGGTCTACTAAATACCTAAAAATCTTATATGAACAGTTTTTTCATTCCTGTCAACACTTTCGATTGAATCCCAAAAACAGGTTTCCTCATTCTTTGTTGTCAAATAAAAAGTTTTCCCACACAAATGGTGAACCCATATTATGCGTCCATGTTTTAAATACCCCCTTGAACGACTTGCACCAATAAAACCAGACTTTACAATTATTTCGGGGAAATTTGCTAATATGATTAGAATATAAATATACAGGGTGACTTCGAAGTTGAGTCATTTATTTTAACAGTGAGTAGATCTGATCAAAAGAAATGTTTTTTTCCTTTACCATTTTTCTGGTAAAATTAAAGTAACAAAGTTATAGCCCTTTGGAAGTTTGAATACCGCCCTGTCTCAATAATAATATTATGTGCTCGTGTTTGGCGACAACATTCAGTTGTATACAGTCAGTGTCAGTCGGTAGTGAATAGTGGTGTAACTGTTGCGTGGCTCAAACGAAATAAAAAATGGCACATGTTTATGCGGATCGGTTTCCCAATCGAATGCAACCAACCCCTCGTGCCTTTGTTAATGTAGTACAACGGGTTCGTGAATCAGGTGACTTAAGACCTCACATATGGACGGCATGCCGGTGCTCCAAGACCTCACATCAGATACAGGTCCGCACTGAAATACTTGTCGGGAGGATGCTTTATAAGACAAGGTAAATTTTTTTTTTATTTTTACACACATATTTTGGTTTATCTTCCTTCTACAATCACTATCTGAAAATTAATGACTCAACTTCAAAGACACCCTGTATATATATATGTGTGTGTGTATCATGTCGCCAATTTGAGCTTATCATTAGAAAGCAACATTCTAACGTTATCACCAAAAACGTAATCTGTTGCACTTATTGTAGAATTTTGTTATTCAAAATCTCTTTATTCCTTGGCCTACTCGCTCCGCCTATGTTCTTACAGCTGACGTGCCTTTAAAAAAAAATACCGATAATTCGCCAGAGTGGAATTGAAAATAAATACGCCATTTACCATCCTTTGTCGTCTGCTTGGCTATCTGTCAGCTTACACTAAATCTAATAGATTGATTTCCGAGGAATAGGTTTCTGCGAAAAACTCATAACGTATCTCAAATAAACTACGAGGTCTGTGAATTAAGTGGACTGGCAACGTAACGTTCGATCTGGCAACACTGGAGGCGCCGGGCTTGTAGATGGGACAGGGAAACATGTGATTCGCCTTCAGTACAAGTTTGAACGCGCTCGAGTGATTTGGATGTCTCTTGCAATTTTTTTTTGTCAAACAGTTTTTTCTAAATGAGTGACATCAATTTCGAGCAACGGCGTGCTATCTGGTTTTTCTCAGACTTGAGCAGAGTGCAACGGAAACTCTTGCCAAACAGACCTACCCCGGGTTTTTCGGTGGTTTAAGGCATTTTCAGAAGAGGTATGAGCCACAATAGACCAAAGAGTCCCAGTGGAAGATCGTTATTGATGCACTCATAAGAAATCTCAGCTAACAAATCCTACTTCACTGTTCCAAAACTATCTTGTGTGTTTCATGTCCCATTTCTGGTATTGTTTATTTCAACAAGTTAGGTCAAAACTATCTCATCTTTTCAGAGCAGACTACGAAGTTGCAATGCTCATGTAATTGAACTCAGGAACATTTATTTGTATTCAAGGTGTATATTTAGATGGAAATTTGTTTGCTTCACCATACGCTTATTTTTTATATTGGGGGCGAATTGGAATATTCTCATATTATGATTACGTATCAGCCCCCAAATTAATTTAAAAAGCGAGTATAGCCAGGATGAGCCAAATACTAAAAATCTCAAATATAGTGCACAAAACTGTGCTAATTGCGCAAATTTCAGGGGCAGTTGGATTCTCAGGTTATGCAAAAACATCATTACCATAGCTTTCTAAGCTTGTGTTACCTCATAGGAAGTAAAGTAGTGAATGATGGTGATACTCAAACCACTGAAATGGTTCACCCGTTATAATGCAAAACCTTTTTCAGCACGTCCTGAACTAAAGATTGCAACTTGATGGTTCATCGACACCCGGCAAAGTTAAACTTTTACTGGAAAACTCTAACTCCCACGATGTCTCGCCGTAGGGAAGACTACTCGAGAAAATTGCGCTACACTTTTAAAATCTCTTCAATTGCCTCGGAGCCAATTGCTAGATCAATTTAATCCCCATCGTAAAAGAGCTGCCCTTCAGAACGAAATACGGAAAGGGAAAGCGCAAATGCAAATTCTATCACACATTAGAGCTGGGTCATTTCTGAACAAGTCGTTCTAGAGAAATCGAAGGAACCCTACTCACCACTCAAACACGTTATACGAGGTATGTAAATTAAATACTAGTAACACTGGAGGCGCCGCGCTTATAGGGACATTTGGTTGCGATTTTTTTTTTCCTATTGTGTTCTAAAAATGACATCAATTTCGAGAAACGGTGTGCTATCAGGTTTTGTTTCAGCATAGTGCAACGGAAATTCTTTCTAAACAGGCCTACAGAGATAGTGTTTTTTCAAAAGCCCAAGTTCTTCGGTGGTTTAAAGCATTTCCAAAATGGTGAGAGTCGATTGAAAATGAACCACTAAGCGGAAAGTCTTCATCTGCAAGAACCGATGAAGATATCGACAGAATCCGCGATCTTATGCATTCGGATCGTCGATTGACAGTCAGAGTGATCGAAGAAGAGTTAAATTTGACTCACACCACCGTTCATCAGATCAAGAACCACTTGGTGTTGTATCACGATAATGCTCCTTGTCACACAGCAGTGTCAATAAGCGAGTTTTTGGCCAGTAAAAACCTTTCTGTGGCTCCTTAGCCTCCTTACTCGCCTGACTTGAGTCCTTGTGACTTTTTTATTTTGTCAAAGTTGAAATATTACCTCGGGGAACTCGTTTTGGGAAGTGGAAAACATTCAAATGGTTGTTAGCGACCAGCTGAAGAATATTCCATTGCCGGAGTTCCAGCACTGCTATGAGGAGTGGCAGAACCATCTCCAGCGCTGTGTGGCTTCAGACGGAAGTTATTGTGATTATATTTGAATAAAAAAATAATAAATAATCAATATCATAACTCAATTTACGGACCTCGTAAGCGCTAGCCACGATTCTATAATATCCCTACCGGCGATGCTATCAGAAGCAAGGCAGGGTTCGGCGTATGAAAGTCGCTGTTGCCTCGCATCGACCCTACTGACCGCGTGTCTTTTCTATAAATATTTCTCTAAGCTATAAGGGCAAATGTGTGTCCAAATCGTCATCGCCTATCCAAGACTAGAAATGCTGTTAACTACCACGGATTAAAATTCTACAAAATATTGCCAAACCAAATGTTGAACAATTTGGCAAAACTATTAAATGCTCCCTGCTCTCTAGAGCTTTTTTTGATGTAGAAGGCTCCTTAACTTCAATTTTTATAGCCTGGCATAATTTTTATTGTAATTAGTCTCATTTATAATTTTTTAACCGACTTTATTTATTATTAATCTAAATTTTAACTTTGTAATTTTATTTAGCTTTTATTGCCACTTTGTGTTTTATGTTTGTCTCATTTATGTATGGTTTGTTGTTTTTACTTACTTTTTTATGTTTTATATACTTTAGATGACTTGTGCAAACACATTTCTGTGTGATAGCACCAATAAATTATTATTATTAATGTACGTGGAAATATTTGATGAACTTTATCGTTGCTCTTTAATGGCACATTAGGTCTGTTATTTCAGATAGCTGCTTCCGAAAAGCCCATGCCTTTGTCTTTTATATTTTCTGACAACGTTATGTAACATCCTGTAGGACGGCATTTACTGTTGGGAGTGGTCCTCAAGGGACTGTTATATAGATTTTCTCTGTCTACCTTTGAATACTGCCCTAGTTTCTACGCTATTAGGTCACTATGAGTATGTTCTAGTTTTGTGTTGAAATGCTTGTAGAGTATTTTTTAGTGAGAGCACTAGTGCCTTAAAAGCATATTCATTAGCTTGATGAAGGGTTTTTTAATTTATAAGTTTCATTCAAAACATGTAGATGGAAATTTTGGGATATAAAGTTGTTTTGCTCTCAGTCTGCATAGAAAATAAAATTCATATTTCAGTTAAGATAAAGCTGCGGAAGATTCATTACGCTTCCTTTTTCCCTTTGTGAACATAATTCTCTCGAACGTGAATTCGTTTGAGTTTCTGATACGTGAACCCTTGAAAATCAGCCCTTTCTGTTTTACCATGCATAAACGGCATTCCTCCTAATAAAACTTGGTAGGTGCAGATACCCATAGATAACAATATAATTGAATAAGCCCGAAACTCTCTAAAGTTTAGAGATCTCCCTGAAAAGGAGGGGTTCATGCTTTTTACGAATCAAGGTAAATGTGTTTTGAGGTTGTGAACATAAGTACATTTTCTGAATGCTCAAAAGTTATTATGAAATTAGAATAATGATATAAAAAATTACGTTAGATTATGCTTATATCCGAAATTAACGCCATATGAACTAATTTTACAACACAAAAAAATCGCTACGTAGAACTGACTCAAGAGAGTTTAAACTTGTACTGAAGGCGGATCACATGTTCCCCTATGTTCCCTCCGAAGTTGCCAGACGAACGCTGCGTTGCCAGTTTCGTCACTTAATTTACAGACCTCGTATAACACAACATATCTGAACTTTTTGGTGGTTACAATACTTCCTCGCCAATCGTAAGTTTTGAAAGGTACAATATGCTACTTCAATGTCCACCACAACCACATCCAAATGATCCTTTTTTTCCCGGGCAAGTAAGCAGAATTTTTAATTGGAAGGAGAACCAGAAAGCAAATATCAGGTTTAAAGCAAATACTCTGGAAGTCTAAGAAGTTCAAAGGCACTTCTTTTGTATACCGCTTGAAAGGATTTAATTGCAGAAATTGGAATAAATTCCTCACAGAACATGGACGTCCAACTTATCGTGCATGCTAGAGGCTGTTTTCAGCACACTAAAGAAAATTCAAATCTGATTTTGATGTTTCCTCTTAGGCTTAGAGCCAGTGGAAATTTTACAGGCCTTTTCGAAAAAAGCAGACCAAAAAAATCTCTGAATTTCTCTTGGCCCGCGACTATTTTACGGAAAGTTAAGTTCAGACTAATATTTGTAGCCATAGCAACAATAGCTGGTGGAACTTTTGGATCTACATATTTCACTTATTGTTAAAATCTAACGTCACTGTGCTTCCTTGGATCAACACGTTGAGGTGTTAGCTAGCGGGTCTATCACTTTCTTATTCTTGAACCTTAAAGCCGCCATTTTCAGTCAGTTTCTGAGAAATGTGCTTTTCGGTTGATTTTGGAAATTTGCAGTTGTGTAACTGCTTGAAATTCATTTCAATTATATATTCCATTTTCTGTGGCAAATTGTATCCTCAAGATATTTGCCTAAGCCATCTCTTATCAGATTTCTGGTAGAAAAGATAAACAGAGTCGGGCAAACTTCAGTTTAACTGCGAAATATTTTAAAATAATTCCTAAGTTAATTATCTTCACAGTGCGGTTAAACATTTGAATTATATCCCCGAATCAATAACTACGTCACTTCGGCTCTTATTCGTTTTCCAAGTTTATCTGGGGTAGTATTTATTATTTTGTTGTGCTGCTGTGGGACTGTCAGATACGTTTTCTATTTAAAGAAAAATGTCAGTATTTCTGAAGATCACAAGCCATACAGATCAGTTTGTTTGGTGAAGAAGAGCAAAAACTACTCATTCCAGATTTTATTTATTTTTGGGACGTGTTAAAGTGATAATTGTATGATAACCGTTTTGGTTTTTTTTATTTTTTTATACCGGAGCAGCCGCGCAGGCAGAAGCCTAAATGCCGGAACAGCGCGGATGCTATGATGATACCCTCGGGACAAAAGAGCGGTCGTATCGGCCAGTTCTGGATGTACGAAGTTCGACACGGTTAGGATGGGAGGCTAAAGTCAGGCAAGTCTGTCTGGCCAGGCACATCGCGCGACGGCATCAAGAAAGAGAGCTTTGAGGAGCAAAGCCCGTTGGTGTAGCGGTAGAAGAGAGCTAGATCGCCGACGGTCCGCCGGCGTGAAAAGGTCCATAGACTATCTGTTAGAGAAGAGTCATCGATCAGTCGGGCAGCCCTCCTCTGGACAGCATCGAGCATAAATAATGTAGTCGGGGCTGCAGCTCCCCAAACGTGTAAGCAATGCTCGAGGCTAGGCCTTATCTGGGCCTTGTATCGAGTGAGAAGGTCATGCGGAGAAAAGTACTTCTTAGCCCTAAACAAATAGCCTAGCTTTTTCCGAGCAGCTGCAGCTATTGACGAGATGTGTTCGGATAGATCAGGTCCTCGGTGATCTGGACTCCAACAAGCCGAAATGAATGGCTCTTTGGCAGAACTAGATGATATTAGTATACATACGAATAGATAGTCTGAAGCCATTTTCCATTTTCTAGTAGTATTGTGAAATACAGAAAATAGTGTTCCTACCTAAAAAAACTGGCGTCAAGTAGATTGACTCACTGCACTTCAATGAGTCAAACGCAAGGCGTATAAAAGGGGTGGTTGAATCGCATCGTCTTGACCGACCGTGTGTCTCGTCTATTTTATATTACTAAATATTACTAATATATAATTGATAGTTGCGGTAAATTACTGGGATTGGGAAAACATCAAAGTCGGATATGAATTCTGTTTAGTATGCTGAAAACAGCCTCTAACATGCACATGCAAGTTGGACGTCCATGTTCTGTCAGGAATTTATTTCAATTTCTGCAACTAAATCCTTTCAAGCGGTATACAAAGGAAGTGCAGGTTTTGCATTTGAACCTCTAAGACTTCCTGAGTATTTGCTTCCTCGCTCTCCTTTCAATTACAAATTCTGCTTCCTTGCCCGGGGAAAAAAGGGATCATTTGGATGTGGTTGTGGTGGACACCGAAGTAGCATATTGTAGCTTTCAATACTTACCCTGATGTTTTTCTTCTCGTCCCGATTGGCGAGTAAGTATTTTAATCACCAAAAACGTCAGATATGTTTTGTCGGTGTAAATTAAGCGATGAAACTGGCAACGCAGCGTTCGTCTGGCAACACCGGAGGGGAAACAGGGGAACATGTGATCCGCCTTTAGTACAAGTTTAAACTCTCTCGAGTCAGTTCCTCGTAGCGATTTTTTGTGACACAGTTTTTTTATTACCTCTAGGGGCGGTCGACAATATTCAAACGGCTGTAAACCAGCTGAAGGCTATTCCAGTATCCGTCTCCAGTCTTGTGTGGCTCCAGAAGCAAGTTATTTCACTTAATTCACAGACCTCCTACCAGCAAACCGCAAAGCAAATCAAGTTAAGAAAGACAGATCACACCACAGTGCGTTTATATGGGAATGTGATTTTTTATTCAAACGTGGTTTAGGTCCCTTGTTATCCCAAGCCTTCAAATGTTGTTAGCTTGTGAGGAATTTAGCCAGCACAGTTCCGCCAACAACGTGAAATTTTCCTCTGTTGAGCGCACGTACGAACCCTTTGATGATGTAAAGTTTATGAAGAAACAATGTTCGTCAAACTCAACCCTTAAAATCCGCCCCTGACGGTAACGAAACAAGGGTTGGCTGTAGTAATCAAGTTAACTATATCAGTGTGTCACGCACGCACTCTTAAGGTCAGTGTGTGAAAAGTGTCTACGTTTGTATTCCTAATAGAACGCATTTAAGAAACGAGGGCTAGTATTTATGTTAGTCCTGTCCTTGTTTTCTTAGTAAATAGTCGCTTCTCCGAAGATCCGAATCAATTTATTTGAGTGGATCTCTGCCTGTTTAATGAAGTTTATGAGAAAACAGAAACATTTTAGTTTCCGCGCACAAATAATTTCACCACATTTAGCCCTCGTGTAGTTTTTGTGAACAGGAAATTAAATTATAAGGAATGTTTTGCTTATTTAGTAATATAACCATAGTCCCTAGCGCCTTTGGCTGCGCAAAAATGATCCTGGCACCAGACTCGTTGGATAATTTCTCTAATTTCACATAACAGCCTACTTTTACTTCCTATGTCCAAACTGGAGTGAAACTAATGTAATCGCGAACATTTAAATAAAAACATGTTTTTTGGATGTTATATGACATGTACATAGATGAGCCATCCAACTTGCACATACCTCTTGCATCTTCTGGCCTCCAAAATACCGAATTGCAACGTTGTATTAGCACAGAAGACGGTATAAAAAGCATGATTGATACTGGAAGGTAATGTGCGAGCAATACATTATAGATTAGAAGTTACCGCATTCTATAGAGGCGCGTGGCTTGGTTGTCTCCAGTGGCGGTGGGCTATTGCTGTTGATCAGGTGTAGGCTTAATTAAATTCCCAATATGGTGTGATTTTCAAAGCAGATTACATCTTTATTTGTAATATGTCTCCAGGCTTGTGAAAAGCAAAATATTTATTTCAAATTTCAATATTCAAGGAGAAGCAGGTTGTTTGATTATTTCTGATATGGTAGGTTGGATGTTTGGTACTGAATAGACAAGCCGTAAGTGCTAGGCTACCGAACATAGTTACAGTTGGAAACTGAACATTCTCATCTAAAATATAAATATGAAAAACGTTTAGTTTATGAAATTAGCGCTAGCTATTTATCCTTCTTGCAACTAATTTCATTAGCTCTGAAAAGTATTTCACCGGTATTTAGTTTAACCACTTTCTGTGTCTATACAAAACTGCATTCTGGTCTACATGCTTCTTACTTTGTAGACATACTGGTAGGTTCAGCCACTTTAAACAGAAACCAAATATATAGAATTTTTGCTTTTCCAGAAGTCCTCCCAGTGCTAATACAAACAATTATGATCAGTTATGATTTGTTAATTTTATTCATCTGTGACTTCCTAGTTTAGTCCGATGACGGAAATTTGAAACGTATCCATAAAAATGATTTGTAGGAGCCACTGTTGTGGTTGATTTCGCGATAGTAATTGTTTCCTGTAGATTGAGATATTGCTCAACCAGTGGTGATATCCAGGAAAAGATCTGGGGGAGGCTCAAGATCCAGGGTGACAGAGGGGCGGGGCGCGCTTAGTCCAGGTAGCTACACTTCACAGAAGGTATAACATGCTGTAGTATGTAGAAGAAGCGTAATGAGCTGTTGCGCTTCGGGAGGGTAGATTCCGAGGATCCCAAAGCCCTCCCATGAATACGCCGGTGTGCCCATACCAGAATAGGAACAGAGGTGTGGGGTCTGTGGGCCTAGCTCAAAGAGTTCCGCGCTTCTTTCTAATATCATTGGGTTTGCATCCATCCAGCGACGGCGACGAAGTAAATAAGAAATGAATAGGTCCTTCTTGATTCAATTTACAACTTAATGCATTAATCAAAGAAATTATCCTGTTTTTAGTCATAAAATGTTACCAGACATTTGAGAAAAAAAATAATATTTTAAATTTCAATAGGCATTAAGAGTAATCCATGTAATTTTTTCTTATTAATGTGGAAGTGGAGCAACCAGCGGGTACGCTTATGCAGCCGGCGGCGCGGCACCTCAAAGACAAAAGCTGTATTTTGTGTTTTTGGCTCATAAAGAGATTGACAGTAGATAGGAAAAAAGTCGTATTTTTCTATTTGACTCTTCCGTTTAGTGAATTTAGCATTTAGAAGGCTGGCTATTATTACCTCCAATCGCATCCTAAGAAAAAAATTCGGCCTGATTTTTTGTTCATTTTCCTGTTGTGCTTTTTGTCACTGCAAGCAAACTGTAGCTAAACTGTTTTCACAAAGCCTTTTGAAAAACTTAGTGAGACTTCGCTTTAAAATGATATTCCCAACTTGGGGGAACAGGACGGAGGTTTTTTTCAGTGTACTTGTATAGTACAGACACATTTTCACTGTATACTGGAAATCTATTTTGAATAACAATATGTCATTTTTTCAGACTGCTACGTGGCCCATATTAGATTTTTATAAGAATGTGTTTGTCTATTTGTTACTTTTCTTTATGGATTTATACAGAAACTGTTTTTTTTTAGAATTCTAGATTGATTTATAACTTGTTTGTATTTTAAAGGATATTATTTTTGTTTTAATTGCATGGAATTGACTGTTTGTTTTTATTATTTTATACTATACACTATACACCGGCGGGCCTTCGGCGATCTAGTTCTTTTCTGCCGCTACACCAACGGACTTTGCTCCTCGGAGCTCTCTTCCATGATGCCGCCGCGCGATGTTCCTGCCAGATAGACCCGCCTAACTTTGACGTCCCATCCCAACCATGTCCAGCTTCGTTCATCCAGAACTGGGCGATACGACCGCCCCTTTGTCCCGAGAGCTTTGAGACTGTGGAACAATCTACGAGAGGAAGCTTTTCCCAGTTCTACTAACCTTAATCAGTTCAAAAATCGTATTAACAAAATTTCTTTGGGATCATCATAGCAGCCGCGGTGTTTCGGCATTTAGGCTTCTGCCTGCGCGACTGCTTCGATATATAATATAGGTATATATATATATACCTGTATATATACAGGGTGACTTTGAAGTTGAGTCAGTAATTTTCAGATAATGATTGTAGAAGGAAGTTAAACCAAAATATGTGTGTAAAAATAAAAAAAAAATGTTACCTTGTTTTATAAAGTATCCCCTCCACAAGTATTTCAGTGCGGACCTGTATTTGATCGTGCGGTCTTGGAACACCGGCATGCCCTCCCCTATGAGGTCTTAAGTCACCTGATTCACGAGCCCTTTGTACTACATTAACAAAGGCACGAGGGGTTGGTTGCACTCGATTGGGAAACCGATTCGCACAAATTTGTGATGCCGCGGCAGCATTTTGTAAAGAGTCCCCCCGCCGTAAATAAGAATCATGTCCACAAGTTCAGCATTTTCGTAAACATGTGCCATTTTTGATTTCGTTTGAGCCACGCAACAGACACCACTATTCACTCACGCGTTAGCGACTGACACTGACTGTATACAACTGAATAAAATAATTGTAAAAACATCGTTCCAAATTCTTTCGCTTTTTTGTTTCCGATGCGATGAACCGATAAGGCGGATTATATCCGTTGTTGCCAAACACGAACACATAATATTATTATTGAGACAGGGCGGTACTCAAACTTCCAAAGGGCTATAACTTTGTTACTTTAATTTTACCAGAAAAATGGTAAAGGAAAAAACATTTCTTTTGATCAGATCTACTCACTGTTAAAATAAATGACTCAACTTCGAAGTCACCCTGTATATATATATACTCCATAATCATTTGAATTTTTGGCTTGTCTATTGAATACCAAATATATTTGACCTACCTACTGATGTACATCAGGGTGTCACAGCCTATGAGGGCAAACATATTTTTGTTCGAATTGAGATACGCATTTCTTCTCATGTTTTCTATTTAATTCTAACAAGTCGAAAAATAAATATTATTGCGATGGGGGAGCGATAATCCGTGCTGCCTTTCGGTCAAACTTTGAATTTGAAAGTTAGTAGGGAAACGATGTATGGATTTCAAAGTCAAATTCTTATTCTACAAATAAAACACTACTTTATTTGTATTATTCTTATATAAAGGGTACTATAAAAGTTTTGCAATATGACTTAACAAACTGACGCAGGAGGCTGCATGTTACTGCATGTTGAGACATGTCTATGAGTGCATAGAAGCTGCCAGCAGCACGTCTGTTGATTTAGTTGTTCATTCGAATTGACAGTGTAAAGTGCGGTCTATGGCATCGTGGTCACGTAGTGAGATAAGGGCAGTTTTACGGTACAACTTGCTTAGAAGAAATGATGCTTGCATTAAAGAATGATTGTCCTCGCCGTACAACTATATTCAGGTGGTACAGAGGATTCAAAAGAGGCAATTTGACTCTGGAGGACGCTGAGAGGGGAGCAAGGCCGCGAACATCAGTATCAGAGGAAGACAAGACTGCCGTGAGGAAAATGCTTGACGAAGACTGGAGAGTGACATACCAACAGATAGAGGAGATCTTACAACTTCATGCACCAGCAATTCATTCGATTCTGCATGACCATTTAGAAGGAAACTTTGTTCTCTCTGGGTACCGCATAGCCTGACGAAAGAGCAGAAGAGTCCTTGTACGACTTGGTGCGAAAGCTGCTGAAAATGTTTGATAAGGGGCAATCTTGGTATGTGAACAGCATCGTGACAAGTGACGAGAGTGGGCTCTATTATTACATTGTGCCGACAAAAGCTCAAAACAAAGTTTGGGTTTTTGATGATGGGGACACACCCGTAGCTGTCAGAAAATTCCGATCTGTTAAGAAAAAAGTGATGGCTGTATTTTTCAAATCGAGCGGGATTGCGGAGCGTGTCGTTTTGGACTCACAGAAGACAGTCACAGCTAAGTGATAAACTTGCGCCAAAGTCATGATTGGACACTTGGTACCTCCACCATGACAACGTTCCAGCTCACCGCGCCAAAGCCTGCACGGTGTATTTGACCACTACTGGAGTAAAACTTATTTACAGTCCAGATCTTGCTTCCTACGACTTTGCACTGTTTTCGCATATTAAAATGAAGCTATAAGGAAAACGGTTTTCTTGCGATGAGGACATTCTGAGGGCTTGGGATAACGAGTGTGCCGCACTCGCGGGTGAAACTTGGCAGAGCTGGTTTAAGCACTGGTTTTGGCAGATGGAGAAATGTATTGAATGTGGTGGAAATTATTTTGATCAATTTAAACTTCTACACTGGTCTGACTGCTCTTTCTGCCGTATCGTTAACTGCTCTCAGTGTTTGCACCTTATTCTTAGCGTGTTGAAATAAAGAGCTTTCATTTTTTGGGTCACCCTAATGTACATCAGGAAAAGCCATGTGACTTATTTTCGTCGGTCTTTCTGTCTGTCGGTCGGTCCCCTAATTTTATATCCACATATAGCTTGAGAAGTTTTGTAGTTTTTCAAAATCGTACTTAAGTGAACCTACCTAATCGCGATTCGATTCGCCTTTTGAAACGATTTGACTAATCCCTTTTATTTAAAACCTCCAACGAAGGCTTAGGAAGTCAATCTACCTGACGCCATGTTTTGTAGATGGGATGTTGTTCAAGCATGTATTAAATACGTCAGAGTGAGAATGTAAGCTTTCAGTTCAAAAATATGACAAAGCATCGCGCTCTTCTCAGAAGCAAAGTGATGACATATACTGAGTGACAAAAAAAGTAAGCACCTACGTATGTTTCTCCAATTTTAATAATTTTTGGCATATATACTAAGTGACATACAAATCCGAACACCCAGTTTAAATGGTTATATTTTAATAAAATTTTGTATAAGTACTTAATGAAGCATAATAAGTAAATGATAAAAATTTCAAAATGATTGCACTGCTTTAAAGCCCTTTGACCTTTAATAATGTGTGGATGCACCCTGATGTGCTACGCATTCTCCAACGCGCCTAGGCATGCTTCTGATCAGGTGGTCAATGTCCTCCTGTGGTATCTCATTCCAGGCAACCACCAACTCCTCTCGAAGTGCTTCTAGAGTCTGAGGAGGACGTTGAAAATTGAGCAATCTCCTACCCATCATATCCCACACGTGCTCAATTGGGGATAAGTCGGGAGATCTTGGTGGCCATGGTAACAATGTGACATCGTTATGTTGAAAGAAGTCTATTGTGACTCTTGCAACATGTGGTCGGGCATTATCTTGTTGGAAAGTTGGATCTGCCAGGGTGTAAAGATAGGGTAAAAGATGGGGTTCTAGAACTTCGTGGATATAACGCTGCGCGTTCATGTTACCTCTGATGAAGATTAAAGGTGACCTGGAACCATAAGCTATAGCACCCCAAACCATAACTCCAACAGTGTGATGAACATGTCTTTCAACAAAAAACTGTGGATTCCTCCTTTCACCACGTCGCCTTCTAACCCTGGCACGACCATCGTGCATGCCTAAACAAATTCGAGACTCGTCACTAAAGACAATACTGTTCCATTCCTGATCCCAGAGTGACCGTTGTCTGCACCACTCAAGGCGATTACGTCGGTGTTCTCGATTTAAAGGGAGGACCCAGTGTGGCCGGTATGAAAACAAGCCAAAACTTCTCATTCGTCGGTAAACACTTCGCATGCCAATAGGTCTTCCGTGTTCTGCAAACCATTCATTTGCAATGGACCTGGTAGTGGAGAAACGGTCCCTTAAGGCCAATAATCTTAGGCGGCGATCTTCACGGTCTGTTGTTCTACGGCGGCGTCCAGTGCCCCTTGCTCTTTGCGTACAGCCTTCTCGAAGCCATGCCTGACAACACCTAACCACAGTGTCTACACTTCTTTGCACTCTAACTGCAATTGCCCGAAAAGAAAGTCCAGCTTCCCGAAGTCCCACTATACGGCCCCTATCAAACTCACTAAGTTGACGAAATCGTACAGGTCTCCGTACTCTAGGCATCGTAACCGATCGTAAAGGATGTCAAGAACCAAAATCCGCCAACGTTGATTCTTTACTGCGGCTGAAATATTCATTTTTAGAGCGTTAGTGAATTAAAAAAAAGCAGTATAAAAACCGGAATGTCCAACTGATAAGGCTGAGCATTTTTTCACTTGTTATTTACAGTAAGATAAATACATTCACCAAAATTTATTAAAATAAAACCATTTAAACTGGGTGTTCGGTTTTATATGTCACTTAGTATAAAAAATTCTTGAATTCTAATACACATACCTTTTTTGTCACTCAGTATAAGTAGATAGAACGGTAGCTTATTCTATTTTTTGTGTAAGGCTTAAGAGATCACCTGGGCTTCAACTTTTCCAATAAAAACTTGTTGTCTTCCATTTTTCTGCGATTAGTCCGACTTTTCGTCGAATTCTCCCAAACAAAGGAGATAAAATAAATAAAGCCAATTATAACTAAAAATCAAAAAAACTTCTGGAAACTCCTCATAAGCTCAGTGGAAATGGTCTATTATATTCGTTAAGCGCAAAGATGCTGGAAAGTAGTCTTTTTCGAGCTTTGCAGGCAAGTAACACAACACAATTTAGGCATGATTACGTAAATCATTCACTCCATCTATGGAACGAGGTCAGACTTCTCTTCCATGCGATATGCTTCCATGGTACACACTTCATCTTTAATAAAACTTGAGTTAGCGTTTACGATAAAGATAAATTTCATTTCCGACGTAAAATACTACCCTGAGCTATTATTTAGCTTTCGTGTTCAACCAGTTATATGGTTGAAGCAGTTTGACATTCAGGGTCTTATTTTATGCACGTAAGCCAATGGTCCGGAAAAGATAAAAGATTATGGTTCCAACTTCTAGAGCCACCATACCTTCGTTTAGTAATATCAACATTTAATCTTGGTGACAAGCAGTTGTTGAGATCTATGAGATAACAGTTAGGCAAATTAAGAAGAATGTAGAATTTGCCAAGGACTTAGACCAGGGGATAGCATACGACGCCAGCATTTTTGTGAGTGGTACATAACGTATGTTCTAAGAGTTTTGGCACAAAAAAAAGTTTGTTTAGTCACTTTACTGCTAGTTGACATTTATTTATTGTGAAGTTCAAGATGTCGTTTAAATTAGAAAGGTTGATTGGGCGGGTTCACTACGATTCAACACGTCAAAGCGTGTCAATAAATAATAGCAGTGTTGCTATTTTCACTCGTTACGATGACTGAGTTGTGTAATAGTAGTGGTAATATCCTAAGGTGGAACTAAATTTGTATCAGATAAACCTCAAATATTTGTTAGTTTCTTAAAAACGTAATCACGTATACTCTATAATTCAATTTCGAGCACTTTAATTCTGGTGAATCAAATTTATATGCACTAATTAATTCGCTTATTATCTCCAAATTGTAGTTAATGCATATTTGGCAAACAGTTGTGTATAGTCTGTAAGCCAGATTATAGAATCCTATACCGGGTGTCAACGAAATACTTTTACAAGGCACTATTCAATTGCTGTTTAAAGAAGAACCTTGAAATTTTGTGTAAAGATTTGACATATAAAAACTCAGGTTATCCATTAAAAAACCACTGAATATCGCTTCCGGTTTGAGCGGATGTGAGTATTTTCATAAAGCTTAAAATTCCCTTTTCAACGATGAATCACAAGTTGTCATTATTTTTCAAAATGGCGGCGTAAATGAGATTTACGCCAAATTCAATATGGCGGCGTTTTGACAATACCTATGTAAACTACTTGCTGAAATAAAAGGCAAAATCGATTCTCTTGCAGCTTCGGCATTGAGTTGGGAAAACAAAATAAATATCATAGATTAAATCTAAAATGGGCGCAAATTTTGCGGCCATTTTAGTTTTGCTTATGTCAAAATGTATATAAAATTTTCTCAAAATGTTGAATAGGAAACGGTGTTTTCTAAATACCACTAATAAAGTATGTCAGATTAGCTCTAAAAAAATCTCCACTATAAGGAACTTGTCTTAGAGAAAAAAAGCTGGAAAATTTTAGAGAGCTATATCATGCATTATAACTAATTAGAAAATTAGTATTTGTTATTACCTAAGCATAGTTAATAGGTCTTTACCTAAACACGTGACAGAAATAGCTATGTTTTTCATTTTTTATTATAACTATTTTGCTTTCTTTTCTTTATTTTAAAAATCCACAATTGTAATAATCAACAGTGACGAATATTTCACTGGTTTGCACGGAGATCTGGGGATGCTTTCGAAACAAATGAACGGAGAAGCATTTAAAATTACTGCCAACTGTCTCGTCTCCACGCGTCAGCATCGTTTATTATGTAATATTTTATATTTTATATTTTATTTGTTTATTTCATTTGAAATCAATTTAGTAGTTACGAGTAATTGCTACGGAGTATAATGAATTATTTGAGACGTCATCAAATCGACATGCTCCTTATTTATGGTGAATGCCAAAAAAATTCGAGGCGCGCCGCAAGATTATATCAGGAGCGGCTTCCAGATCGTCAAGCTCCATCACACGTCTATCATACTTGGCTCGTAGAATATTTGAAAAATGAACATAACGATCCTGTTAATCGTAATGGTTTTATAGTAAGCGAAGAAGTCGAAATAAACGTCCTAGCGTACGTAGAATGTGATCCTACTGCTTCTACTCGCAAACAGTGCCAAATTTCCCACGAAAGTGCAAGAAAAATTTTAAAGAAACATGGCTTTAAATATTATAAGTACCAGATTCGTCATCGTCTGTTTGGAAATGATTTTCAAAGACGGCTTAATTATTGCAACTGGTTTTTTAAAAATCTGAACATAAATGCTGTCTTCCATCCCCCTATTATTATTTCGGATGAATCCAGGTTTACTAATCTGGGGATGTTTAATCGAAACCATACTCGGTATTGGGCTGAGAAGAACCAAACGCTAGTGAGAGGAGGTGCCTTCCAGGAACGTTTTGGAGTGAATGTTTGGTTATGCGTAGTAGGGCTCAATATCATTGGTCCTATATTTTTCTATCAACCGTTAAATGGTGATATGTATTAGGAATTTTTACAAAACCAAATAGAACATTTTATAGAAAATCTGCAGAACAACGAACATTTATTATACCAGTAGAATGGCGCCCCTGCCCACAACTCTAGGGTTGTAACTAATTACTTAAATGAGCGATACGGTGGAAATTGGCTAGGAACCAACGAACCAATCCGTTGGCCTGCAAGGTCGCCAGATTTAACCCCTCTGGATTTGTTAATTTGGGGCTGTTTAAGAGAAAAAGTTTATGCCACTCCTTCACCGTCTCTAGAAGTACTGGAAAAGGGAATTAGAACAGCCATTGGAAACATATCTCAACAAAAAGGAAAATTGCTTATAAAAAACATCAAGATAGTCAGGTTATGTCAACAACCCGGCGACCAACGCATATAACACTAAATTGAATGATTTCTCCTAATTTTTAATTAGTAATTTATCTGCTAAGTTATTTGATACTTAGTTACTTTTGTTACTTGGTTTTTACTATGCTAATTTCCGTGATTGTTCTTGTTATCGTTAGAAAGAAAAAATACAAAAGAAACGTTGCTGTTGAGCATTTTTCTTCCGGAAATAAGACGCTCTTTATTGTTAGCATTTAGAAAGCTCCGTTTCCTATTCAAAATTCTGAGAAAAAACTTGTGATACATCGTTGAAAAGGAAATTTTAAGCTCTATGCAAATATGTAAAAATATATACAGGGTCCTATTTAAAATTCTTATTTCATACTCACTTCCGGTCAAACCGGAAGCGATATTCAATTGTTTTTTATTGGATAATCTGAGTTTTTATAAGTCATATCTTCACACAACGTCAAACCGGAAGCGATATTCAGTTGTTTTTTATTGGATAATCTGAGATTTTATAAGTCATATCTTCACACAAAATTTCAAGGTTCTTCTTTGAGCAGCAATTGAATAGTGCCTTGTAAAACTGTTTCGTTGACACCCGGTATACGGGACGTTCTGGAAGTAGGGATTTTCCTTCTCAGAAACAGCTACTTTTTTCATAACGAAGCAAGCATAAACATCAAGGAACAGGGGCTGCTATAAGGAGCTTACTTTATTACTCCAACTTTTGAGCTGCCTAAAGTTAATATAATTGGGAATAGCCGTCTCAGGTAGATTGTTCTACAATCGCGATACCCTGGGGATTAAAAAGCGGTCGTATCAGCCAGTTATGGATATACTATCTTCGACATGTAAGCGTTATCTGGACTTTGTACAGAGTGAGGAGGTCATGCGGAGAAAAGTACTTCTTAGCCCTAAATACGAGTAAATAGCCTACCTTTTTTCCCAGAAGCTGCCGCTATTGACGAGATGTGTACGTGCCAGATCAAGTCCTCGGTGATCTGGACCCAGACCAGCCGAAATTGACGGCTCTTTGGTAGATCTCGGCCATCCATCGATACCGGATGAGCGCTAGGACGCTTCTTGGTAGTCAAGTTACAGTACTGTGTTTTGGAAGCATGAAACTGTACAAGACTGTGACACCTCTGACTGGCAGTCAGGCATCTCTCACGCGTTAAGAAGCCCTAGAGTGACGTATGCACTCATTTAGGAATGCACCACATCAAAGTAACTTTGATGTGGTGCATTGGACCACCCGCACCCTTTACAGGCTCAGAACCCGTCTTGGGGGTGCCAAAAACTCCAATAAAGAACCAAGTCAAAGAATAAGTAAGAAACCAGCACAAGGAATATTGGCATTTGGCGTTGGATGCGAGCGTGGGACCATGTCCGAATACGACTGCGGAATTGCCCTCAATGAGTAGAAAACAACTCTTGTAACTACAGACATTCCAACAGAACATAGTGACCTGCCTGAAAGAACATCTGCGTAAAATGGAGACCTCAACTGCCAGATACTGCGGAAAAGGAACAGAATCAGCCTTACATGTCTTAAATCTTAAACTCCAAAACTTGAACCGAGGAATTTTATAACAGTATTAACAGAAAAGCTGTACCAAATGGCACAGAACACTAGACTGCTGGATTGGGTACTGTAAATTCGGTAAGCAAGGTACGATAAGCCCAAGAGGCTGCAGTTCCATCGGCGACTTTGGTCGGACCGCTCTCCTGAAGGGAAAAATACCTACGAATTGCCAAGTATTTTAAAGTTGCTTCCGGGCTTTTGGACTATTGCACGAATTGTGTTAATCGAACAACGTCAATTGAGTTGGGATGTAATTATTATGTCTGTTATATATAATAACTGTTTTGGAATTATTTACATATTTAATAGTCAAATAACCAAACCGTACAATGAAATACATTTTGGTTCACCCAATCAGTGAGAATTGTTCCAGTTTATTTTAATTATTATAATAGCTGTTTGCTGAACGTGCTTTGCATTTACTAAGGGAACAAAAAAAACAGTATTATGTAATCGTCTCCATATTTAATGACCACCTACATAGTAATTGAGGAGAGATAGAGTGGGATGCAAGTCTCGAGAACACCTGAGACGTTGCTGTCTCTCAACAAAAAATGTGGTAATAATTCCAGTATGTACCTCACAGAATTCTGTCAACTTTCAATCGCAATTACAACTAAACCATTAGGTTTAGGGCTGTAATTTTTTTTTGAGATGGGCTAAATGGTTAGTTTTAGTAATAGTTATGTCACTTTTTAATAGAGCTAACTAGCGCAGTTGCTGGCACGCTAACGCTATGCAAAATATTGCACGTTGATGTCTTTATTTAAAACCTCACGTAGCGCAGTTGCTGGTATGCTAATGCAATGCTAGCGATAACTTTATCCCTATCTCTAATCATTTTTTATCCTTTGGCATCTTTGATCTGGTATCTGGTATCAGGTATCTGGTATCTGGTATTTGGTATCTGGTGTCTGGTATCTGGTATCTGGTATCCGGTGTCTGGTATCTGATGTCTGGTATCTGGTGTCTGGTATCTGGTATTTGGTATCTGTTATCTCTTTATCTGGTATCTGGTATCAGGTATCAGGTATCTGGTATCTGGTATCTGGTATTTGGTATCTGGTGTCTGGTATCTGGTATCTGGTATCCGATGTCTGGTATCTGGTATCTGGTATCTGGTGTCTGGTGTCTGGTATCTGGTGTCTGGTATCTGGTATCTGGTGTCTGGTGTGTGGTATCTGGTATCTGGAATCTGGTATTTGGTATCTGTTATCTCTTTATCTGGTATCTGGTGTCTGGTATCTGATATCTGGTGTCTGGTATCTGGTATCTGGTGTGTGATATCTGGTATCTGGTGTCTGGTGTCTGGTGTCTGGGATCTGGTGTCTGGTATCAGGTATCAGGTATCTGGTATCTGGTATCTGGTACTTGGTATTTGGTATCTGATATCTGGTGTCTGGTATCCGGTGTCTGGTTTCTGGTATCTGGTATCTGGTATCTGGTGTCTGGTATCTGGTGTCTGGTATCTGGTATCTGGTGTCTGGTATCTGGTATCTCGTATGTGGTGTCTGGTATCTGGTGTCTGGTATCTGGTATTTGGTATTTGGTATCTGTTATCTCTTTATTTGGTATCTGGTATCTCGTTTCTGGTATCTGCTATCTGGTGTCTGGTATCTGGTGTCTGGTGTCTGGTATCTGGTATCTGGTGCCTGGTGTCTGGTGTCTGCTATCTAGTATCTGGTGTCTGGTATCTGGTATCTGGTATGTGGATCTGGTATCTGGTATCTGGTGTCTAGTATCTGGTATCTGATATCTGATATCTGGTGTCTGGTGTCTGGTATCTGGTATCTGGTGTCTGGTATCTGGTGTCTGGTATCTGGTGTCTGGTATCTGGTATCTGGTGTCTGGTATCTGGTATCTGGTATCTCGTATGTGGTGTCTGGTATCTGGTGTGTGGTATCTGGTATCTGGTATTTGGTATCTGTTATCTTTTTATCTGGTATCTGGTATCTCGTTTCTGGTATCTGCTATCTGGTATCTGGTGTCTGGTATCTGGTGTCTGGTATCTAGTATCTGGTATCTGGTATCTGGTGTCTGGTGTCTGGTATCTGGTATCTGGTTTCTGGTATCTGGTATCCGGTGTCTAGTATCTGGTATCTAGTATCTGGTATGTGGATCTGGTATCTGGTTTCTGGTATCTGGTATCTGGTGTCTGGTGTCTGGTATCTGGTATCCGGTGTCTGGTATCTGGTATCCGGTGTCTGGTGTCTGGTAACTGGTGTCTGGTATCTGGTATCTGGTTTCTGGTATCTGGTACCTGTCATCTTTTATAAGTTTTCATTTTTCGTTTTCCGTTTTCCGTTTCCGTTTTCCGTTGTCCGTTTTCCGTTGTCCGTTTTTCGTTTTTGGTTTTTCGTTTTTCATTTTTCATTTTTCGTTTTTCATTTTTCATTCTTCATATTTCATTTTTTATATTTCATTTTTCATTTTTCATTTTGCATTTTTCATTATTCATTCATTTTTCATTTTTTAATGTCGCATGTGTCACCATTAATAGCACACAATGGCATTATAAAATCTTCGATATAGCATTAATGCCCTCTATAAAATTGTATGACAAACTCAGATTTATGTGAGGAGCCGGCAACGTCGCATGTGTCACCATAAATAACACACAATGGCATTAAAAAATCTTCGATATAGCATTAATGCCCTCTATAAAATTGTATGACAAACTCAGATTTATGTGAGGAGCCGGCAACGTCGCATGTGTCACCATCAATAGCACACAATGGCCTTATAAAATCTTCGATATAGCATTAATGCCCTCTATAAAATTGTATGACAAACTCAGATTTATGTGAGGAGCCGGCAACGTCGCATGTGTCACCATAAATAACACACAATGGCATTATAAAATGTTCGATATAGCATTAATGCCCTCTATAAAATTGTATGACAAACTCCGATTTATGTGAGGATCCGGCAACGTCGCATGTCTAGCTACCGCACTTACAAAAAATGGCGCTTGACACTTGACATATGTGAACCGTGTTCGCCTAAGGATAGCACGTTCTTTCTTCAGTGTAAATGTTTTATGATTTGACAGGAATGAAAATTATGTTTACCTTTTTTAAATCTGCTGACGATTAATAAGGGTACCTCTCAAACTTCTTCAAGGATGAAATACATTATCACGATAGATATACACTGAGGCACTTCGTCTGAACCGAAAAAGTGTAAACACTAGGCACCGGGTATCACTAGACTGTTGTTATTTGTTATTATATTATGCTATAAGCACAAAGTCTTGCTCAAATGTTGTGGATTTCTGGTCTCTTCAGGAATTGATCTTTGGCACTAATTAGGTCTTACAATCATATTTGTCGTATTTAAGCTGATGATGACTTCTACAAATTGCTAACCGTCACACCCGATTCCACTACATAGTTGGGGGTAAAAGACAGGAATGAAAATTGTTTACCTCATTTAAATTTGCTGACGATTAATAAGGCTACCTTTTAAACCGCTCTCAAACGTCTTGAAAGATGAACTAAATTATCTATAGATACACTGCGGTACGTCGTCTGAACCGAAAAACACTCTGCACCACTAGACACTTGCAAGACACACTGCTATAAGCACAAAGTTTTGCTATATTGTGGACTTGTTGCCTTTTTAGGATGGATCCATATAAACGTTCATCTAAAATTATGCCACTCATTAGGGTTTACAATCATATTTATCGTATTGAAAGTGATGATGACTTTTGTAAACAAATCGCTAAACGTCAAAGCCTAAATGCTTAGCTGCCGGTAAAATTACATCGTTGCCAAGGCATACTTGATTATCATTATAATAATGGCTATAGTCCGGTCCGTTTAGACTATGAAATATAGAAATTTTGAATCTTTTCGAAAATGTTGATTTTCACGCGTAAAAAAGGACAATTCTATTTGGCGTGATCCAATATTCGATGAAGCGACCAACATAAAGCCGAAAATGGCACGTTTCGGACGTTCCGCTCGCACTCGCTCGCTTTCGTAATACGATTATACCTACATTACCCCGCCTAACAGGAATCTGGGGATCTGGAGGGGAAATTCAAAATTGAAACTTCAAACTAAAAATATCTGCATATCTTTGAATTTTCTAATCTGCCGAGTTTAAAAAATGCGATCGGGTAACGTGTCGTATGTCGGTTTAATCAGGAGACTTTGGTCTTTCGTTTTGCGAAAAAAAATCGTAGCTACGTCGCTCCGTAACGCAGGTCCGTATCGACGAAGACAAAGTACGCCGAAAAACGTCTGTCATCGGTACTTTTGAGGCGCTCAAAGTTTACTTTTTCGAAATTTGACGGTAATTCTAACGGTCAGAATCGTTTCCTCAGCTCATTATCGTTATTTTTCGATAGCTGTATAATTTTTACTCGCTCACGTACGGTAGTAATAGGCGAGGACAGAGCCGGATGACAAAGTGACTTTTTCGCGCGTCGAAAAGTAGCGTGTTGTCGGGCAATTTTTAAAAAATCGAAACTTTCGAACGACAAGGGATAAAGGAAAAAAAAAGACGCTATCTTTGAGTCCGATGTCCGGGCTTTCTCACGCAAAAATCGTCAGGTTCGTAGCTCCTTTATCTTCGGAGGAGATAGAAAAAGCGCGTCGAACGGCACGAAAATCTACCGATTTTTCAACTTTACCGGCCATTTTCGATCGCGTTCGTTCCTCCTACCGCGACAACTCTCGCTCCATCGTAAAGCGCCGAGTTTCTAGTTTCCGAAACGGTATCGTTTTCCTTCCGAACGTTCCGCGAACCCGGAAAAAAACCGGAAAAATCGGAAAGTAGCGCGTAGTCGAGGAAATCAAAAAAATCGAAATTTTCGAACGAAAAGGCATAAAGAAAAAAAAAGAAAGCCGCTATCTTTGAGCCCGAAGCCGGGGCTTTCTCGCGCAAAAATCGCCAGGTTCGCAGCTCCTTTATCTTCGGCGGAAACCTATGTTGAACGTCGGACAGAACGAAAATCTACCGGTTTTTTCGACTTTACCGGCCGTTTTCGATCCGATCCGTTCCTCTCACCGCGACGGCTCCCGCTTCCCGGTAAAGCGCCGAGTTTCTACTTTCCGAAACGGTACCTCTTTCCCTCCGAACGTTTCGCGAACCGGGAAAAAAAACGAAAAAACCGCGTCGACGTCATACGACAATTTCCGAACCACTACCAATTATACCAATTACTACCAAATCGAACAAAAGATCAACGCTTAATATTATCGATTAGAAATCAAGGCAAAAAATCTTAAATTCATTTTTTGTGAAAAATCTGTTCCATCCCTCAACTTTGGAGGGTCGTAAAAAAATTGAGGTTGTATTCCATTATTCATTTTATTGTAAAAACTATTTCAATCCATGTAGAATAAACTCTGAAAATTTCAGCTTGTTACGATGAGTATCATGTCACATTCGTTGTTGTGATGCGATAAACGTAAGAAACGCAATAGAATCCTTACCACTACACTACTTACAAGTACAGAACCTATTGTGTTTAGCCGCTCTTTATGGCGATTTACCGACAAATGTGGAAGATAATTTAATTTAACTAACTCTTAAAGAACATGTTCGAAATCATTTACTATACACAAGTGACACCTAATAAAATTATGCTTTAGTCTTCGAAATGAATTTGCGTCTTCCATAATTTTTATTTTTGTTTCATCAATTTTCTGGCGCAGTTGGTTTACATTTGTATATCCAGATGTATAGATTATCTCCTTATAAAATCCCCATATAAATAAATCTAGAGGATTTAAATCGGGTGACCTTGGAGGCAATCATATGTGTCCTCATCAATTGCAAATATCTCCTGAACTATAAAATTTCACATATAAAGGTCCATTCGATAGGTTTTGAGGCCCTCTATCACCTGCCTTCCGTTGATCCACTACTAATACACCCTCTATATCCTTAATTCCACAGTATTTGTAACATAAAAATATGAATAATATTTATTCATGGTATAGGAGTTAATATTTTATATTCTATGTATTTATAATAATTTAAGGGGTATCCAGAAATTACAAGATAATCCTGCAGCTGTCGGGACCTACAATGTGGCAAAATTTTGTTGTAACGAAAGTCTTATAGTTTTCAAGATTTTCAGCATTGAAGTTTTTTATTGAAAAACTGACTTGCAATCAGTTAATTCCGTGTCTATTCTAGAAATATCAACTTTCTTGGACCAGGTTTGTTTTGGAACACTCTGAATCAAGCATTCCATCCGACCCATTGTTATTTTCTCCTAAGTTGTCGAGAAACACTCATAAAAATTATACGAAAATCTACATTTCGATGAAAACCCATTCTCACTTCTGAATTTGACACCTTGTAGTATGAGAGAATCAGGTATTATCACTGTGCCATTCCTATTAAATTTATCAACGTAATTAGAAGCGTAAACGCTCTACTTTTCTCATAAAACATTTCTTAGCCTGCAAGAATGCTGCCCATTAAAAAAAATAGGGGATTCGTGTCTCAAAGAAGTAAAACGCATTTTTTGATATCTACCAAAACTGACTCGCCTCCATTATAACTGCAATCAAAAGAACACAATTTAAGAATTGTTGATAACCAACCAACTTTTTCGACTGATTGACACAGTGATCATACCTGATTCTCTCACACTACAGTGTGTCAGGATGTCAAAATGTAGACTGGCTTGATTTGTACGTGGGTTTCTCGCCAATTTAAAAAAGTAATAATAGTATTGACTTTTCTAAAACAAACCTGATCGATACATGTAGAAATTCGTACGTAATTAACTGCATACAAGCCAGTCTTTCAACTAAAACCTAAAATACTGAAAATGTTGGAAACTATAAGACTTTTTTAAAGCCAAAATTTTGAAATTTGTAGATGATGACGTGACCTATTCGCAGTTGCAGGGTTATTCTTCAGTTTCTACGAGCCTGGATTTCGATGCAATCGGCATAGCCTCTAGATCTAGATTGTACAGTATCACTGATTTAAGGTGCTGGTTAACTGTGGGTATTTAACTGAGTGTTGAGATTCAAATCGCAAAATGCGTGATGTGCGAAGTGCTGCTACATTAAGGCTGCATAGTGAGATTATTTCGCTTTATGTGTTGTCATTTAATCAATCGCTTATTTTGCATGATGTTATTCAAAAAGGACCCCTTTTAACTGCATGCTTTTAGGTCCAAGATTGCATCAAAAATTATTTAAGCAATTTTTAAAAAAAGGAAAAAGTTTTTTTAGGTATTTTTGGGTTATTCTGAAAAAAGACTCTTATGAACTTTTCTCTAGAGTTGATATTTCTACGACCCTGAAAAATAATAAGAGAAAACGAAGATTTTAATGTTGTCAAAGTTTCTAGACGCTTTCCAAATCTTCATTAACAAAGTCGCAAAACAATTTAAGTGGGAGATTGTTATTTTGAACCTTTGGCGCGCGCTTAATGAACAATTAAAAAACAAAGGTGTTCAATAATAGTACCCCTAAAATACTTAGGGATTTAGTTAATGGATATCTAAAAAATTGACATTACATTTTTCGTTTTTTCATATTGTTTTGGCATATTTTGCACTTTTTCAAATACTCAATCGCTTATATCTCGGAAAATATCAATTTTAGACAAAAAAACATATGAGCCTTTTTTGTTCAGATTTTAACAATTTTTGACGCAATTTTGCGTGTCATGTATATGCGTTAAAAGTTTTTTTAATAAGATAATTTCCCGAGCGGTTGCGAAGATGCTCCCTGGATTAAAAGTCAAGTGGATCAACCAGAGTGGATGTTTTTCTTACTATATGGCTGTACAGGGCCTCAACGAAAATTGAAAGTTGTTTTATGAGCAAACTGGAAAAAAATATCAAAAATCTGTTTCGTTGCAACTTTGATATGTTACTAATGCATATTTTAAAATTCTTTTAGTATAACGTCGTGTTATAGCGAACATATTTTTTTATAGAACACCACGTATTTAATTGCATATTTGAATAGGTTTATATCAAATAGCATATGGTTTATATTGTCAATTGTTTAGATATTAGGTCGTCTAAAAAATATCCCGATTTGACGGCTAGCAGCTCTACCATTTCTGTAGATATTGAGATAAATTTTAGTTTACAAAAATTTATTTCTATTTATACAAGGTATCTTAAAAGTTTTTCTCAAAAATTATAAACGGAACACCTTGTATTTTTTTACATACTTAAATGGATTTTTGGTGAACTTTTTTTTGATATAAGGTTTATATAACTATTTTCTAAACGTTGTTGAGTTATTGCTATAAATTTTGAGAAAGACCAAATACATCTTATGTTACCCAAGTTGCTGAAACAACGTTGTTGTGAAAAAATACTGGATTTTTCATTGATTAAATGGAAGATCTGATCTAAAGTCTAAATGTGGAATATATTTATTTCTTGGAATTAAAAGCACTAACTCGAAAAAATTGTTATAAACCTTATTTTACAAAAAAGTTCTAAGGAAAGCTATTTAAGGATGTAGAAATATACAACATGTTCCATTTAAAATTTATGAAAAAGCTACATTTTGCATTTTGAGACACCCTGTACCAATAGCAAGATTACTTTCAGACCTTTCAGACGTCAAAGTTGAGAAATGTTTCAGACATTTCATTAAATATCCAAACAATTGACGTTATATGATATCAAACTTGTTGTTTTTAGAAGTTCTATCCAAATATGCAATAAAATATACGGTATTCTATTAAAAAATACATGTTTGCCATGGTACGAAGTTGTTGAACACCCTCTATATACTGAAATGATTTTAAAATATGCACTAGTAGCATACCAAAATTGCCAGGAGAATAGATCTTTGATATCGTTTCCAGATTGTAGATAAAACTGCTTTCCATTTTCGTTGGGACACCCTGTATTACCCCACTTGATATCCATAGACATTTGGACTATTTTTTAGTGTGAAAAGAATGCGCAATCAAGGATGATGCTTTCAATATAACAAGTAGCAGCCACAAGTGTCAGGTGCATGTTGTGCAACTTGTTTTATTGAAAGCCGAGCATAATGCCGCAACATGTGCCCGACACATTCAGCACAATGTCTGTAACATTGTGTCTACACAGACGTGCCGGTCACAATGTTGGCAATTTGGTATATGAAGTGACATAACTTTACTATACAGCCTTACGCTAACACCTTTAAGGTATTGCTTTATAAAAAAATATTTAGCTGGTTTAATTAATCTTATTTTTTAGAAAACATTGCCTTAAGGATGTGGGTTCTTAATTTGTCTAACCTCAAAATACATAAACGTAACATCATAGGTCGATTAAGAAAGATGTGCTGTTAGACGGATAAATTGTAGTCGCAAAGGTTCCATATTTTGATCTTACTCCGCTGGCATACTTCTGTGTATAATATAGAATACCATAGTGTATTGTCGACATTACCGTAATCACGCAGTAAAATATTCGCAATATAAAATAATCACCTTTCGATTTGAGAGAAATCAAAATAAATACGAAATTGGCAAAATACCGGATTGTACAGGCATCCGGTGTTGACAGTGGAATTAGTAAATGCTGCAATGAGTTCATAAAAGCTCATAAAAAAATCAACTACTATCATAATATATAGTAATTAAGCAGATCAAGTCAGTCAAATAGGCTTTAGCCTGATCCATTTTATTTTTTTCGTTTTTGGCTCTGCCACTAGTGGATCTATTTCCAAAACAAAAGTTGTGTCGTCCTTGGTATAACAGTAACAAACTTCCATCCAAAACCTGAGCAGTGTTTTTCCAGTTATAAGAGGACCCAGGATTAGCGGGCGGACAGACATACTGACATGGTTTTTATGTAACATCTCATTTTCGAAATGTTTCGCGATTACAATTCTCTCTCTCCAATTGGCGTTGAAAGTAAAAACAACAAGAAAAGAGATATTGGGTTATTTACAACCGGTTCACCACCTGTGGAAATTAGCAGCTGGCATGGAATGTAAATGAAATAAAAACGACAGGAAAACTAACAGTGGAAATGTTGCTAGCCAGTAGAGCGTTACTGATTTGGTTTACACCTTTCATGGGAAAAAAGTTGTAATACTATTCAAATATACGCTATGTTACAGAGCATTAATAAAGTACCTGGTCACACTTCAGAGGGTTATTAGGATGGGACAACATAAATATAGTAGTAGTCCGGTAATGCTTGGCTTTCAAGGTTATAAGTATCAAACTTATGAATTCACAGATTGGCTCAAGTCTCGTCAAATAGAAAGTTGTATTATTAATTTTATTTAGCTGGAAAATAATAATTGATTCTCAAAGCAGACGAAATATGGATTATTACAATTTTTACAAATAGAAATATACATTTTGAATAGAAGTTTTACATTCTGTATCTTGAAAACAAGACAACGTTTTAGAATCACCTAAGGAAAAACCCCTTGATGTTAGGTCATGTTCTCTATTGAATCTACGAACCATATTTTTCCTGACAGATCCCCATATCGGAATGTCAGGAAATCTATTCCCCCATAATGCCACAGTACAAATATAAGTGCTTAAATGTAGCGTACTCCTATCAAATTTCAATTAATGGTTTATCTTATGATTTAATGCGAAATCTGTTCGGGCGATGATAAGTTAATTAATGGCTTGATGGTTATTTTATCCTTTTCTGTAATTATTGTTGATTCTGCCAATTAACAGTGATTAATGTGGACTAATGGAGTTTAAATGACTCCTAGAAAATATGAATCGCTCATTGAATGTTCCTTTCATGCGGTTCTTCAATATTTTCACTGACAGTGCGTGACAACAAAAGACTGCTAATCATCTAGTGATATTAAAGATACCTTATTCAGGGTGTTTCAGAAAGACGTGTCAATATTTATAGGGTAGAAAGTACGACCAAAAATAACAAGAAAATTTGTAAAAATCTGGGTCCAAAGATGTTCCTCTACCGAGGTGCAGGATGATTTACGAAATTTAAAAAACATATGTATCTAGGGAGCGGGTTAAGATTCAGTAATCTTTAGCTACGAACAGTGTTGAAGGCCTTCTGTATACTTCGTCCTCATACTTCGTGTCCTAGGTTGCTAACGATTTATGATATCTTCATTATTGAGCCCGCCTAATCAAAAATGCCAAAGAAATTTGAGAAAAAAGTCGATAATTTCAGATGAAATGATAAGAATTTTGCTCAAATTGATTGATTCCACAATTACTACTTGTGATTTTAGACAAACAGAAGGATGAATGAAAACCAGTGGCGTGCACAGGAATGCTTTAATGAATGGAAAACTTCTACGCTACTGATTGACGATGACACACGCATATTATTCAATTAATGTTGTGATGGGGTGCTATAGCTTTTTCAAAAGCCATGGTGTTTCCAACCTCAAGCCTCACCATGTTTTCAGAAAAAGGGAAGCTAAACTTTTTCATAAAAATATTTTAGGATTCTACCTCAAATATTCAAACCTAAATATCTCCAAAGCGAGTGATCTGAAAAAAGTCATCAACAAACAAAACTAATGGAAAATTTAATAGTATTTTCTAAAATGCACTTATTTTCTCCGAAAAGATCAGAGGCGTAAAAAATAATTCCTACTAGGGGTCCAGGTACCCCAGTTTCTACGTCGCTGGCCTAGTTTGGGCCGGGAATCTCTGTGTGTTTATTACTCATAGTAAATATAATTAGTATTTCAACTTTGTAAATAAACTTCATCACCCTGTATCTCGGTAGGGGAGCAACTTATCTATATTTATAGCAACTTTTTTTGTTATTTTTGGATGTACCTTATACCCTAAAAATGATGGCACGCCTTTCTGAAACACCCTGTATAGTCAAGTCACATACTAGAAGCACATCGTACTCTTCGTACTTCCCAACGATACCGATTCTTTTGTGTGAGTTTTTTCTGCGTAAAGTAATTAGGCAAGTTTCAGTATGCAATCAGACCGAACCAATAGCTATCACGACAAATTCAAATCATACATACAAAAAAAGCAGTTTTTTCAATTTTTTTGTTTTATTGAATTTGTGAATATCATTCACATCATTGTCACGGCTGACTCGACAGTATCTGAATGATTAACCCAATGATTGATTTTGTACCCTTATGTATCAGAATATACAGGGTGTCCGCAAAGTTGGGGTTTTCCTTTACACGACGTGTAGATCTTGAAAACATAAGTAATTTTTCTTAGTACCATATACACCAATGTCTTAAGGGAACCGAGATAAAGGGCTCTGCAACATCAAAAATATCTGAATACCGTCCTGTAGCCGCGACATCACGGAGTGGTACAATGTCACTGGCTCAACCCGACGACAGAACTGGGTCGGGGTCAATGTGTCAGGTCAGTATGCAACCTTCAACCGACGGTTACGGTCACGCCTGTAGAGGTAATCGCGTAGACGAGAATCCCTCAACAAGCACTAGAGACGTGGCTAGAGAAGTGCAAGTATCAAAAACTAAAGTGTGGCAAACGCTGCGTGAAGAGGGGCTGTATCCGTTTCAGGTCCAACGTGTACAAGCCCTTCAACCTGACGATTTTCCAGCAAGAGTGCGGTTTTGTGAGTGGTTGTTGCATCAACATGACAATAATCCGGACTTTTTGAAGTGCATATTGGTGACAGACGAATCTACATTCACGCGTAATGGGGTGAATAACTTTCGCAACACTCATGTTTGGTCAGTAGAAAATCCGCACGCTGTTCGTCGGGCACATTTTCAATAAACATTTTCGGTGAATGTTTTGGCTGGCATGGTGCATCAGCGGATTTCATTTTCTGTTGGAGCGGTATGATTTCGGGCAGAGACGTACTTAGCCCTTCTCGTCAACTGGAGACTGAGCACTTTTTCCTTTATTTTTTTTTACTTGGTCGCCCTCGTTTCTCTACACATTACCTTTCTTATTTCAAGGGGAGTTGTTTCTGAAAAGGAAAACCCCAACTTTGCGGACACCCTGTATAAACAGAAAAGAGTAGGCTGGAGTACGCCCCAAAGGTCATGTTCTTTCTTAGCTCCTAGATCGTTCAACATAATTTGAATGAATGAGATACGTCAGGGAATTGATTTAAAAAATACTCTGTCATTTTATGCATGGTTTGATTTTTTTAAATGTGATTGCGGTACTTGGATGTGACTTCTGATCTGGTTGTGACTCTTTCAATGAACTGTGATTGCTGTTCACCATACATGGATAATTTATACTATGGACGTAATATGTTAAATTACTTAGTCTTATTCTTATATTTAATTCTACTCACCCACGTATTCCTTCCTGTGGGACTCTGATTATTCGCTTATTTCATGCCTTCATAAATATTTTATTCTGTAATGAATTGTGCAAATAACTTATGATTATTATATAATTTTGGAGTACTTTTTTCGTTGTTTGGGCTTGAACCCTTTACTAGTGATCAAAACTACATTATTTCGAGTCAGCTAGTAGCTAAAATAAATTTCAATAAAAATTTGATGAAAACAGTCCTACTACACCACTGAATTTAGACAGAGTCACTACTGTCAACTAAAACAAGCGCTTAAATAAACTTCATAACGCGATGAAGCAAAGCATATAAGAATCTAAAAAAATGTCTCAATGTTTTGAGGCACCTATTCGTACACGAAATTAGTATGTTAATTGTAAACGTCATTTGTCGAAACATTCATGGATAATTTATGTAAGTACCATAAATAATAATTTCAAATTACGGTGAATCACTGCAAATCAATTCATAATTTTATTGTTGTCGATCAAGCCAACATTAATGTCAAACTATAAAATAGCCTACAATAGCTGCAATGATGATACACGAAATCGAAATGTAGTCCATTTAGCCACACACTCATATTCAGATATACCGAATGACAAAAAAATGTGAACACCTACTTATGATTATTAGAATTCAAGAATTTTTTACATATGATTTATCTTGCCATGAACAAGTGATCACATGGTCAGGTTTTTCTGTTAAGTTTTTGTGGTGGCTGCGTGTAGTGTAGTTTTCTTTTTTTTATATCGAAGCAGCCGCGCAGGCAGAAGCCTAAATGCCGGAACACCGCGGCTGCTATGATGATCCCAAATAAATTTTCTTAATACGATTTTTGCCTAAGGTTAGTAGAACTGGGAAAAGCTTCCTCTTGTAGATTGTTCCACAATCTCGACACCCTCGGGATAAACGAGCGGTCGTATCGGCCAGTTCTGCATGTACGAAGTTAGACACGGTTAGGATGGGACGCCAAAGTCAGGCGGGTCTGTCTGGCAGGCACATCGCGCGGCGGCATCATGGAAGAGAGCTGTGAGGAGCAAAGCCCGTTGGTGTAGCGGTAGACAAGAGCTAGATCGCCGACGGTCCGCCAGTGCGAAAGAGTCCCGAGACTGTCTGTTAGAGAAGAGTCATCGATCAGTCGGACCGCCCTCCTCTGGACAGCATCAAGCAGACTTTAGCAGCTCTTACTTGCGAAGTTGCAGGAGCCTGGAATGAGATACCCCAACAGGATATCGACCAGATTATCAGCACGATGCCAGGCGTGTCAATGAGTGTATAAGAAATCGTGGATCATCAACACATTATTGAACCAGCTTCTGAGGTCAGTTGACAAATCAAGCTAAAAATTTAATCATTTTACTAGTAAGGGACACTGAACATATATGCCAAAAAATATTAAAATCGGAGAAACATACGTAAGTGTTTACCTTTTTTTTTGTCACTCAGTATATAATCCGTGTCTATTTGGCATGTACATAACATCGTTTTATACCATATTTTAGTATGAAATAGAGGTTTGAAATATCAAGATGCAATCTGGGCGCAGACTAGCAAGCTATCAGAGCTGAGCATTTTTTTAACGGGTAAACCAATAATAAAAAGCGTCGTATATCTCAGCAACGGCTTCGAACTCATTTTTCAATGTCATTCTTGTCATGGTTGCCTTTTTAAAGACACTGTTTTTGTTGCCTGGGTGAAGAGTCACTCACAGTTCAAGGGTAGTATCACAGGTGATCGACTAGCAAGAAACAAGGATCCTCGATTTAGAGGTCCGTTGCATTCTGTCTTTGGGGGCATGACAGTTATGTTGAAAGTTTTCTAAACCATGTGGGATGATACGTGCGGGGGCTTATTTTCTACTATCGTATCATTCGATACGCATGTTATCACTATATTTACAGGATTTCGACCTTGGACAGACGTGATTTCCGCATCATGATATTTTATGACTAAAAAAAGGACCCTCATATCAAAAATGTTATAACCACGTCGTGAAATATACATATATACTATTTGGGATATGTGCTCCTTCTAGAGCTACAACGTTTTATTGGTTATTTAAATGTATATTGAGGGGCAAAGCACTTTAAGAAGAACTATTACGAGGGGTACTAGAAAAGAAATCTACCTAGCCATGAAACAAAAGACGTACCCGATTTTTTTGGATAATTTTCACTACAGTCCCCGACATCAATGCACTTGCGCTATTTCTACTCTAGTGAACTAATACCTTTATAAAAGAGGTTTCCTCATTATAGTCAGAACGGCGTCCTCGAAGATTTTTCTTTAGTACTCTAAGGAATAAAGCTCAGACGGAGCCATATCCAGACTTTCCCGAGGATGGTCTATAGAGGCTGCATTCCTGCACCATTAGCAGTAACACATCCCGATTAGAAAAATCGAGTCTTTTATAGTTGATTGATTTACACTTAAAGCGTGTTCGCATAGAAGTCGGCATTTCTTGTTGTCTCTGTTGCCATGAGATGAGAAAGATGCTCTTGCTGTTCCAAAAAACTGTTGCCAGCAATTCAGTGTTCCTGCCGTGCTTTTTTGAGGTGGTGGACATCCTTGATGAACCCACTGTTTGGATTCTGTTCTCGTCTCAATATCCCAAGGATGACACCAGAGGCGTCGTTACAATATGACGGCAACCATTCTCTCAAGAACTGCTTTCGGCTGATGGCCCTTTTTTAACACGCTTCTATAAGCTTGGCCTGTGTGTATGTATACAGGGTGACTTCGAAGTTGAGTCATTTATTTTAACAGTGAGTAGATCTGATCAAAAGAAATGTTTTTTTCCTTTACCATTTTTCTGGTAAAATTAAAGTAACAAAGTTATAGCCCTTTGGAAGTTTGAGTACCGCCCTGTCTCAATAATAATATCATGTACTCGTGTTTGGCAACAACGGATATAATCCGCCTTACCGGTTCATCGCATCGGAAACAAAAAAGCGAAAGAATTTGGAACGACGTTTTTGCAATTAAGTATTTTATTCAGTTCAGTTATACATACAGTCGGTTAGCGTGTGAATAGTGTCTGTTGCGTGGCTCAAACGAAATAAAAAATGGCACATGTTTATGGGGATCGGTTTCCCAATCGAGTGCAACCAACCCCTCGTGCCTTTGTTAATGTAGTACAACGGGCTCGTGAATCAGGTGACTTGAAGACCTCACAGGGGACCTCACGATCAAATACAGGTCCGCACTGAAATACTTGTCGGGAGGATACTTTATAAAACAAGGTAAAAATTTTTTTTTATTTTTTTTTTATTTTTACACACATATTCTGGTTTATCTTCCTTCTACAATCATTATCTGAAAATTAATGACTCAACTTCAAAGTCACCCTGTATATACGTGCAGTTTCGAACTTACTCTTTGTTGGTTCGGGCATTCGGCGCAGCACAACGGGGCAGATACTTTTTCACGGTAATGCATTCTCACCTTGTTCATTGCGAATGTTGGCATTAATCCTCAGTTGGACTTCGACCGTCCACAAGATGCAAGGTTGTACGAGTTCAGTCGATCATGCAGTCATTTATCTGGGCTCGCGCAGTGATAGGCGTTTACATTAATTGTCTACGTCTCGATGTATACAATGCGTATACAATGAATACAATCTATACAATGATGAAGACCATGTATAGAATAGCATAAGTGAGGTTAGGTTTATTCGCAAACGTCAGCAAGTTGGTAAACAGTGAACCGACATTTAAAAAGAACAAAGAAATCGATGACCTAGGTTCATTTGTTGTTCTTAGTTTATTTAAAACTGTATCTTTGTATACGTATATAAATGAATATTATATATTTTTTCATTATTTATAAACTGCTTCCACAGTCAAACCAATAATGCAATGTTGCAGAATTTGTATCTATCCTGAACTTTCAGTTTCACCTAAAATCGGAGAACCATTAGGATCGATCTGAAATTGATCCCAAATAGATTCGATAGAAATGTGTATTTGAGCGTAGAAAACAAGGCGTTGCAGCAAGTTACAGTTGTGTTCTGTGGCCTTCATCACTGTTGTGCCAGGCAACGTGGTGTGTGGCGCTTTCGTTCTAGACAAGTGGTGCCCGCTTGCCCCCTCTCTCTCTACCCCAGCGCTATATGCAAGTAGATGAACTATTGTATACATTATATACATTTCATACATTGTACACGTAAATATCGATGCGTATATATTCACCATTGTATACGCGTATACATGGTGTATACAATGCGCCCATCACTGGGCTCGCGACTGTTTGCTCCCTGACAAGCTTATGTAGCACTAAGTCGTGAAAGATCTTTAGACGGTATTGGGATTGAAGAACTTGATTGTTCTAAGGTAACAGGCAAAACCCCATGCAACAGTGAAGCTTTAAATGGAATGATTAGATTACGAAATGATTCGTAATACATTTCAATACTACATTTCCACAAAAAACTAAAGGATAAATCGAACTAAAAAAATGAAAAACAAATAATAGTTTAAAAAAACTAGAAAAACACGCTTTTATAGCTAACCGAACTAAAAAGTAGAAAATAATTTTCAATTATAAAGAGTTTATATTACAGTAGTAGATGGTCGAATGATCAACCATAATAAATGACCTCAAAATAAAATTATAATAAAAATTTAAGTTATTAACAGAATAATCTAATTCAGAGTAAAAAGCGTGGTCTGCTTGATATATTAAATGTTACAATCATTCTGTTGGCAACTATCTATGAGAGAAGAGTTATGAAAATGTAGTAAAATGCACCCCACGCTTTTTAGGCTGAATTGAATTATTCTGTAAATAACTTAAATTTTATAATTTTATTTTGAGTTCGTTAATTATGATTGATTGTTCGACCATCTACTACTGTAATACGAGCGATGTCTTTTAAGTTTTGCATATAGAAACGTAGTAGGCCGCGCGGATCGAACGTCAGTACTGAATCTTAACCTCACTCTTTAGTAAACTTAAATTCAAAGTTTCACAACAATACGTGCAGTGTTCTCACTACAGTAAAATTTTAAGTATCACCAAGTCATTAGAAAAATGGAACTCAACCGAGAACATTTTCGCGCCATAATTTATTACAACTTTCAGAGACAATTATCGCAACAAGAATGCCTTGCTGAGTTACTGTCTGTTTTCGGCAACGAAGCGCCGCATCAGTTGACAATTTTACGTTGGTATGGCGAATTCAAACGTGGACGGGTGAGTGTTAGCGACGATTCCAGGGTGGGTGCATCGTTGAAGATAGACATGTGACATATCGCGAGATTGAAGTGTCCTTGAAGATCTCAAAGACCTCAATTCAAAAAATTTTACATGGATAATTAGGAGTAAGAAATTTAGTTTCTCGTTGGATACCCCACCTGTTGACTGAAGAGCAGAAAGCAGCCAGGGTTAATTGGTGTCAAAAAACGCTTTTCCGTTTCAATTCCGGAAACTCAAAAAATGTGTACAGTATTGTTAGTGGTGATGAATCATGGATTTACTGTTATGAACCAGAAAATAAACGACACTCGGCTGTTTGGGTGTTCCAAGGTGAAGAAAAGTTAGCAAAAGTCACTCGTTCTCGAAGTGTTTCGAAAAAAATGGTCGCGCCATTTGTATCAAAAGCGGGTCATATTGCAACAATTCCTCTTAATGAGCAAAGAATTGTTACTGCGAATTGGTATACCACCATTTGTTTGCCAAAAGTCATCACCGAGCTTCGAAAAATCAACCCCGAAAGAAGAATCATCCTCCACCAAGACAATGCAAGCTCGCACACAGCCAAAAAACAAGGCAGTATTTAACGGAAGAAAACGTGGAATTATTGGACCATCCTCCATATATTCCCGATCTAAGTCCTTACGATTTCTTTACTTTCCCGAAAATTAAAAACAGACTGCGTGGTCAAAGGTTCCAGTCACCAGAAGAAGCAGTTGACGCATTCAAAAATGCCGTTTTGGATCTGCCAGCAAACGAGTGGAATAAGTGCTTCGAAAATTGATTCGAGCGCATGCAAATGTGTATTAACCTTCATGGAGAATACTTCGAAAAATAATAAAGTGATTTAATACTACCTACCGTGTTGTTTTATTTCCATATGCAAAACTTAAAAGACATCCCTCGTATAAACTTTTTGTAATTAAAAATTATTTTCTACTTTTTATTTTTTTTAAACTATTATTTATTGTCTGAAATGTTATGATACTTCTAATTTCAAGTAACTCATTTTTCCTCAAACTTCGCTTTATAAATTGAAAACTGATTATCAAAATTAACTTAAATGCTGCAAGTAAGGCTAGACGGCACGCCACTATTTGACATTTTATGATTGTGCATTCAAATTGTTTTTTATGGCTAGGTAGATTTCCCTTCTAGTATTTCTCGTAAAAAATAAAGCGATGAAATTTCTCCCTTTCCCTACGTATCACAAGAGACAACAACTTCTTGGAAAACCTAGGCTAGATGAAAGGCAGTAACGTACAGTATTGGCAAGAAAACTATAGCAATCAGTGATACATTGGTTACGATGAATTACAAGGGATGAGATAGAGCAAGCGTTAAAAGCTATAGTGCCATCGGGTACGTTGGGCGGTCGGTTCTTTCAAGGAAACACTTTTCCAAATTTGAAATTAATTTTAAAATGGTCAGTGGTTGATTGACGTTCATTGAATAAATTGATGCTATTACGTTCCGTGCTACGACTATTCGTGCTTGTAAATCCCCTTAGAAGCATAAAATATACACATTAAAGACTTAGCGTATTTTAATTCTAAAGCGATCGTAAAAGGAATAACTCGTAGCTGTTTACCCCTGAAATGATTTTAAGTAGTCCAAATCACGATCTTAACCTCGATCGAATTAAAAAAATATTCTTCTATTTCCATTAATTATATTACGTATTACTTCTTAATTCTTGAACTCCTCTGTAATTAAGTTATTAACCTATTTTGTTATACAGGGTGACTTTGAAGTTGAGTCATTAATTTTCAAATAATGATTGTAGAAGGAAGATAAACCAAAATATGTGTGTAAAATAAAAAAAAAATAAAAAAAAATTTTTACCTTGTTTTATAAAGTATCCTCCCGACAAGTATTTCAGTGCGGACCTGTATTTGATCGTGCGGTCTTGGAGCACCGGCATGCCCTCCCCTGTGAGGTCATAAGTCACCTGATTCACAAGCCCTTTGTACTACATTAACAAAGGCACGAGGGGTTGGTTGCACTCGATTGGGAAACCGATCCGCATAAATCCGTGATGCCGCGTAAATAAGAATCATGTCCACAAGTTCAGCATTTTCGTAAACATGTGCCATTTTTGATTTCGTTTGAGCCACGCAACAGACACCATTATTCACTCACGCGTTACCAACTGACACTGACTGTATACAACTGAATAAAATAATTGTAAAAACATCGTTCCAAATTCTTTCGCTTTTTTGTTTCCGATGTGATGAACCGGTAAGGCGGATTATATCCATTGTTGCCAAACACGAGCACATAATATTATTATGGAGACAGGGCGGTACTCAAACTTCCAAAGGGCTATAACTTTGTTACTTTAATTTTACCAGAAAAATGGTAAAGGAAAAAAACATTTCTTTTGATCAGATCTACTCACTGTTAAAATAAATGACTCAACTTTGAAGTCACCCTGTATATACGACTCCAATATAGATATCGTGTTTTCCAAAAAGGTCCTCCCACTTATTTTTCGATCGAGTTAAGTGATATTGACGCATGAATACTGAGAATTACAAAGCAAAACAAGTCAATAAAATTATTATCCTGAGGAGAAAAATATTCTGTTTGAAGGAATGCTTCAGCTTCTGAAAAAATTACAGAAGACGTAGAATCAATTTGAGAAAACTATTTTTTAAATGAAATGCATCATTCTCCTGGACTGTAAAGGAAGCGGCACCAGATATTCGCTGACAAAGCAAAACAAGTCAATAAAATTGTTATCCTGTGGAGAAAACTATTCTGTTTGATCGTGCATATAAGATATTTGGTATATTATTTTTTATGCATTTTCCTGAGTTTTGCATATTTATTCCTCGGCTGCTGATTTGACAAATTTATGGAATCAGCAAAGGTTCCAGCTTAGCAAGCACGAAAAGTCGCGAAGATTCAAATGCTGTTACTTGTTCATTTCTCATCCTGCAAATACGTGATAACATTTCAAGAAAATTGCTTTAATTTTGTGTTTTTTTTCAAAATTCGGAATGCTTCGTCTTCTGAAAAAATTGCAGATGACGCAGAATCAATTAGACAAACTATTTTTTAAATGAAGTGCATTATTTTCCTGGACTGTAAAGGAAGCGGTGCGAGATATTCGCCGACAAAGCAAAAACAAGTCAACAATGTTTTCATCCCTTGGAGAAAAGTATTCTGTTCGATCGTGTTATTAGGTATATTATTATTATGCATTTTCCTGAGTTTTGCGTATTTTTTTCTTGGCAGCTGATTTGGAAAATTTATGGAATCCACAGATTCCAGCTTAGCAAGCACAAAAAGTCGTGAAGATTCAAATGCTGTTAACTGTTAATTTCTCACCCTGCACTACGTGATAACATTCCACGAAATTAATTTTGAGTTTTTTCAAAGTTCGGAATGCGTCATCTTCTGAAAACATTGCAGATGACGCAGAGTCAATTTGAGAAAAACTATTTTTTAAATGCATCATTTTCCTGGACTGTAAAGGAAGCGGTGTGAAATATTCGCGACAAAGCAAAACAAGTCAATAAAATGTTTATCCCGTTGAAGAAAAATATTATGTTTGACCGTGCATATAAGCTTATTTATTACTTTTATCCATTTCCTTGATTTGGTGTATTTGCACTTGCAGCTAGGAAAGACTCCAGCTCAGAAAGCACCACAGAATCGCGAATATTGAAATGGTATATTACCTGTTTATTTCTTATCCTGTAAATACGTGATAAAATTTCAGAAAAATGTTAAGTTAATCTGCTGGAAAAAGTAACTGACGCAGAATCAATTTAAAAAACCTTCTCTTAAATAAATGCATCATTTTCCTTGACTATGAAGGAAGTGGCGGGAGATATTCCCTGACAAAGCAAAACAAGTCAATAAAATTCTTATCATATGGAGAAAAATATTGTTGGAAACATTATTTTGTATGCATTCCCTGATTTTGACGCAGTTTCCATTTATCAAATGTCAAATTTGTGGAATCAGCAAACACAAAAAGCGCGAACATTCAAATGTCATTACCTGTTCCTCTAACAGCTTCCTGTAAGTACGTGATACCGTTTGAAGTTTTTCGCACGCGTGGAATCACTCTAAAACAGCACATCATCTTAGCAAAATCCGGGCAAATATTTTGAGGTTAGAAAAAGAACGTGTGGGGAGAAGCGTAACGAAAGCCTGTCGGGTAGAAGAAGTCAAAAGGACTCTAAATGATTCCAACCGTTTTCACATAGGACACAGTATCCGCTGGTGACTTCTGTTAGGGCGCGCTTCAGCCTGGTACGCCGCGCTTGCGCCATGGTTTGAGAAGAACAGAGGAGCCCGGAGAACCCTATAGGATCACACGTTTCATAGGTTGCGTATACCGGAGAGGACTGGATTGCTATATATATATAGAAAAACACGCGTCTAGGAGCCAGCGGATAACAGACCCCCTCCGACTTGCGCTTTTCGATTGTAGTCCGGGATTTTGGGGATAGCCCGGACATTTTATTCCCGCGCCAAAGAATCGGTGAATGTTTGCAGATTTAACGGAGATGCCTATTGCTTACATGGTATCAAAATATTCAATGGAAATAGAAGTACCACGTATTTCTAGACTCAAAATAAGTCGGTTGGACATGATTCACTGGTAACTATGCTGTCAAAATTTCTTTTTCTAGGAAACGCTATTTAAGAAAAAAACGTTTTCGGTAACGTCCCGTAGGGGCATCAATTTTCGTTAAGGAGCCCCGTCGGACAATTTAATAGTAGCTTCTGAAAAGGATGAATACAGTTTATGAGATCCTGCTTGACATTTTGAAACCATGTAAAGTTCATATAGTAAATCTCCGAATTTCAGAAAACATTCACCGATTTCTTAAAATTCATTCAAAAAATCATACCCCCCCAACCAGGACTACAATCACTAAAATGGAGAGTTTCGTTAAGAGACTTGATTTCAGCATATAATAAATGTGCTCTTCTTTCGTCAGTCGGACCAAAGACATGTACAGCTGTTTCGTGATTTTTGCAACTCATCAGCAGTCTTGGCTTGTTCTCTCGAACAACGAACGGAAGCTATAGCAAGCAATACACTATACAAAGTGTGTGGCTGTATCTTCGCACTGTCTCATTTTGATTTCAGCATTTATCTCATAACAACTCGACAATCAGCCGAGTTCTTGTTAATAACAGAAAATCACCACATACATCCTCAACTACAAAAAGAAGTAACACCTATGCAGATGAGTGCGTGATCCGACCTCGCAATTCGGCTCTAACTATATGGAGACTCCTCTTGCAATTACCGTCGACCTCCACGTGCGTGGTGTCGGTAATAAATTTCACTGTACCTTTTTTTTGACAAAAATCATAATATACAGAGTGTTCGGAACATTGATGCAAGCCTTAATAAAAACACAATGAGCCACCTATACTATTGTGCAAAGTCGAACGGTTTTTGAGTTATGCGCAATTCAATAATGAAATGCATCTTTTTTCTGCTTTTATTTTTTCATTAATCTTGATGATCTTCCCATGTGATTGGAAAGATGACCAACATGTTATAAAAAAATTTTGGTTTACTGAATGGTACGGTTTTGCTGTGCATCTTGGCTTTTCGGGAAAGGTTAAACAAATGTCCAACTTTGTAAATTTAAATCATTGAAAACATTTCTTCCACTTCTGCATTTTCTTTCTAATTTTCTCTCAATGTCACAAAATATTAAAACAAGTAGAGCAGTGAGCAGTGCTCGAGACTAGTTCTTATCTTGGCCTTGTACAGAGCAAATAGCCTAGCTTTTTCTCGGCAGCTGTCGCTTTTGACGAAATGTGCTCATGCCAGATCAGGACCTCGGTGATCTGGACCCCGGCCAGCCAAAATGGACGGCTCTTTGATAGAACTCCGCCATCCAATGAAACCGAATAAGCGCTAGGACGCTTCTTGGTAGTGAATTTACAGTACTCTAGGACTCTCAGAGAGGAAGTTGCTGCTGGTCGTCTTTTCTCTAGCTCACCAGCGGAGATCGGCTTGTCATTCTGAATTCCTGCATTCAACGTACAGGTGAGGAGGTCCTGGATATCTAAAAAGAACAACGTCCGATCCCGATCCCTGAGGACACCCGCGTTAACGTTGTGGGATGAAGAGAACCCGTCAATTACGACTGATATCTTGTGGCCAGATGGAACGTCAACCCCCATCTGTAAAGCTTCTCTGGAGGGCCATAGGATGGAAGTTCGTACAAGAGGCTGAATCTGTTCGGAATAGAGTGTACTGTCAGCCCTTAAATGGTTTGCATCGATCTTCCGAACATCCTCTATAATACCACGGTTTTTGCCTCGGCGCAACTGGGGTTTTAACAACAGCTGGAGCTGATTGTTGAATCAATCGATATACAGTCTGCGAAAACCAAAATTTCACTAATTTTGGCCTGAAGAACAAGGATGAAATCACTTCAGACAAACTGATCTCAAAATACTCTTCAGGGTCTGGTAGAGTAAGGTTTTAACTTTCAACGTAGATACTTGGCGACCTGAAAAACTATAATTTTTAACAAAATTTCTAAACATTGGATATACCCACCGGGTAAGCCAGATCAATTCTGTTCAAACAATTTTTTAAATAAATTACTTTTTTTTAGCTTTTTTGGATCATTACGAACAAAAAAGGCTTCCAGTAACATTTCTCTAAAGCTGGCCATTTTCGAGTTATAAGCGACCTAATGTCTGAAAAATCCTAAAAATTATAATTTTGAGGTTGCCAAGTATCTAAGCCTTGCTTTACAAATCCTTGATGGGTATTTTGAAATCATTTTATTTTAAAACGATGTTTTACCTTGTCTGTTAGGCCAGAGTTGACGAACTTCTGGTTTTCGCACACTATGCGCACAAGTAAGTTACTTCTTCTCAGTTGAGGTATATTAAATATTCTTTAATTGGAAAACAGGAGCTCAGAAGCTAGTGCTACGATGATTTTGAATGAGAATGAGTATTTTGTTCAAGTGAAATCCTGAAAAGTACTCACAAAATATGTGCTGAAAAGAATCACTCCAGGTAAAGATTCAAACAAAATTATCCATAAAACTGTCGAACAGGCGCGTAGCTGAAATCTTGAAAGTTGAAGCTCACAAAAGTGAACCAAATAACCGACAAACCTCTCATTTGCCCTTTTTAAATAGATCCCTTCGGAAAAAATTTCTAGGTACGCACCTGTTCAATCTGTGGTGCATAATATGACGGTGAAAATAGGTACTTCAAACTATATTTCAGCTATGTTACTATGTTCAAAAACATCCTATATAACGCCTCTCTCAGTTCTTATGGATCAAATCTTAAAACCGATAAAATACAAACACGTTTCACTTCTCACCAAAACCAGATACACAAACAAGTTTGTACGTTGTACTTTCAAACTTAAAACCTTAATAAGACTCAGTCGAACTTATATATGTTATAAGGTTGGATGATTTTCTGAGACATCACAAGATAAACTGTTACAGTAGAAATAAGCCTGCATGCTTAAAATGTTTATTAAGGCAGGATTGCAGGATATTGAGGTTGGGAAATTTCAAACTGATAATTGAAGCGTTCGGACGAATAACGGTCTATTTTACAAATTATCAAAAATCGAGTTTTGGTGTGAATAACGGTCTATGAAGTGTGTAGATTCCACTAAATAATAGTTTGTTGATATACCAATAGATGGGGCGAGTATGCCAATATGGCGAGTGTGAAAATAATTTTCAAGTTGGAACAACAATTATTTCAAAAAACTTCTATTTGTGGAATAACGGTCTATGTAACATTTTCACCCATGAAATTTCAAGAAATGCAACAGATGTTAAACCTCACCTTTTCTCGAAAATGCCAACTTGTTACATAGACCGTTATTCGCCCGAACGCTTCAATTCTCCTTTGATGCCAAATTACGCTCTCACGCGTGGGGCCTTAAAAGTTGATAAGCTAGGTGTCAACTTTTGATTTTACGAATATGTTTCTATGAAGTTGTAAAAATCACACGCGAAGAGTAGGATTCATAAATTTATGAAATAGAAATTCTTCGCAATACCCGGAAGTTGATGATACCTATCTGATTAATTTTTAGGTCCCTACGGAGGAGATTACACGATTTAGTTTTGCACCAAAGGAGAACTATCAGTTTGGAATTCAAATTTTTCTTTAACCTCAGCGCCCTGCAAACGTGGCCTTACAAATCTATGATATTCGAGTATGACAACAATTATGCATTTGCAGACCTTGCGTGCTTATAGATATGGCTATGTGATATTCATCAATAAAAATAACGCTCCAAGTAATAAGAAAATACATTGTAAGCAATTGAAACAAACAATAGGTATAAATCCGGTAATGCTCTTGACAGAAATGCAGATTTAAAAAAATGGGTCAAGTAGATTGACTCTATACTCCTCACGCCAGACAAACTGACAGAAATGCGTGAGATGGTATTTCGTGATCTATGTCATGTAACAACGAAATTTTTCGCTATTACAATACTTCCTCGCCAGAGTAAAAGGGACATGCGACGTTAATTGTCTTCCTTACAAGAGAGAATACGGTTTGTTTTAAATTGCTTGAAAGACAAGTTCTGAACAGCTTCCTCTATTGGTTCTGACAAAACATATTTTCTTCATGGACGCATTCCATTCAGTCTTAGGAACCTTGTTAACGGTCTCGTACGTATTATACGATTTCTATAGCAATTGGAAATAATGGCTGCTACAGAAAGCGGCTTTTGAGCTTTTCCCTTCAATGAGTGGTCGAAAAATGCTGCAGCGATAACAGGTCTAATTTACTTTTAGATTATATAATACGAGTTGAAGTGCTACCTGCATTAAAACCTGTAGTATGGTAAGATCACACTGTATAATATATTGTTATTACAAACTTATTAGGTATTGCAAGTAATATAATTCACCGGAAATGCTGCCCTAGGCAGAGGAATGACCGAGATACCTTGCAGTACCTATCAATACCCAACTAACAATTATCACTCCTATTAGAGTTGCAAGAATGATTATACATTATTCCTTAAACAGCATTGTATACTGTAAGAGCATTAGAACAGCTATACAAGCGGAATGGGCACACCTAATAGGACACTTCAGTCATTTAAGAGGTTGTATAAGGGCTGCAGGTAACAGTTAAACAAAAGTGTAAGCCTCTTGCAGCCGCTATAGGACATTTGCGTCAGTGCAAGATTCAGTTTTGTCAACTATACAACTATTCTCTTACGTGATTCTACTTTATTGCAACCAAACTATTTCCTATGTATTGTATAGACGAAGTGAAGAATATATAACTAACACATTACAGTCATCTTGTTTACTTACATATCGGCCATTGTGAATTTCATACACAGGTATATGATAAACTTCTACACTTTGATATAGGGCTATTGAATTACTTGCGCAGCAAATTTTATTGTGATTATCGTGCAAATTAGTTACCCAATTTCGACGGGCTTCATATTTGATTCATATTTTGACAATGATCAAAAGTATGTCTAGATTTTTAAGACGGAAAACTGAACTTATCTGCGTTAAATCTTCCACAAATCCTATATTTAGACACAATTGCACTAATGTTTATCACTTTATATCTGTAATTTCGAACTGAAACATAATTATTTAATAAATGTTTGCCCAATATGGCGGGTGGTTGTGTACAATCATGGCATCGTGCTTGCTTCAAATAGAATTTTGACAATCATGAATAGATTTCAGTTCAGAGAAATATAGATTTATAAACATACAAATATGATCTTTAATTCAATAGAGATGGTCTTGATTCAAGAGTACCTCTTTTAGTGTAGATGCAAAGCTCTTATAGCCATTCTTGCTTTTGCATTTTCAGAGCATATAAAAGTTTCTGACCATTTTGTGGTTTCTGCTTATGTCTGCTTTTGTTGTATCTTTGAATGGTTTTGGATATGTAGTCTGAATAATAAAGGAAGTAAATGTTGATCCAAATGAAGGGCGTTCCGTAAAATTGATGACTGAAAAAACTCTGCTCCTCTGAAAAAAGTTC
>CAVLJG010000002.1:26688542-26798105 GCA_963669975.1 Acanthoscelides obtectus
TTGCTTCCCGGCTATATCTGAATAACATTTCCCTTTAAATATCTCGTGTTTACGAAGTGCGAACGTGCTCTGAAACCATAACAAAACTCTAAACAATCATAAAGATTTAGGAGTGAATTATACTGGTATTTCATTCAGAAACATTATGTTTGCCAGGTTTCATTTCAGGCGATTTTCAGTGTGTCCACGTCCAGTTTAGTGCTGTGACATGTTTAGCGTGCGGTATTTCTTCCGTTATAACTGTGCAAATTTTAGGTATGACCATCAAATTCGATCAGTGATTACTGTGATGTGTGAAAATTCATTTCTTAGGCGGCTAAATCCTACACAAAAATCAGTTCTACTACATTTAAGAATTTCTTTTGGTCATTCGAACTTACGTTCCCGAACAACCTAAGTATGCCGTATCTTAAGTCTCAGATTTTGCAATTTTTCACATAATAATAGGATGCATATCATAAAAGGAACCAGATACATTTAGAATGACTGCTTATTCTCTCTAAATCCGACCTCACGGTTGTTCAGAATTTTTTTCATGCTCATATTAAAATTAGGCAGTTCAAATTATCTTACTGTGACAAGTTTCATTTGTAGTCACGGCAAAAACAAATTAAAATTTTGCACGGCAGAACTGTATATTTATTTGATAACGTGTTCAAAATTCCTTGAGTGTTGGATAAAAAGACACAGAAATTCAGACATTTGAACACCCAGAAAACAAGGAAACTGTTGGAAGTTAATAAAGAAAACTACAATACCTGTATGAAACATTTATTTTTTTAATTCTTAACAACATACAACTATTTATAATCAAAATAATCGTATTTTTGGCTCATCAATATGTCATCCTTTGCTCTTGATTACAGCCTAGCAGATGATGGGTAAACGCGCAATTAATTTTTCTAAAGTGGATGGGGTTATTTTTCGCCATTCGTCTTGTAACATTCTCCATCAGTCTTTTTGATATATAGGACAACATTTCTGTACTTGTCTGTCCAGTTCGTCCCACAGCAATTGTATCGGGTTCAAACTCGAGGATTGGGGAGGCCATTCAATATATTTTGTACTTCTTTTGCTTCCATAATTTTTTTACAGAGCTTTGATGTGTGTTTGGGGTCATTATCATGCTGAAAAACAAACCCAGGATCAATACGACGAGCCTCAGAAGGCACAACATGATTTTGTAGTATGGCTTTGTAACCTTCTTTGTTCAGTATTCTCTGTACTCTCAGAATATCCCCCACAGCAGAACCACCAAAATAGCCCCAAATCATTATATCACCGTGCTTGACTGATCCGACGGTGCATGATTCTAATGCCCCCTCGTTAGGCCGACTGCAGACAAATAACTCTTGGAACCAAAAACTTCGCATTTCGATTCATCGCTCCAAAGGGTCTTCTTCCAGTCAGCAAGTGTCCCATTTTGATGTTGTTTGCCCAATTCAGTCTCATCTCTGCTGAGGAGCGGTTTCGTTTACTTTTCACTATTATGCTTAAGTCTAGGGATGTTCCGATCCACGTAAAATATCGATACCAAGTATCGATTCGTATCGTTTAGTGGAGTATCGATCCATTGAAATATCGGAATAAAAATATCGATCCCATGAGTATCGATACCTTTCGATACGGCGCATACCCTATACACTGCCGAAAATCGAAGTTGCCTTTTTTACAACCCTCTAAATAACGTCACTTTTTTCAACTGCATGACGATTGCCAAATAAGTTCACAAAAAAATAGGTAAAAAAATAAATACTAAGAAATTCATTACAAAACGATTATTTATTTATTATTAGCATAAAATATATAAACATAGGGTATTAAAAACAATACTACAAATAACTCGAAGTTCAAAATATACTAAGTGACATATAAATCCGAACACCCAGTTTAAATGGTTTTATTTTAATAAAAGTTGGTGAATGTATTTATCTTACTGTAAATAACAAGTGAAAAAATTTTCAGCCTTATCAGTTGGACATTCCGGTTTTTATACTGCTTTTTTTTAATTCACTAACGCTCTAAAAATGAATATTTCAGCCGCAGTAAAGAATCAACGTTGGCCGATTTTGGTGCTTGACATCCTTTACGATCGGTTACGATGCCTAGAGTACGGAGACCTGTACGATTTCGTCAACTTAGTGAGTTTGATAGGGGCCGTATAGTGGGACTTCGGGAAGCTGGACTTTCTTTTCGGGCAATTGCAGTTAGAGTGCAAAGAAGTGTAGACACTGTGGTTAGGTGTTGTCAGGCATGGCTTCGAGAAAGCCGTACGCAAAGAGCAAGGGGCACTAGACGCCGCCGTAGAACAACAGACCGTGGAGATCGCCGCCTAAGATTATTGGCCTTAAGGGACCGTTTCTCCACTACCAGGTCCATTGCAAATGAATGGTTTGCAGAACACGGAAGACCTATTGGCATGCGAAGTGTTTACCGACGAATGAGAGGTTTTGGCTTGTTTTCATTCCGGCCACACTGGGTCCTCCCTTTAACTCGAGAACACCGACGTAATCGCCTTGAGTGGTGCAGACAACGGTCACTCTGGGATCAGGAATGGAACAGTATAGTCTTTAGTGACGAGTCTCGATTTTGTTTAGGCATGCACGATGGTCGTGTCAGGGTTAGAAGGCGACGTGGTGAAAGGAGAATCCACAGTTTTTTGTTGAAAGACATGTTCATCACACTGTTGGAGTTATGGTTTGGGGTGCTATAGCTTATGGTTCCAGGTCACCTTTAATATTCATCAGAGGTAACATGAACGCGCAGCGTTATATCCACGAAGTTCTAGAACCCCATCTTTTACCCTTTCTTGACACCCTGGCAGATCCAACTTTCCAACAAGATAATGCCCGACCACATGTTGCAAGAGTCACAATAGACTTCTTTCAACATAATGATGTCACATTGTTACCATGGCCACCAAGATCTCCCGACTTATCCCCAATTGACCACGTGTGGGATATGATGGGTAGGAGATTGCTCAATTTGCAACGTCCTCGTCAGACTCTAGAAGCACTTCGAGAGGAGTTGGTGGTTGTCTGGAATGAGATACCACAGGAGGACATTGACCACCTGATCAGAAGCATGCCTAGGCGCGTTGGAGAATGCGTAGCACATCAGGGTGCATCCACACATTATTAAAGGTCAAAGGGCTTTAAAGCAGTGCAATCATTTTGAAATTTTTATCATTTACTTATTATGCTTCATTAAGTACTTATACAAATTTTTATTAGAATAAAACCATTTAAACTGGGTGTTCGGATTTATATGTCACGTAGTATATTAAAAATACCATTCTTCAGCACTCAGCAAATGTAAGAATAATTTGACATTCGATCACCAGATAATCTGTTTCGGGATTGGCAGAGTATATTTCCGGCTTCAGAAAAGAGTCTCCCTGAGGGAACTGATGTGCCAACAACAGAGAGATATTTATTAGCCTGTTCTTTAAACTACCTCTGAGGAAGAACTTGAGCTATTCCAGTACAAAAAGGGATCCGAGGTTTAGGGGCATAGTAGGTCTATTGAAATACAGTTTTAGCTCAAGATCAATATCTGATTTGGTATCATCATATTTATCTGTATTTTGGGCTAGTTATTCATGGTAGACCCAAACACTGTCAGATTTTTCAAGAATATTAATTTGATTTTGCCCTGCCTTTGCTGTATTTATTTCTTTCTTGCGCAACTGAAATGATTGATTCAGGAAGGTGACTGCATTAGCACAAGAAATTGGACTGTTGAAGTGCAATCGTTTAAAACGAGGGGTCTAGGTTATTTGGGACAGCTAAAAGTTGAATCTGCTCGATGCTCCCAAAACGTTTTAAAAGTTCCTGGAGTGTTAGTGTTTTAAGAGCTCTGTTGTTGATGGAGCAAAATTTTCATTTTTTTCAAGAGGCAATTTACGATGAGTATAACTTTACTGCAGGTTAAATGTTTCTCCCCACACATCTCTCTAGAAACTGCCTCTACTGGGGCTAAAATATTTAAAACCTCTTTTAACAGTTTCCAATTGTAAAGCACTTAACATTTCTGGAGACTTGGGATTTCTTATTAAAATAGCAGCCACATATTCATGGCTAAACATATTTTGAATTCCATCTGGTTGGCACCGATTGAATTAGTCTAAGGGCGTTTTGATGCTGTTGCATTTTTCTTAACTGATCTGAATGCTGCAACACTCTGTTTGAAATATGTAACAGACATATGACACTAATGAGAGCGGTAAATTGAAACTGAATTGCCACAGGAAACAGAAACGTCATAGAAATTCGAAGAAGAAACTGACTATGACAGACCATGGAAAATAGATAATTTTGACACAAATGGTGAAAAAGGGATTTTTTTTCTTTCAGTTTTTATTTGAGAGCAGTTTTCCTTTTGGATTGCTCATTTTGGCAAATCGTAATGGCCAATTTCCACTATGTATGAAAATCCGTCGTCACGCTCTGGCAACTCTGTATGCATTGATCTCTGGCATTTGTGTGATTTCTGTCACTCAAGGTCAACCAGAACCTCTGATCAAAAAAAAATTGCCTAAAGAAGGAAAGTAAATTGACGTTAGTCACTCTTTCTGACACAGTTCGGATCGAAAGGTAACGAAGTATCGTATATGAAAATATCGATCCAAAATATCGGGTGTAGGAGACAAAAGTATCGATACTTCTAAATATCGGATCGTATCGAACATCCCTACTTAAGTCTTCAGTAGAAGTTGTAACTTTGTGTCTCTCTGAAGGACGGCTATTGGATGTTGTGATACTTCTGAAGTTTAGAAATTTCTCGAATACTTTTGCCGGATTTATGAACACCAATAATAACTCCTTTTATCTCCTCTGAATATCCTTTAGTTCTACCCATTTGTTGAACAATCTTGAACTATAAGGTATTAAAGCACGGCTAGTTTATCAAATGAGACAAGATAACTGAAGTAAAACTGTGTTATGGGTTTACGTACAACACTAATTAAAATACATAATCGAAAAACAAATCGTGAGAAAGAATTGAAGAATGTAAGTTCTAAAGGGTCTAAGTGCCAAAAACATGGAACCGAAATAATCAAATAAAACCATCTGAATAAGAAGTAAACGATATTTTAGCTCTAAATATATTTTTTAAGACAAATCATGTAAGACCCTTGAGAAAAAGAAGTTTAAAGTATTAAACTAAACAATATTAAAAACTGAAAATGGCAAAAAAATCTAAGTGTTTCATTATGCAATTCTGAAAAGGGTCTATGTGCCTTATTAGGCTTTTTTGCAGGTTTTATATCACCTCGATAAGTTTTGTACTCTAAGCCGTTTCTGTTCCTTCTTCACACTTTCTGAACCGTTTTCCTTTCTTTTTCGTTCATTTTCAGTTAAAACATGGAAATGACACAACAGAACAACACTGTCAGGAAACCAAATCTGCTTCGTAGCTTTGACACATAGACCGTTTATTAATAAAATGTATGTTGGCACTTGCAGGGACCGCCATCTATTCAGAAAAAATAAACACCAGAATGAATCGCTGGCACTTACTACCTTTGCAATATTATTAGGCATGGCACACAGACCCTTTTCACATGAATGATTGAAAATATTTGTTTTGTGGCACTTAGACCCTTTAGAACTTATACTGTTCAATTTCTATCCAAAAACATAACCATATTCTACAAGCAAAGAAATTCCTATTGTGGCTAATGATGAGATCCCAATGAGCAAAATTTTGATTTCAATGATCTTTAGTGATGCTTGATTTCCATAGTGATGGTTTTCAATAAATAAAAAAAATAAATACGTTCTGAATATTCTTTTTTATTTGTTATGATTTTAAATGGAAATATGCAGGTGTTCAAACACTTTTGAACGAAAGTGTAGGTTTTAATACTTTTTTGTTTGTTACAGGTATAGACTGGGAAGACGTAAAGCCTTATTCGAAAAAAGAAAACGGATAAGTGACTATGCCTTAGTTATGGGAATGTTTGGAATTATTGTTATGGTGATAGAAAACGAACTTTCAAGTGCGGGAGTATATCGCAAAGTAAGCACAATTTTTTATAACATACATATATACAGGGTGTAAACGTTATGGTAGTCATTATTGAAATGAGTAACAGGGGGGTCAGAACAAGTCAAAAAGTTCATATGACTCATGGTCCAAAAGTCAATAAATTTTTGTCTAAATGGCTTTATAGTTTACAACTTTAAATGCTTTATATCGACCACAATCACCACAATCTTATTACTTTTATAATCTAATCTAAAACGTTTTTAAATTGGGTAATTAGCAAATAAATGGCATTAAGCCAAAATTTATAGCCAGTAGTAAGTAAGTTTCATGAAATTGAATATTTAAAACACACATGACAACATCGCGTCGGTCATCATCACTATTATCAAACCGGCAATCGATCGCAAACGGTAACAGTGGTTAGTATGTTGTTTTGTTTTTGTTCGCGTACGTCGAAAACATTTTTAATGCGGCTGAAATAATAAATGGACAACTTCGAGGACCTAGAGTTAGAGGAAACTGGGTTCGTCGTAATGAAGCTTGTGTGGAAAGTGGAGGACGACATGTTGAACACCTTCTTTAGATACAAAAAAGTGCAGTGTGGGTTCTAAAAAGAAAAACAATATATGTTTCAAAATTGTGTTCCCTATTTATAAGTGGATCTTGTTAATACGTTCAATAAACTTTCACACACCAGGTGAAGCGCTGAGACAGTTAGTGGTAAGTCCGTTTTTTTTAATTGTTTGCATTTTACGAGTACATTATCAAATAATGAAATAATACCTAAGAGCCAAAAATAACAAACTCCATCTTTATTTATACTGCGTTCCATCGTAATTTGCGTCTGGAATTGCGGCGTCGTCAGTTTTTATTTTACTTTAAAGTCGCTTTTCTCTAAAAAAATGCCGTTTTGACCCCCATGTTAGATGAAACTTTTTGCTTCCTTTAACCCCCTCTATCACTCATTTAAATAATGACTATCATAACGTTTACACCCTGTATATATATATTTTATCTAAGGGTAGATTGACTATCATCAGTAAAACATGATTGCAACTAAAGTATGTCAAGTTTCGGACAGTGAATTTTGAAGCAACGCTTCTTATACAAATTTCTATACCATAGTTATTACTTTTACTGAAATATTATTAGCAGTTATGTTTTTGAACCGTATAGATTTTTTTGAGAACATCTTTCATAATGGCAGCTATTTTAGAAGAAATCGACTATATTCATTTTATTCATTACTAGAAAGACGCCTTCTCATTGTTCTGGATCAATATTTTAGATGCAATAGTTAAATTGGGAGTAAGTGTCTTTCAATCTACCCTTGAATGTAGATTATTTTCTATCCTTGCTCTAACCATATATTTTTTTATTCCAGGACGAATTTTATTCAATTGCGCTCAAAACTTTGATATCTGTTTCGACTGTGATCCTCTTAGGTCTAATTGTGGCCTACCATGCTTTAGAAGTGCAGGTGAGTCTATTTTTTGTTCTCTTTCATGGTAGAAATTGTTTAAATGTTTTTCATATGAAGACGAAGTAAATAATGTGCTAAGTGCCAAAGTTATTATTTTGAGTTGAACAATATATTAAAAAAAACTCTCTGAAAATTTAAGTATAGGTTTATTCAAGTATTTTTCTGTGTACTTGATATTTTCGGAAACTTTTTATAAAAAGAAAAAATTACAACAGTTACAAAATCATAGATTGTGCTAAGTGCCATTACAAAAATATAAATATTATGTGCTAAGTGCCAATACAAAAATATAAATATTGAGGTAAATAATAACGAAATAATGATAAAAAGCATACAGAATTTAGCTTCTAATGAACATTAGTATTCAATAGATCTTCATAAAATTGTCTATTTTCTACCCTCAAATAAAGAATCATTGCCAGCAAAATGTGCTTTATTCATGATAATATTGAATAAGTAACAATTTTATGTAGTTGTAGTGTTTAATTTGATGAATCTTTGAATACAAAATCAAAAAAAAAATTGTTGAAATGTGAATAAAATACCTATATATTTGTATATTACAAATCTATGAATTGTCGTAACTTATTCATAATACCGCCAGTATCTTCTTCTTTCTCAGAACTATTTGTAGGATAAGGGTTTGGCACAGCATATGTCAGTTTTTCTGTCATGAGCTGTTCTCTTTTCGCCTGAAGTCTAGCAACATTTAATTGTTCAAGTAGAACTAGCCGTTGTAACTCTTGTGTTGACAAGTTTTCGGTTTCTTCAGTTTGTTGCTTGAATTTTTTCTGCCTTGGACTCTTGTCTAGCGTTTCTGTAGGTAAAGGAGGTAACTGTGAACTCATACTAGTTGATCCATTATTTTCGGGAGTATCTGTTTTTCCGTTGTTACTTCTAATGGAACAACCCCAGGAACTTTTACGAACATAATTCAGTATTTCCAACTCTTATTTTTATCGTTTTTTTTTCTTTACTTCTGTGGATTGAGGATTTTTTTAATTTCTCAATGGTAATGCTTGTACCAGAAGTCTTGACAAATTCGTCTTTGATATCCGTCCATGCCTTTTCTTTAGCTTGAACAATCGACGGAATCAATGATTTAATCAAAATATCTCTATGATTTTTTAATAAGTCTGGCGAATATAAGTTTCTGACATCTAGTCTGGACAGGTAATTCTTCCTCACTCGACGACATGATTATAGCAATACCTCTAAATCTTGATCGACAACTAATATTATACACACCGTATCAAAAATATACAGACTTTCAGACCGAAATCCACTTATAATTATCATGAGGAATAAGTAAAGATTTAAAAGAAAAAACTTAAATGTAGGAGATTTTTCCAGTACTAACTTTTGAGAATAAATTCATTCAAATGAAAATCAGAAATACCTTGTGCTCAAGTATCAACTTACCCTTTTAAAATTTTCTATCTAAGGCAATCCTGTTTTTTATTCAATAGACCTAATGTATCTCAGTTTTATAGGAATCTTAAAAATAGGACTTTCAAAAAGACTAAAAAAAGTATCTACTAACCAAAACTTTCCATAGTTTAGATGAGTTCTCAGAAAATGATTTTATTGGTATAGTTGCCATAATAATAAAATAATATTTCGCTCTATAACTATTTTCAATAGGTTTATAAGTGTTGCATACTATGTTTTTTATTATTTTTCCGGTAAAATCTGTGGGAGCCATCTTAATACGAACTAAAGATGAAAACTGCTGCACAAGAGCACGCCCTTTTTGGGTTTATGAGCGTTGTATAATGACACATTGATAGGAAGTTTATAGATTCATCATTACTATACTTCTGTAAACATTGTTAGGCCATTTATAAAACATAATTGTTCGTTGGGGCAGCTTGAAACAGCATTGATTCCACAGACATGAACTTGCCCGTCTACTTGGTCGGAACCTTTCATATTTTTTATGATGAAAGGTGGTAGGAATATGCTTGAAATAATTTAAATAAGATTTCGGGCGCCTGTTCTTCGAAATCGTGTGATACCCAAAACACCATAAGATTCAATATCGCTATTTTTTAGAACACCTTTCTACATCTTGTAAATGAGTATATGTAAAAAAGCATAAATTACAGGCGCACAAAATAAAAAGTTATGTCTGCCTCAGATTTGTGTGAAAAAGTACATGGGAAAATTTGGTGGAACCCCATGACACACACATTTTTGTGGGGTCTATGTTATCCTTGACTTTTTACTCTTAACCTAATTTTCAACAACTTCTATTCGATGAAGCATTTCTTGTACGCAAATAAAGAGAGGAGAGAGGGAGAGAGAGGCCTTTTTAGCTCCTTGCCACCACTTCAAAGAAGATCGGTATTTAATGACTTGGAAGTGAATCATTCATCACTTTTCCTGGTAAATTTTTCTTTGAGCTTCATCGCTCCCTTTCACGCGCAACAAATCTCGACAGGAAGCAGAATGTTTTTTTATTAACTTCATTTAGCTTCGCGTCATGGGGCAGACAACCCAGTCTTTGATACTTTTAACGGTTCCGTATGATATTATGATAAACCTGTATAAGGAAATATAGGATTTTTTTATACTCCAACTACCACGAAGGCCTAAGGCCTTAATACCCATGGAGTATCCTGGTGCTATAGGGGGAAACAGGGGAAAGGGGGTACGACACACACATTCTGGCGAGGGAACACGTGTGCATGCAACATCCACACATTCTGGCTCCGCCTACGAGATCCGCCGGGTGGTACCTCCGTGTTCGACAGTCTGAGACCATCTACCACCTACGAGGATGTAAATGTAAGATCAAGTTTTGAGGAATTTTTTTAGAATTCAGTGGTCGTATTTTTGGACAACACTGCCAAATCCTGTTGAATAATTAAATTGATTGATTACTTAGAACTAGTTAATGTGTAGCTAAAGATTCTATGAGGTATAGAATATTCGGATAAAGAATGACCTTTAATTCTGGAATAATCTAAACACTCGTGCATTTTCAATCGCTGTAAGAAAATGGCGTCAAGTGGGTTGACTCTGAACTTCCTACGGAACGCCGTCATCCATTTATTAAGGATTAGGATTAAGGACTTACGGCTAGCCCTCGAAAAACAGTTGTCAATTTTTCACCCTAAATCCGGTCCGATGACACCATAGAATTTTTACATTATAATATTCAGATTCAGCGCCCCAAATTACCTCATTGTGCAAAGTTTCGCTCTCATGTAGCCATCGATAGTAAAAATGCATTTTTATCACCTTAAAGTCGCAAAAAACGCATAGATTTGCAATTGTTCGCTAAATAAAATAAATACATGATAAACGGGATCACATACATTTAAAACGACTTCGGATTCGGTATTGGCAACCCAAAATACGTAGAATAAAGGTCATTTGAACCGCATTTAAAGCACTTCAACATACAGGGTGTTTCAGTTTATTGTTGCATAACTTTAAGATTCGATAGAACTTTTCAAATTAATGCATATAATGGTCGAAAGAAGGCTAGCTTCCGAAATTTAGGGTGTTTAAATTTACTTTTTAAAATAGTTTTTTTAAAATATTTCGAACAATATTTGATGTATAACAGTGAAAATTGGTATACAAGGGTTTTTTGGTACGACAAAACGAACCATGGGCATATTTTTACTGTAGCCGCTAGAGGGCGCTCTCTACTGTACCTGTAGTGTATTAAAATGACCGAAAAAATTTTCTTAGTGCAATTCTTTGCTTTTTGAATAAAAAAACAATCTTCGCACTTTTCTGCATAGAAAAGCTCTCGTGTGAATTTTCGTTATAGTTAGTCGTTTTTGAGATATTTCGATTTTTAAGGTTCGATGCATTTTTAATTATTTATGGGAAAATAATATTTTTTTTACATTTTCGATTTGGGCATAAGAAGTAATTAAGATGATCGTTTAGATTGTGTTTTTAAACACAGCAATAATTCCTAACTCCAAATAAACACAAAACAACAGAATATTAATTTGTTTAATTGCCCAATACTATTTTTAACAAATTAAATTAATTGTTTACAACTAAAATGCTATTGGATATTTAGGACAAACATACAAAATCTAAAGTAGTTGCTCGAAATGTAAGCCCAATTGTTCAATACACAATTCACATCTACGAATGATCGAACGTGGTCTGGCATTATTCAAATAAGGCTTTATTTCATCAGATGCATTCCTGATTCTGTCTATTAACATATCTCTTGTGGTTACGGGAGTCTGGTATACTTTTTCTTTTAGAAATCCCCACACAAAGAAATCTAATGGATTTAGGTCAGGGGATCGTGGAGGCCAGGCGACTGGTCTTCCACGGCCGATCCATCTTTCTGGATAATTTTCGTCCAGCCAGTTTCGAACTATTCTCGAATAATGAGCTGGACAACCATCAAGCTGGAACCAGGCCAATCTTCTTAAATCTAACATAACATCATCCCACATGTTTGCATGTTCAGCCTTTAAAAATTCCAAGAAAGTCGCAGCATTTAACCTTGCAGGCAAAATAGTCGATTACGGTAGAAACGAATCCACACGTTCACACTAAATTCATGCTGAAAATTTCTTTCCCGAACTGCATGCGGATTTTCATGCAACCAAATGTGTTGATTATGAAAATTTACCACTCCACGTCTAGTGAAGCATGACTCATCGGTCCATAAAACGTTACTTAAATTCTTCGTTCTACGTCCCCTGGCTGTAGTCCTTGCACAGGTTGCAAATGGTAAGGACGTCTATGGTCACTTCTAAGAACACGGTGAACATGGCTTGCTGAAATTCCCAAGGCACCAGAAACTCTCCTAACACTTGTGGTCGGATCTCTATCAAACTCACGCAGAATTATACGGGTAAATCTGCGCTGACGAACATTTATGTTTTGATCCCTTTGGAGATTTCCAAAACCATTTTCAATTATTTGGCGATGCACTCTTACAAATACTGAGCGAGTTGGATGTCGTTTGTTTGGAAATCTTCGTGCGTATTCTCTGGCTGCTTCTGCTGCGTTTCCATTTACAAAGACATACACAAAATGAATATCCGCTAACTCTTGATTGGAGAATAAAAATGGCATTTTTATAAAACTTACAAAAAAAACAGGTAACAGAAACTAAATTTCTTGCATTCACAGTTGCAAAAAAACGTTTCAGGTTTCAACAGACAACAAAACTAACTGTCAACTAATTGACTTTTAACCTTATTCTGCTTTCAATTTCAAAAATATTTGCAGGCAGAGCCTACTTTTAAAAATTATCGAGACACTGACTTTTTAACGTTATTTTATCATAAATAATTAAAAATGCATCGAACCTTAAAAATCGAAATATCTCAAAAACGGCTAACTATAACGAAAATTCACAAGAGAGCTTTTTTATGTTGAAAAGTGCGAAGAATCAGTTTTTTTATTCAAAAAGCAAAAAATTGCACTACACAGTAGAGAGCGCCCTCTAGCGGATACAGTAAAACCATGGTTCGTTTTGTCGTATCAAAAAACCCTTGTATACCAATTTTCACTGTTATATATCGAATATTGTTCGAAATATTTAAAAAAAAAACTATTTTAAAAAGTAAATTTAAACACCCTGTATTTCGGAAGCCACGCATTTTTCGACCCATGTTTATATAGACTTTATGCATTAATTTTAAAGGTTCTGTCGAATCTTAAAGTTATGCAACAATAAACTGAAACACCCTAATTACCATATAGTTACCAAAAAGGCACAAAATGGGTCAGTCGGGAACTTGAGCGCAACATGTCTTATAATACGCTTTTTGGGTTGCTGAAACCGAATTCATGGAGTATTCAGTCTGAAAGTGCCTTAGACGTCAAAAAAGTTTGAACGAGTTTTATTTTTTTTTTCGTTTTTGCTTTTTTTTATCCGTCACCACTAGACCAATTTTGAAAAACAACAAATCTTTTTTATCCTTGGCATAGTAGTAACCTTGATTAAATGCCTTTGTTTCTGATATATTCGGTTTTCCTCAGCTTGAATATCAGCTGATTGCCGTAATACTGTTGCGGAACTCATACATAAGTCGAAGAGGCCTGCGAGAACAATAAATAATTTATAAGTTGACTGAAACAGAAATTAGTTTCTTATAAAATTATCTACCAGCGCCCAATGCACGAGGTTACACAATTTCAGTTTAGTTACAAATATTCTGTGAAAATGTTTTCGTCCTGTCTTTCGTAACTTGAGTTTGGACGATTTGGTGTTGTTTACAGTGATTCAGCTGAATGAAACCGTTTATTGTGTGAAACTTTGTTAAGTAACTGAGATGTTATTTACTTGGTCGAAAATCTTAAAGCAAACTTTTATATAATCCGCTTAAGGTATTAAGAAAATTCTTCACACGTTCTTAATTTATACAATTGATGACCGTTTTCACAGTTCCACCAACTAGGTTCTGCTACGAAGGAATTAGAATAATGTTTCTTTCTCTACTCCAAGTTTCAGAGGAAGCTGGATTGTTTTTGAATGAACAGTTTTTATACACGAAAATGTAGGGAGTATAAAATAACGCAACGTGATGTGACTGAAATACTCGTACATCGGCGCCTGTAAGGGGATGTCAAGGTACGATTCAGTGTTCGATTTTGGGGATTTCTGGGATGTGTCGTGAGCAGTCACAAAAAGTTATTTCTCCCTGATGATCGCTCCCGCCTTGAGAAAAATGCATGCATGCAAATTAAATACGTGTGGATCGTGGGTGATTCATTGCACTGAGGAATTATCACTCGCGTTCCTATTTCTCTTATAATCGCCAAATGATGTTAGAGAAATACTTCAGTAACTTTTATTGAGACATCAGCAACAGTTGAGAACAGAAGAACAAGTAACGAAATGATTACAGAGAATGGTCAAAGACCCTTTTTATATTATAAGATTACACTTACGAATTTTCCAGAAATCAGTAGTCTCGGGTAAAAATGCAAACATCACATCCTGTCTCACGAGTATGGGACGGTGTTATACTCGTAGGGACTTAGATGGTGTTAATGCTTTAAGGATACCATAACTTACATGCATACATTCAGGATGTGCTGGTATAAACAGGGACACAGCTACACTACAAAATCGTTTTCAAAGTGTATGATGAGGAAAATGGGATTTTTCAAAAAGCTGCTACTTTGGAAATACACTAGAACTAACCGGGTTAGCTTGTAGAAATTGTATGTGGTATATTAGGCACCTAATGTCATGTCAACCCAACGTTATTCTGTTCCATTTCCGTGTTGTCTACACTGACCTTAGCAAGCCATTTGACAGATAGATCATTGTGCCTCACACATGGTGTTCATTTCAAAACTTCCCACCACGGATTTGCCGAAACCCTCTGATCAAAAGAAAAAACGCCGAGGCACGTCAAAAGGGGGACAACTTTTTAACCAAAAACTACTTCGCCCTCTTCCAACCTCGAACCCCAAAGTCATTCCTTTAAAAATTTCAAACGACAAGGGGTATCGAGTAATAGCTTGTTTGAAAGGTATTTCGAAGTGGTTTATTTTGAAGTTTGATTTTTTAAAATCAGTCTATTCGTTTTCGAGAAAATTAGAAAAATCCGTATTTATCTTGATTTGTTCAGTTAGAAAACAAAAACACACGAAAATATCACTTGTTATTTCAATAAGTGTTCAAAATGTTGCCCGTGAGGGTTTGCCAAATCTACCATCCGTTGATAATTTAAAACTGAAGCTAACAACATAAACAGCAATTCCGAAGGTAGACGTGGCAACAACCAAATAACAACCGGAATTTTCCGCATCCTTTTGATCAACACAGATATCCTGGGCGAACTGTATTTTATTCTTATACCTGTTTAGTTATTTGTTGCTAAGGGAAAGAAATAATTTAATTTGAAATCAGTTAACTTTGTGACAATCTTGGGATAGTGAAAATTAATTTATTGATTCAGATTTTGCTTCCAAAATGGCTCACCCACTAGCCGAAAGAGTGGAAATGATTCTAATTTGCGGTATGACTGGGACTTGTTACTAAATTTACTCAAAACAGATCTGTTGCATATACAAAACGTGATCATCGGAATGGTATTTCATTAGGCTCTGTACACGCAGTTAATAAACTCCATGAATTTCATCCATTCAAAATTAAAATATTGCAAGAATTACCGAAGATGATTTCGATAGGCGAGTTGAGTTTTGTGAACAAATGACTGCAGCGATTAGTGATAATACCATTCATGTAAAGAATACCTGGTTCGGTGATAAATACACATTCTATGCTTTTGTAGAACGGCTTTTTTCTATGGGCCATTTTAAATCTATTGTGTTTGCTCCCCAACCTGAAAATTTGGATGAATGTCGTCAACGCATCAAAGAAAGCTACCATGATATCCCACCACATGTTTTTGAAAGGTCCGTCAGGAATTTGAACATCGCCTTTATCATTATTTGGCCAATAATGGGCAACATTTTGAACACTTATGGAAATAAAAAGTGATATTTTCGAGTGTTTTTGTTTTATATCTGAACAAATTGAGATAAATAAAGATTTTTCTAATTTTCTTGAAAACGAATCGAGGGATTTTAAAAAATCAAGCCTCAAAATCGAGGACTTCAAAATAATAATAATAATAATAATAATCATCTTTATTCGTTGGTACCAAGGTATAGAGATATGGAAGTGATACTTGGGAAAGGCGAAGTTCAGCTTTCATTCCTATAGAGGAATGGCTGGTCATCCACTTAACCTAACAAAACCTACTTAACTAACTTAAAAGCTTAAAAGTAAAGATAAACGAGTAGTATATGTTACCGTAGTAATATTCAAACAATAGCCTTTTTGAAAGCATGAATAACTAATATATATAGAAGAAATGAAAAAATTCACAGAATACAAACAAAGACATAAAGAAATTAGGGAAAAGCGTACAATGTAAGGTAGGTATAATCATATACAGGGTGACTTCGAAGTTGAGTCATTTATTTTAACAGTGAGTAGATCTGATCAAAAGAAATGTTTTTTCCTTTACCATTTTTCTGGTAAAATTAAAGTAACAAAGTTATAGCCCTTTGGAAGTTTGAGTACCGCCCTGTCTCAATAATGATATTATGTTCTCGTGTTTGGCAACAACAGATATAATCCGCCTTATCCGTTCATCGCATCGGAAACAAAAAAGCGAAAGAATTTGGAACGATCTTTTTACAATTATTTTCTTCAGTTGTATACAGTCAGTATCAGTCGGTAGTCGGTAACGCGTAAGTGAATAATCGTGTCTGTTGCGAGGCTCAAATCAAAAATGGCACATGTTTACGAAAATGCTGAACTTGTGGACATGGTTCTTATGTTTTTATAAAATGTCTTTATAAAATGCTGCCGCGGCATCACGGATCTATGCGGATCGGTTTCCCAATCGAGTGCAACCAACCCCTCGTGCCTTTGTTAATGTAGTGCAAAGAGCTCGTGAATCAGGTGACTTAAGACCTCACAGAGGAGATCATGCCGGTGCTCCAAGACCACACGATCAAATAGAACTAGAAGAACAAATTTTAGAATTAGTAAGTGATGATCCAACAGTAAGCACCCGACAAATTTCAACTCAATTGGCGATTAGTCAGTATAAAACTTGGAAAACTCTACGTGAAAATCAGTTCTATCCGTTTCACATACAAAAAGTGCAGGCCTTACAACCGGAAGATCATGAACAAAGGGTTGACTTTTGCAATTGGCTTTTAAATAAACATCAAAATGATGACAATTTTTTAAATCAAATTTTAGTGAGTGATGAAGCCCTCTTTACTAGAAACGGAATTATTAATTCACGTAATTCTCACGTTTGGGCTATTGAAAATCCCCATGAAATAAGGGAAACCAATTTTCAACAGCGATTTGAACCAATCAACCTGTGGGCGGGAATTGTTAATGGAATTTTAGTGGGGCCTTTTGAATTACCAAATCGCTTAACTGGTGAAAATTATTTTGATTTCTTGCAACACAATTTGCCTGGTTTACTGGAAGATGTGCCTTTAAATATTAGACAAAACATGTGGTTTTTACAAGATGGGGCACCACCCCATTATGCAAGAAATGTGCGTGAATTTTTAAATAGACAATTCAATAATCGTTGGATCGGCCGTGGCGGTTTTGTACCTTGGCCGCCAAGGTCTCCGGACTTAAATCCTTTAGACTTTTGTTTGTGGGGTTGGCTAAAAACTCTAGTGTATAAAACACCGGTTAATACACGCGAAGAATTACGTGCTCGAATTGAGGAAATGAGTACAGTGATCAGAAATCAACCAGTGATTTTATTGCGTGCTTGTAAAGAGACATGGCTAAGACGCGCCCAGCTGTGCGTCGAGCAAAACGGAAATCATTTCGAACAGTTTTTGTGACATGCTTTTGGGCGCACAGGTCCGCACTGAAATACTTGTCGGGAGGATACTTTATAAAACAAGGTAACATTTTTTTTTAATTTTTTTTTATTTTTACACACATATTTTGGTTTATCTTCCTTCTACAATCATTATCTGAAAATTAATGACTCAACTTCAAAGTATATGTAATATAGGTATGTGCATAGAAACAAAAAACATTTAGATATTCGATGTTATTAATTATTGTAGCGAGGTCTCAGAAAATGGAAGTAGCATGTTGAAAAATTATACAGGGTGACTTTGAAGTTGAGTCATTAATTTTCAGATAATGATTGTAGAAGGAAGATAAACCAAAATATGTGTGTAAAAATAAGAAAAAAAATTAAAAAAAAAATGTTACCTTGTTTTATAAGGTATCCTACCGACAAGTATTTCAGTGCGGACCTGTATTTGATCGTGCGGTCTTGGAGCACCGGCATGCCCTCCTTTGTAGGTATTGAGTCACCTGATTCACGAGCCCTTTGTACTACATTAACAAAGGCACGAGGGGTTGGTTGCACTCGATTGGGAAACCGATCCGCATAAATCCGTGATGCCGCGGCAGCATTTTGTAAAGATTCCCCCCCCGTAAATAAGAATCATGTCCACAAGTTCAGCATTTTCGTAAACATGTGCCATTTTTTATTTCGTTTGAGCCACGCAACAAACACCACTATTCACTCACGCGTTACCGACTGACACATTGACTGAATACAACTGAATAAAATTGTAGTAAAAACATCGTGATAAGCGTTTCAAATTCTTTCGCTTTTTTGTTTCCGATGCGATGAACCGATAAGGCGGATTATATACGTTGTAAGACTGCAAAAATATCCAAGAAGATATTAATCACCTAGCTGATTACATGAGCAAAATTGTCTTTTCCCGAACTTAGACAAATGTAGCTAAAAGAGGCCCTGTCAATTTCAAAAATCGCACAATCTTGTCATAAATGCATCATTGTTATCGGTATAGATTGGTACAGAAAAAAGTAAATGTTTCTCCGTGTACAAACATATTAGGAGTTACTATCCACCAGAGGCTTGGGTTTACAGACCACGTGAAGAATCTCCTAAAGAAATCATGCCTGGGACTCCGTGCTTTATATGTTAACAACTTTATCTTTAACTTCAACTTGAGAGAAAAACTCTGCATGTCACATGAAATACCAGTTCTCACCTACTGTTATATTTTATTTTACCCAACAAAAACAAAAAAACAAAAATGTTAAACATACGCCATTATAATTGCCTACACATTACAATAATTCCTCGCCAGTAGGCGTGGGAAGTTAAACGTCAAAATTAACGTTTTTGATAGTTTCACAAATTTTTAAACGTTACTAGTAACATGTGCAACATTGCCTTCTTGGCATGGACAGTGAAAATCTGCAAACGTTGTATTTCAAAACGCTTAGTCGGTTAAAGTCTTCTAACAAGTTTGTCATCTGTGTATACATCCACCATAAAGACCTGAATGCTGTTTTGAATGGCCTTTAAGACCATATCTTTCGAAAACACGAATTGCTACTGAAACCTCGGCCTGATTTAAATTATACACTCCCGTAAAGGAGTTTTATGTGAAATACAGAATCCGTAGCGGCTCGAATAGTAGCATTAATGGTATTAAAGCACGTTTAAGCACAAGAATTTACTTACATGCATGCTAATAAAATTTGTGCAGATGTGCTTAACTGCGCAGTTCCATTTGAAACTGATGAAATGCTACATTTAGTAATGTAATTTTGTTTCCATATGAAAGCTTGTAATAAACATCATTTTGTGACGCTAGAGTTTGTGCAACGCGCGCGATGTCAACACCAAGTGGTACGGGATGGCGCAACGAAAACGAAGTTCTTCGTGCTTCTTTTATTTGAGCAGTCATTAAAACGAATAAATTTTTACATTCCGTGCCACTAGCAAGGAAATATAATCACGAACATTTCGAAAATGACTTATTACGTTATACTTCCTATACCAAAACTGACGAGGAATTATTGTAATTGATGTTATGTTTCTTGGATTCACTTATTTCTGTCTGTCTGTCCGCTAATTTTACAACGAAGTATAACTTGCGAAGCACCGCTCTGATTTTGCTGAAATCTGAAGTTACTACTATGCCAAGGATGAAAAAGCTTTGTGGTTGTTACTATATCTAACCTTACCGCGTTTACTTCAAAATTTAATCACGCCTTTCTCTAACTATACACAACTTATCCGACAGATTTTAACCACATATATACTGTTACGAAAGAAGTTGATTTCTCAAAAAAAAAATGTAATAAAAGTCCTACAGAAATTAAGTTATAAACCTAAGTTTCAATAATAAATTGAAAAGTAAATATCTGTATTTTGCGTTCATCGTCGTGATATTAGAACACGCATTAATAATTTATTGTAGCAAATATTTTACCAAACAACTGACGAAAAAAAAATATCAGGATTTTTTTGTTTTTTCATACTGATAAGAACGGTTAATAAGGTTTAATCTGTATCGTAGGTGATCTCAATGAAGAACGGTCGATTTTTGTGAAGTTAAATAAGAAAGTATTTTGGGAGTTTATGGTTTTAGTTATTTATTAACAAAAATGGCACATGTGTACACTAATGAGGGGGTAGTGGACATTGTTTTAGCGAACGGATAAGCAGGGAGGGCATAACTCGCGAGCGGCTTCTCGTTTGTATGCACACCGATTTCCGAATAGGCACATACCACATCACGGAACATTTAGTTCAATTGTTTTACGTGCACGTGCCTTCTTGAAGATGTTCCATTGGCGGTCCAAGCACGCATGTGGTTTCTGCACGATGGGGCACCTCCGCATTTTCGTTTAGAAGTTCGTAATTTTTTGAATAAGGTATACCAGATACGCTGTATCGGAAGGGGTGGACCAATTGCACGGCCCCCACGGTCTCCCGATCTAAATCCTCTGGACTTATTTTTATGGGGATACTTGAAAAACGAGGTATACCGTACTCCAGTTCAGAATATTGAAGAATTGCGTGAGCGAATCACAGTGGCTGCCGATAGTTTGAGCCTTCAGTCACAGCAGGAAGTTTGTATTGCAGTCAATGGAAACAATTTTGAACAGCTTTTATAAGTAAGTGAACTGTTGAACTGTATTATTTTATAATCTCAATTTCTGTAGGACTTTTATTACATTTTTCATTTTTTGACAAATCAACTTCTTTCGTAACAGTGTGGTCAAAATTTGTCGGATGAGTTGTGAAACACACTATACAGGGTTATCCAAATTAAGTGTCCACCATTAGTAACTTTCTTATTAGTGAAAATACAAAGTTGTTTGAATTAGCAAACTAGTAGCATTTTTAACGCTGGTAAAAATGAGAAATAAAAAAAAACAATTGAAAGTCGTTATTTTGATTTTTTTCAGTAAAATAACATTTTTTTAAATGGAAACCCCTGTATATTATATTTTTTTCTGTTAAAGCATCAAATTTTAAACAAAAAAGCTTACAATAACTTTTCTCCTAGGTTACAAATTGTTGAAGTTATGGCCTCCAATCTGAAACAATTAAATTGTATCGACAAACTTTATTTTCAACATCAACTTATAATCTTACAAAATACAATAACAATTTTTTTTAAAGAAGATGCTCGAAAACACCACCTTGTTCTTCAATACATTTTTGGGCACGTTTTTCAACTGCTCGAACTGTCTTAAGTATGGTCCTACCATCTATCTGGGTTATCTTTTCCCTAACTGCAGTCTTTAACGCGTCAAGGTTATCGTACCTTCGCTTGTAAATTTGGTTCTATAAGTAACCCCACAAGAAGTAATCAAGTGGGTTTAGATCTGGTGATCTGGGAGGCCACTGTATTGGGCCATTTGTTCCTATCCACTGATCATTAAAAGTAGTACTTAGAAAATGATAAGTACCTCTGGAGTTGTGGGCAGGTGCGCCATCTTGCTGAAAATGCAGATGATGTCTACTTATAAGATCCAATTCGTCTAAGAAATTAGTCAGAATTTCTGACATAAATTCCACATATCTTTCACTAGTTAGGGTTCCCTCATAAAAGAACGGGCCAACAATTTTTGAACCAATTATAAAGCACCAAACGTTGAAACTGAAACGGACTTGTGGGCCTCTTGGATGTACTAACAAAAGATTTTCTCTTGACCAATAATGGTGGTTTTTCTATTAAACATTCCAGAATTTGAAAAATTTGATTCATCTGTCCATAAAAGGTAACGAAAGTTATTTACATTTTGGCGACAGAAGCTAAGATACCAATGGCAAAAAACAAGTCTTCTCTCTGGATCCCCTGCCAAAAGCGTTTGAACTGGTCGGTACTTATACGGAATAAATTTGTATTTTTTTAAAATCCTTTGAACAGTACCATAACTGAAATTAGAGTCCTTGAGAATATCTGCTATTGAATTCTCACGATAAGCTTCAAAATATCCAATAACTGCAATTTCCGTGGCCTCGCTTATTATGAATTCTTTTTTTGCCCTTGTTTTAGCAAAAACATTTTCGTTGCCCCTAAATTTTCGATAAAGTCTCAGAAAATATCGTTCATACGGTTGAATGCGAGCGGGATATAATTCACTAATTCCTTGCTCTCAAGGAGGATTTTCTGCACACTAAATAGCATTCTAACATATCACACTTTTCTTCATGGGAGAACATTTTTCTTTAAATTAATGACACAATAAAGCTTATAAACAAGTATTTACACTAATGTTTGACATTATTTGATTTTATCATTGTTTTCCAAAGCCTTCTAGTTGCGAGTATGTCCAGTTTAACAATTTGTCGCTTATCTTAATGCTGTCAAATCGCGAACGCCGTGTTGTTTTCATAGCCGTCTTAATATTATAATACTGCAAATAATTAAAAATATTTATCGTTATTTTGACTTTATTTTTGACTTTAGCGGAAAAGTCATTATGAACTTTTTTGTTTAAAATTTGATGCTTTAACAGAAAAAAATATAATATACAGGGGTTTCCATTTAAAAAAATGTTATTTTACTGAAAAAAAATCAAAATAACGACTCTCAATTGTTTTTTTTTATTTCTCATTTTTACCAGCGTTAAAAATGCTACTAGTTTGCTAATTCAAACAACTTTGTATTTTCACTAACAACAAAGTTACTAATGGTGGACACTTAATTTGGATAACCCTGTATACAAAATTTCATTTAAATAATTTGTACTTGGTGGTCTATTTCCTTTACAACTGATTGTATTATACGTAATACAATCGCATTGCATCGTCAGACATATGCCACGCCTTTTTTTATAAACTAAAGGAAATGGTACTGTGATTCCTCCTTCCTTTTTTGTTGTAATTAATTAATAAATTAATAAAAGACGAGTCAAATGGTGAGACAACGCAAAACAGCTGTCTAGTGGCGTGCAATTTTAGGCGCTAGCTCAATAAAGCGGAGAGTAGGGGGGGGGGTTGAAAAGCGCGAATGACTCAAGACTGATTAAGCCATAAATTCCCGAGTTGTTATGTGCTTGACCACCCACACAAAAGAAAAGAATAGAATAGCAATGACGTAAACTTTATTTTACAGAGAGTCAAATAAAACAAGATATTTACACAAATCACAATCTATGAACCAATCAACTAACGCACATGTTCCACCATAAAAATGTTCCACCACTGGAGTGCAAGTTAAAAAAAGATAGTATCTAAAATATCCGCACAAGGAGAGGTTTTACAAATATAGCGCCTAAACCTAAACTTAGCTCGATAGCAGGCTTTTTCCAGGTGCAGCACCAGACGCAGCCGAGATGATCTCATCTGGGGCCAGTAGCGGACCGAGATGCAAGGAACTCACGAAGTGTGGGCTGCTTGCCTCCTATTCAAAATTTACGGTCCAGAAAAAAACCCCAGAGTGAAAGAAAGACTGCTTTAAAATCTACTCTCTATTCTCTTTGTGAGACCAAACTATTTATTCAAACACTCGAACTTGAAAAACCGTGTACATTTTTACATCAAAGGCAAAAGAAAAAGAAAAATGCATCAAAGTAATACACCCTCAGAAAGTTATCCCTTGCTCTAAAAAAGTTATGGCAGCTCAAAAATCAAAATCATGTTCAATGCGATGGGATAAGCTCAATAGAAGGTACCAATGTAGGCACTGCCGCACATTTGAATAGGAAAAAGAGTTAATTAAAATGGTATTTTACCTGTTTACATCAGGATTCTTTTTCTCATCGAAATCGGCTACAAGACAGCTACAAAGCAGCTACAAAGCTGGAGGAGTGCGGATGGTGGTTTTCCTCAATGTTTTCCTACTAAAAAGAAGCAAATATTGAGCAAACTTCTTCTGGATATGCATTAGTGCACGTGGTCAGATGGTATTAAAAAAATTTACCGCTGAAGAGGTTACCATTTCATAAAAATGGAGAGAGGAGCACCCAAACCTAAACAAGCAACTAAACGTAAGATACCAAAAATGTGCTACTCCATAAACTAACTGTTGATTGGGGCCCAATATCCCAAAATCTGGGAATCAAACGAAGGTCCCACATATCTTGGCCTACGCTTCAACAGGAAATATGACGGTCTGTCAGTTAACTGTCAATCAATGTTAAAAGTAGGAGAGCGCTGGTTGTCTATGGGCATTGTCATTAATAAAATATTATAACAAGTAACCAAAAGATTTCAACACAATACTGAGTCGCTAAGCAAGAAAGACATCATATATCTGAAATAATATTTTCAGGATTACAGTATATTCAGATAACAGATAGACCGGATGTAAACAAAAGGTTCGGGTGATTTTCACGCTAACGCCGCCGTCTCGACGTAAAACAGGAGCCCTCATTGGTCAATTCGCAATTAAATGCCTGTGCATCATTGCAATTTGATATTTCTTTGGACGTTTTCGTTTGTTATCTTATTAAGTTGTTGAGTTTGTCGTTGTTATTGTTATACCTTGTTATTGATTGTTATTGTTATCAACTGCTTGCGCAAAATGCCCAGTAGTACAGATACTGCCGATGATGTTGTAAACTCCTGTAGTCCACCTAGGAAACGCTCTAAAAAAAGACACCTGAGTGCATAAATGAAAGAGGTCATTTTGAATATATATAAGATCGAGCGCGAGGAGAACGAGGTATCAACCATCAAAGAAATTGTTGTGAAGGTTTCTCACAAAGTTGGGGTGTGTCGCGCATCAGTGTTTAATGTGTTAAGACAATACAAAAAAAATCACACCTTTTCTGAGCCAATGACCAGTAAACATCGCAAAAGTATTGTTAAATCATTGGATGAAGCTGATAAGCATGCGATTAGGAGGAAAGTGCATGAATTCTTCTTTAGGAATGAAATACCTACTATAGATAAAGTACTGCAGGAGGTACATGGAGATACAACGTTGCCAAATCTCAAACGATCAACTTTCCATGCGTTACTGAAGCATTTAAATTTAAAATGGAAAAAACGGGGTCGTAATAGTTTACTACTGGATAGAGAAGAAATTGTGCTATGGAGGAGGGATTATTTAACAAAAATTGGGAAATATAGAAATCAAAACAGGAAGATTCATTACCTTGATGAAACGTGGGTAAACACAGGACACACTACAAGTAAAGTATGGGTTGATGATTTTGTAACTTCATCCAGGAGGGCCTTTCTAGATGGACTGTCCACCGGATTAAAAAATCCAACAGGTAAATACGAATAATAGACAACAATCGGATGTTTTTCAAACCTTGGGAACAAGGTTCTAAACATTAATTCCAGGGGGCAGATAAAAACTTTTATAACTTTCGATAAAATGCGTGGATGTTTTATTGTCATTTTCATTTGTTAGAACTTTTTTAAGCCATGTTTTTATGTGTTTTCGATATTTCAATAATTTTTTAATATAATCTTAAAATATGTCGAATATTATAAACTTAAAAAAAGTTACTAAGTTTTATATTGTGTACCGTTCCTAATATTTCTAATCATTTTAATTCATACTTTAAGCTTTATAAAGTTATAATTTGTTTATATTAATATTTGCGCGTATTTCAGGTTCCTGATCATTCATTTTTTAAAGGTTTATAACTTTAAATTAAATTGTGAAGCGCTGAGTAATCATACGACGTTCAATATTCTTTCTTTCAATATGACTAAATAATCCCAATTATAGCAATCTGATACTCATGTCTCAATGTTTTTTCGCTGAATGTGATGAAAACATTTGAAAAAGGTTCGCTTATTGAAATAAATCTACACCAGTTAGTACTTCGATTTCCAGGTAAAGGGAAAAGGCTCATTATCTGCCATATTGGCAGTGTGGATGGATTTGTTGTTGACGGTCTGTGGTGCTTTGAGTCTAAGAAAACTGGAGATTACCACGAGGAAATGAATGGCGAATCGTTTGAACAGTGGTTTTCAAAAATTTTACCGAACTTAGAGGAAAACGCAGTAATTGTGTTGGATAATGCGCCTTATCATTCTCGAAGAATGGAGAAGGTCCCAACAACGGCTTTAAGGAAAGTTGATGTTCAAAATTGGCTCCGCTCGAAAAATATCAACTTTGAAGAAGCAATGCTGAAAGTACAATTATTAAGAATTGTCAAGGATCACAAGGCGGAATATCAAAAATACGCCATTGACGAAATGGCAGCAAGTCAAAATAAAACTGTGCTCCGTTTACCTCCATACCATTGCGAGCTCAATCCCATTGAGCTCATATGGGCAGAGGTTAAAAATTATATAGCTAAGCACAATACAACTTTTAAATTTTGTGACCTCAAAGGACTTTTCAAAGAAGCACTAGAATTAGTAACAGCGCAAAAATGGGAAAACTGTATTAAGCATGTGAAAGACAAAGTTGAAAAGAGAATGTGGGAACTGGACAATATTTTAGAGGAATAAGTCGAGCCATTCATTATTGACGTTGGTGCTTCAGGCAGTAGCGATGATGAAAGCTCATCAAGCTCATCTTTCTAATAAAAGATGTCGTTCATCAAATTCGGTAAGTTATAAGTAATTATGAAGCTACTGTATTTTTTAATTAATTATTGACATTTTTGAACCCATTTTGGCAAAACCTATTCAAGAATCTACTTTCTGACAATGTTCAACCATGCACATTTTTTTACGTTTTGAACGTTTTAATTTGGTTACATATTTACCTAGAAATCAAAAAATATACTAATCAATATTCTAAAAGCAATTTTAAGAGATATACGATTATTTTTAATTTAGGCTAATTTAAACGCCATTTTGAGATTATATTCGACTGTATTTCACCAAACATCAGGCGGCATCCGAAGCTGGAAATCGAAGCGAAAATTTTGAAACCCTTATGTATATTTACATCATTATATATTTCGTACCCCACCCCCACATGATCCTATATCCATCACCAATCGTATACACATCGAATTGTGCTAACTTACTACAAAGTTACGCAAAGCAGCATCTACTATCTAAAATATGTACTGCGTGACTCTTAATGCGTCCCTGCCGAATGTTACAGCGTTCGATGATCACGTGGTCTTGTTTATGTCCGGTCTATCTCTTATCTTAATATACTATAGATTGTTTCGATCTCAATAAATCAATAAATCATCGAAATTTGACAAAAAGAGTCATCGAGAAGGGTTTGGCCTAGGAATCGGTACTCTATCATTAATAAAGAGAAATTCAAACTAATATTAATAGTAAAGAAAGATTATGTGATTTTGGCACGTTACATATACTAGTAGATTCACAACACGTACTGATAACGGACCTTATATGACAAAGTATAGTGGGCAAGGACCTTAAGTCTGCATTGCTGATGTTAAAATAAAAAAGACTGAACTGTGGGTTATGAAACTCATCGATTATATTCCTGGTATAGCTCTCTCGCTTTTGAATTGACGTTGAATTTCATTTAAAATTCTTAATTGCAGTAGTAGCTAGATGTATTGCATTACTAGATCTTATAAATGAAAGGCTGTTCGACCCCAAAGAATTGAATGCCGGAGTTAAAAGGTGTTTAAAATGCAGAAAGACGAGCAAATAAAATGTAGGGAGCCATTTCCCAAAAGGAACATTGCTTGAGTAACCTAAAAGCGAACGGGACATAATGAAACTACACAGCTGTAACGAAATTCATTTTAAGTTAAAATGAGGTTTCTTTATCTAAGCTTCACATTCCTCACACCTACCGAGTCACAGTTCTTAGGAATATACCTTGATGTTGACAGTGCTAAAATATGGTTCAAGTAGATTACCTCCGTTATTCCCATGCAACGGTATTAGTTAAAAAAATATTAAGTCTCAGCTTTATTATTCCCGAACAAACCAACTTTCGTCTTATCGATGGTTAAGAATAGATACACGAAAATTATTGCATTTTGTCTACAAAAAACTTTTACCTCTGGATGTACTTTACTACCACATGTTCACTAATATCTAATCGCTATGCCTGTATTATTTACATTTCGTGGTTGCCTGAACTGGTAATAAATAAGCTACTTCCAACTAGCGGATAGAGTTAAACCAAACAGTTCTTTATGGTGACGCGCTTCCATAGTATCAGAACCGATTCCTATAATTCGTTTGCGATTTCCTTTGTGATGACGATCCACGCAATTTCCAAAACGTTCCACCTATAACCTGAGAAGTACCGCGCGGATTTTGATAAAATTTACAAGCAAGGTTACTACTATATCAAGAATAAAGCCTTGTAGTTTTTGAAAATAACAGTTTTCCATTATCCTTATTAGGACCGCCAGGATGGATAAATTCTTTTGTAGATCCTCTGTAGGGGAGTAAGAGAGATAGAGCTAGCGCGATCTGCACATGGGTGAATCTTCGGATTTACTCTTTGTTGCTTCGGGCACTCGGCACAGCATAAAGGAGGCAGATACTTTTTCAAGGTAGTGCATTCTCACCTTGTTCATTGCGAATGTTGCCATTGAAAAACTAACGCGCTTTTTACGCTGAATTGTATTATTCTGTGAAAAATTTAAATTTTTTTATAATTTTATTTTGAGGTCATTAATTATGATTGATTGTTCGACCATCTACTACTGTATTATAAAAGCTTTGTAATTAAAAATCATGTTCTACCTTTCAGTCTGGTTAGCTATAAAAGCGTGTTTTTTTATTTTTTGATAAAAGTTCGATGTATACTGTGCTCATAATTAATTGCAATCGTTGGCGTTGCGTGCACGACGCGAAGCTGCCTTGTCGTAGAGGCGACTGCCGACAGTGCAATGCTACAAGAGAAATATTTACATAGTCTAGCAATATTTGGATATCATCGTAGTATGTACCACTTTAGCGTTCTGCGATGCTTTTGGAGATGATTACTTAACTGTTTTTATATCTACACATATATACTAAGTGACATATAAATCCGAACACCCAGTTTAAATGGTTTTATTTTAATAAAATTTTGTATCAGTACTTAATGAAGCATAATAAGTAAATGATAAAAATTTCAAAATGATTGCACTGCTTTAAAGCCCTTTGACCTTTAATAATGTGTGGATGCACCCTGATGTGCTATGCATTCTCCAACGCGCCTAGGCATGCTTCTGATCAGGTGGTCAATGTCCTCCTGTGGTACATCTCATTCCAGGCAACCACCAACTCCTCTCGAAGTGCTTCTAGAGTCTGAGGAGGACGTTGCAAATTGAGCAATCTCCTACCCATCATATCCCACACGTGCTCAATTGGGGATAAGTCGGGAGATCTTGGTGGCCATGGTAACAATGTGACATCATTATGTTGAAAGAAGTCTATTGTGACTCTTGCAACATGTGGTCGGGCATTATCTTGTTAGAAAGTTGGATCTGCCAGGGTATCAAGATAGGGTAAAAGATGGGGTTCTAGAACTTCGTGGATATAACGCTGCGCGTTCATGTTACCTCTGATGAAGATTAAAGGTGACCTGGAACCATAAGCTATAGCACCCCAAACCATAACTCCAACAGTGTGATGAACATGTATTTCAACAAAAAACTGTGGATCCCTCCTTTCACCACGTCGCCTTCTAACCCTGGCACGACCATCGTGCATGCCTAAACAAAATCGAGACTCGTCACTAAAGACAATACTGTTCCATTCCTGATCCCAGAGTGACCGTTGTCTGCACCACTCAAGGCGATTACGTCGGCGTTCTCGAGTTAAAGGGAGGACCCAGTGTGGCCGGTATGAAAACAAGTCAAAACTTCTCATTCGTCGGTAAACACTTCGCATGCCAATAGGTCTTCCGTGTTCTGCAAACCACTCATTTGCAATGGACCTGGTAGTGGAGAAACGGTCCCTTAAGGCCAATAATCTTAGGCGGCGATCTTCACGGTCTGTTGTTCTACGGCGGCCTTCTTGAAGCCATGCCTGACAACACCTAACCACAGTGTCTACACTTCTTTGCACTCTAACTGCAATTGCCCGAAAAGCAAGTCCAGCTTCCCGAAGTCCCACTATACGGCCCCTATCAAACTCACTAAGTTGACGAAATCGTACAGGTCTCCGTACTCTAGGCATCGTAACCGATCGTAAAGGATGTCAAGAACCAAAATCCGCCAACGTTGATTCTTTACTGCGGCTGAAATATTCATTTTTAGAGCGTTAGTGAATTTAAAAAAAGCAGTATAAAAACCGGAATGTCCAACTGATAAGGCTGAAAATTTGTTCACTTGTTATTTACAGTAAGATAAATACATTTACCAACTTTTATTAAAATAAAACCATTTAAACTGGGTGTTCGGATTTACATGTCACTTAGTATATATTTTCCTGAATTTTATGATCCTTAAATGTGCCATCCATTTCGCATGACCTTTGATTTGTATTACTCAGTCTGTGATGGTTCTCTGTATATTTCGTCAAGTAGATTGACTGAGTACTTGTGACACATTGATATACAACAGACACGGAATGACATATCGACAGAAATGAGTAACACGGATCTGCCATGGAAACAGACAGATTTGCCTTATATGGTTTGATATGCAGAGGTCGAAGATCCATCGTACCTAGCTGAACCTACCTAACCACGATTCAATTTCGCTTTCTGAGACGATTTGACTCGTCCATTTTCTCTGAAACCTCCAACGAAGGCGTAGGAGGTACAGAGTCAATCTATTTGACGCCATCTCATAGAACCGGATGGTGAATCATAAAATGTTTAAGTCCAAATGATTCTTCAGGGACCACGATTAATACATGAAGATGAAGAGAAACTCAGATATTAACCTAAACATTAACATACACAATTTCAAATAGGCTATTGAAATTTGGGTGAAAAGAGTCTAAGTGAGTCAACTCTTATAGGCATCTGAATCGAGAACATCAAAGTTCAAAACCAACCCAGCTCTATTGCCAGAAAGGAAACAGATCGATAATTGGGATGCGATATAAATCTTCTTGGCTACATAAAATTTCCTTTGGACATAATAAATCCCCTAAAGGGAACTGGAGCGTTCTGTCAATACAGATACACTAACGGCTAGATGTTTTACCTTATTGCTCCCTCACATGGGACCATACAAATGCTGCATCACGTGATACACCCCCATTCTAATTCGCGAGGAACTATTGTAATAACGAAACATTTTGAAAATGATATACGTTTTTTGGATTTTACATGACCCTTTATAACTCAGAAAGTACCGCTCGGATCTTGGTCAAAGGTTGCTAGTATGCCACGAAAAACCTTTTAGTCTTGGGAAACATCTAGCTGGAACTTACTGGACGTATCCCTTTGCAGCCCAGTGATCTTCTGGAATGAACACCAACCTGTAGTCAATTTACTTGCACACAAACAGTATACTGACGTTACCATGACAATTACTCGTTGCCTATGGTTTAGGCATTTTGATATTTGAAGGGTCAATATATACTAAGTGACATATAAATCAGAACACCCAGTTTGAATGGTTTTATTTCAATAAAAGTTGGTGAATGTATTTATCTTACTGTAAATAACAAGTGAAAAATTTTCAGCCTTATCAGTTGGACATTCCGGTTTTTATACTGTTTTTTTTTAATTCACTAACGCTCTAAAAATGAATATTTCAGCCGCAGTAAAGAATCAACGTTGGCGGATTTTGGTTCTTGACATCCTTTACGATCGGTTTCGATGCCTAGAGTACGGAGACCTGTACGATTTCGTCAACTTAGTGAGTTTGATAGGGGCCGAATAGTGAGATTTCGGGAAGCTGGACCTTCTTTTCGGGCAATTGCAGTTAGAGTGCAAAGAAGTATAGACACTGTGGTTAGGTGTTGTCAGGCATGGCTTCGAGAAGGCCGTACGCAAAGAGCAAGGGGCACTGGACGCCGCCGTAGAACAACAGACCGTGAAGATCGCCGCCCAAGATTATTAGCCTTAAGGGACCGTTTCTCCACTACCAGGTCCATTGCAAATGAATGGTTTGCAGAACACGGACGACCTATTGGCATGCGAAGTGTTTACCGACGAATGAGAAGTTTTGGCTTGTTTTCATACCGGCCACACTGGGTCCTCCCTTTAACTCGAGAACACCGACGTAATCGCCTTGAGTGGTGCAGACAACGGTCACTCTGGGATCAGAAATGGAACAATATTGTCTTTAGTGACGAGTCTCGATTTTGTTTAGGCATGCACGATGGTCGTGCCAGGGTTAGAAGGCGACGTGGTGAAAGGAGGAATCCACAGTTTTTTGTTGAAATACATGTTCATCACACTGTTGGAGTTATGGTTTGGGGTGCTATAGCTTATGGTTCCAGGTCAACTTTAATCTTCATCAGAGGTAACATGAACGTGCAGCGTTATATCCACGAAGTTCTAGAACCCCATCTTTTACCCTATCTTGACACCCTGGCAGATCCAACTTTCCAACAAGATAATGCCCGACCACATGTTGCAAGAGTCACAATAGACTTCTTTCAACATAATGATGTCACATTGTTACCATGGCCACCAAGATCTCCCTACTTATCCCCAATTGAGCACGTGTGGGATATGATGGGTAGGAGATTGCTCAATTTGCAACGTCCTCCTCAGACTCTAGAAGCACTTTGAGAGGAGTTGGTGGTTGCCTGGAATGAGATACCACAGGAGGGCATTGATCACCTGATCAGAAGCATGCCTAGGCGCGTTAGAGAATGCGTAGCACATCAGGGTGCATCCACACATTATTAAAGGTCAAAGGGCTTTAAAGCAGTGCAATCATTTTGAAATTTTTATCATTTACTTATTATGCTTCATTAAGTACTTATACAAAATTTTATTAAAATAAAACCATTTAAACTGGGTGTTCGGATTTATATATCACTTAGTATATTTCTAGTACTAGAATAAAGAAATTGGTTGAGGCTGAAGTTTCCAACCCAAAATACAAGTTTCTGTAGAGCAATTCATGAAAACAATTAATGCTTAATATAGTCCCTCCATTTATTTAAATAATGAATGCGTCGATCAGAACATTTCAGATGCAATTGTAGGGGATTATAATATTTGTAAAATTATGTAAATTGCCTTTATACCGTCATGGATTCCATCACTGTGCTTATACAATTTAGATTGTATACATATCTACATGTGCTACTATATTACGTGAAATCCAAATCCAAATAGTTTCAAAACTAATTAATTATCAGCTTTATGCATAGAACGGACTAATTTAATGAATATAATGTTATACATATATAAAGGTTATTGTTTATAGTAACATGGATAATATTGGTTTCATGAACGATAAAACTCAAATAACAGTATTACCGCGTTATTTGGCACATTTAGTTTATATTTTTAATTAATCAGACACATGAGAATTTTATTTTTTTTTTGGCGTAAACGCGGATCTTGAGGTATCCCCACAGAAAAAATCCAGTGGTGTGAGATCTGGGCTCCGGGGAGGCCACGGAATGTCCCCTTGTCTAGTGATGTGAGGCGAGAATATTTTCAAAACATACATTCTCGAGAACGAGAATATTCTCGTAGAAAAATTCTCGTCGGTAATTTTCTCAAAATGCTTTTATCAGTATGGTGTACACGCGGCTGGGCGTTACCGTCGAAAACCTACTTTTAGCGAGCAAAACGGACCGCGTGGGGAATCCCAGAGGTCTTTGTATTTTTTCCTGTCATAACCTGCAAACTTCGCAAGCGAATGACAGTATTAAAGTTATTTTCGTTTGTTGAACACGTGAATTGGCAAAATTATGAGTGATAAGAAAATAACCAAACGAAAAAGTAATGTGCGGAACCACTTTGATCTGAAAAAACTTGAAGGAAAAGTAGTTTATACTTGTAAATTTTGTGCTAGTGAATATGTAAAACAATGCTATAAGAATGACTAAGCACTTCTTGAAGTGTTTAAAATGTCCCAGTAATATTAAGAAATACTTTAAAATAGTAGGAACAGAAAATGTATAATCTACAAATATTTTTATTATTTATCTCCGAAGATGGAATATAAGTTATTATACTTTGTTTTTGTTAATGTTCAATAAAATCTTGGCTTCAGTGTTGGTTTCACTATACTTCTAGTAGGTCGTTCTCAGAAAATTCTCAGTATTGAGAATATTCTCAATTTGTTTGTTCTAAAGAATTTACCATCACAACCCTTGTCGCGATATCAGTTTTTCACTAAACATTTCGTTAAGAACTGCTCGTTGGAGGTATTGGGTGTCGTGCTATTTTGTTGAAACTGGGTCCTGCTCTAGTAGGCTTGAAAATTTGCTGTTACAGTCTGTCCTTGCTCGTTTTCGAAGAAATATGGGTACTGTTGCGTCTCGTAGAACTTCGAATTTCGCTGTTTCTTCACTTGAAACTTGAAGAGGGTAGCACGATAGATTATTTTAAATGAAAAAAAGTGTGGATGAAGCACGCTTGTCTAGAACATTTTTTTCCCAAAACACTGTATTTTTAGCAGTTATTTTCACCATTATTTTCACCGCCATGTGCCATATAACGTTGACGTCTGTGCATATGTCATCTGTGAGAGGCGCTTGCCTGCGGTGTTGCCGGATTGGGCTCCGCATTTAAGGAAAAATATGAAAAGTGGAAAATTTATAATACATATATATTAATTAATGAAACAAAAAAAAACTGAAACAAACAACAGTAGCAAAATAAAAAGCGATTCTTGATAAGTATAAAACAAAAAATAACGATAGTAAGCTAAAAAATAGTAAATTGTCAATACTTATAAAAAATAAAAACAGTAGTAAAAAAGACAATTACATGTAATTATAAAAAACAAATAACAAACAGTAAAATAAGAAGCAATTTTTTTATAATTACATGGAATTCTTTTTCATTTTACTACTGTTTTTCCTTTTTGTTTTTTGTTATCACTTAGAATAGCTTTTTATTTTACTGTTTGTAATATTTTTTGTTTTTTATAATTACCTGATTTTGTTTTTTTGCTTTACCACTGTTTTTGTCTTTTGTTTTTTATAATTATTTACAATTTATTGTGTTTAAGCTTTCATTGATTAATATAAATAATAATAATAATAATAATAATAATAATAAATGGCCTTTATTCGTCACACGATTACAAAATAATTGGTTTAAAAGGAACAGTGACGAAAAGGTGGAGTGTCAGCTTATGCTGTTTTTCAACCCGACCTGGAAAACATTGACACAAACTATAGAGAGAGAGAGAGAAAAAAAAACTTAGAATATAACACTTATCAGAGAAAGGAAACAATCAATTACCTGTGGATATGCATAAAGTAAAATTTCAGCCATCTGACTGCTTTAAACTCATCTATAAATGTATATAAATTTTTCACTTTTCATTTTCCCTAAACGCGGAGCCCAATCCGGCAACGCCGCAGGCAAGCGTCTCTGATATATGACATTTTTTTTAATTATTATCAGGCTACCCTCTAGAAGTTTCAAGTGAAAAAACAGTGAAATCCGAAGTTCTACAAGACGCAGCAGTACCGTTTATATGGGTGCAATTAAGGTCATTTACCAAAATACCCTCACAGATGTAGATATGGCAAGCTCAGCTGATCTCTTTCGGATGATAACTATGGATCGCGCTGTACGAACGTCGCAATTTCACTTACGGGTTCCTCTGTTCGTATTGACCTTGGGCGCCCCGAAGGTGTCTGTTTCATTGTAGAACTTGTAGACTCGAACTTTCTGCCCACGACCTGATCACAATTTCACTAGCACATTGATTTAGATCATGAAAACTATACTCAGAGCGAAACAGAGGCCGCTTAATAGTGCACGAATCTCCATTTTTGTAATAAGCCTTAACACATATCGCATGCTGCTCACCGATGAAACTATCATGGCGACTAAATTTCAGGGATGGCAACAATACATCGATGTTTAGGCATCGATGGTTGTATGACGTTATATCGAAGTATCGACATCGAAAGTTTCATAAACATCCGTATACACCGAGTATATCCCCAACTGTGCTACCATCTCTAAGCGAGGACTGGTAGCTTCGAAATTGAAAGGCCAGAAAGCTGTTTAGTAGTATCTCAATATTAACATTACAGACGTGAGATGGACTTTGTCTTTTCTTTATTCTGTACTTCCCCAACGAATAGAATTATATAAACTCAAAACAGCACATTTACGCATTTAATGATTTTAAGTTCCTATGAGTATTTTATTATATATAGTTGTCGTGTCGCTGTTTTATTGTTTCAATCGAAATGCCACGAAAAAGTGATGTGTGGAAGTACTAAAAAACACTCTTCAACTTATGCACAGTGTAATGTATTTAAGGATCATCAATGTGTTCTTAATTTTGACAATCTCATATCATGCAGTTTCCGATGATCATACTTTTTTACTGAAATACGAGGGGGTACCCAAAAAAAACGGAATTATTTTTTAAAAGCTATTTATTTCCAACTTTTTCACAAAGTAACCTTATCTCCTTCAAAATACTGCCCACTACAACTAATACACTTGTCCCACCGGTGCTTCCACTGCTCGAAACGTTTTTTGAAGTCTTCCCTAGAAATGTCTGACAGCTCCTCCCACGTTTTTTTTTCTTGACCTCTTCAATGTCGTCAAAGCAGCGTCGTGTAATGCAGCCTCTTGTGTGGTGGTGACATTGTTTTGTTTTTTTATATTTTGTAACAATGTTGAAAATTGTCTTAGGACATAAGCCAGTTCTGTTCGCCATACGTCTTTCAATCTCATGAATTTTCATTTCAGGATCCTCTAGAATTTTTCTCTTATAAACCTTAAGGACAATTTCTTTTGCCTGAATATTCAAATATCCCTTCTTGTCACGTTTTCGAGGAGGAGACATCACTGAAGAGGAAGCATGTCTGAAGGAAGCATTGGGTGAAATATTCTCAGTTTCATCTGCTGTATCCGTAGATGACATGCAGGCGTATAAACACACGCTATTTATGCACCGAATATGAACCACAACTGCCGGCGTCGGCGTGCCGGCGATACCCCGAGCCTGAGTTCTATCCTGTCGAATCCTGCACGTGTTCTTAGTTTTATGGCCGAACGACCAATAGCTATTGCAACGCTTAGGCGGCTGCCGCTTTGCCGCGCTGCATCTTTGTTTTGCCGGGGCGTAAATGGACGAATAGGGTATAGACACACAAGGAACTAGCGGAACCATGATTTAGCAGGCTAGAAAGTTCATGCAGGATCTGACAAGACTCAGTCTTCTGATTAGAATTCTCACAGACCACTGCAAATCAAACAGACATCTGTTTCTCATGGAAGTACAGGAGAATTTCTTTTCCAAAACATGGGAAACTGGTGTCAAATCCATTGAGCTGATATATTGGGTGTTACGGAATTTCATATATAAGAAATGAAAGAGACTAGTCACGTATATTGTTACTTTCATAAGAATGTCTGGCAGGGTCGGTATCGTGTTATGTCGTTAAATTCAGTGCTGGTCCGCGATTATCAAAAGGTTTAAGGATGTCTTTGTAATCAGAGAGTGCAGATAATGGAGAGCTTTTAATTAATAAGTGCTCTTAGCTTTAATTTCCCACGTCTACTTGTGGAGAAGTATTGTAACCGCGAAAATGAGATATGCTCTTTGGTTGATGACATGTCACTCATTTCCATCGGGCTGTCTGTCGTTCTGCCGGCCTGTCCGCCAATCCTTGACCCTTCTATAACTGGGACAGTACTGCTCCGTAGGGGTATTACGTATCTTGAGAAGTGACTCTATGTCGGCTTTTTTTGACAGTATATAGGTTTTTTTTCTGATATTATGTAGGTTTTCCTATAAGATATAAACTTGAAACTAGCCGCTGTTTACTGTAGCTGTACGTGTTTCCTAAAGGTCGTAACGCTTGAGCTATCACCGTTTGTCTTTGATATGATGCAATTTTAATTGCTGTCACATCAAGCTATACGGAGTGTAATTTAATTCCTAAAAATACAGGATGTGATTACTTAACTCATTTTAGGAAAAAAGGTTTATATGAACATATGTCCTAAATCTCTTAACTTTTGAGGTATAGCGAGTTAAAATTTTAAGAAAAAAATCGTTTTACCAACAACTTTAATACTGTTCTAGATATTTTCATCAAATTTGACAAGCACCTACTTAGCATCGATTTGCATTTTTTATGTAGGATATTTTTAGTATTTCTACCCATGGCGTCCGTACTGGATGTATACTGGAGGCCATTGCTTTTTCAGAAAACAAAAATTATTTTTAAAATCCTCCTTTATCTTGCAATAAATCTGACCTCCTGACTTTTTTTGCTGTTAATATACCAGTTTGTTTTAAATCTTGTCTAATCATAAATATCATTCTGCCTAAAGTAAGAGATACGAAAAAGATAAGTGGTAGTCGAAAGTATCTCGTGTCTGACCCTTTGAGCGTCAAGCATCAAATCCCTGAATTATTTTCTTCACTGAAGCTGCCCAGGGTGACAGTTTCAGTCTACAGTACTGTCTCCACACTTTAAATAGGAGGCTGGCGCCTCAGGAGTTGCTGAGCTAGAGAGGCAGGTAGTTCGCCAGTTAGTGATCACGAGAAAAGAGCGTTACAAGCGGTATCTAAATCGTATCATTCCCGATGCCAGAATTTTTCTAGAATGCACAGAAGACTTCATGAAACTGGGAGTCATAGCATTGACAATAGTTCCAAAGGGGCACATCGCACGGTGAGAACACCAGAATTAGAGGAAGCTGTTTTAAACACAATTCAGGAATATCCAGAAACAAGTGCTAAGAAAATTGTGATAATCTTTCCCATTTCATTATTTGGAAAATACTTGTTGATAATTTACTATAACCCTATCATATTCAAATTGTTCAAGCGGTACTGCTGCGTTATTTTCCATTGCGTTTAAATTTATGCCGATAGTTTTTAGAAAAACTTGCTGAAATCCCTTTATTTGATATCAAAGTACTCTTTAGTGATGAAGCTACTTTTTCCCGCAACTCCATTTGAAATTTCCATAATGATCAAGTATGAGCTAGGACCATTCTTCCTTCCAGGACGACTGGATGCACTATCCTATCGTCACTTTCTTGAAAACGATTTGCCAGTTTTGCTCGAGGATGTACCTGCTTTATTAAGAGAAGGAATGTGATACATGCATGATGGTGCTCCTGCATATTTTAGCATTCATGCTAGGGAATTTCTAAATGAAGCGTTTACGAATCGCTGCATCTGACGTGGGGAAATTCAATCTTAGCCTCTCAGGTCCCCTGATTTAAATAGTTCAGACTATTTTTTGTGGGGGCACCTCAAGACTTTAGTTTATACTACACTGGTTCAAACTGTGGAGAAACTAAGGCAGAACATTTACTTTCTTGCCAAACCATAAGAACACTTCTGGAATTTTTGAAAGGGTTCGCCTTTAAATGCGAAAGAGAATTGAAGCCTCTATTCTAGCAGGGCATTTTCAACAATTCTGGTGATAATTAAATTAAATTGTATTAGTTTATTTGACTCACAGAAATTGTCAAAACTTGTTGCAAACTTTTTTTAATTTTTATGCGTTGCAAAATGGCTAAAATATCGTATGGTAGTTTGTAGGTCAGATGTGTTTTTGTTTAATTTTTATTGAAGTAAAGTCAATTGATTAAAATATTTTTTACGCGAAAACGGTGCATCGGACGGAAAAAAGTCAAGAGATCAAATTTGTTGCAAAATAAAAAGTAATGGCGCATCATATTTTTTTTTTTAAAAACCTCCAGTACACATCCGAAAATGCCTATTGGTGGTTAGTAGGTGCATGTCAAATTTCATAAAAATATCTATAATCTATAATAGTATTAAAGATATGATAAGAAAAAGAATATTTTCTTAAAATTTGTACACCCTGTAGCCCAAAAGTTAAGAGGTTTCGAACATATATTATGTTTATATAAACTGTTCTTCCTAGAATGAGCTGAGGAATCATTTCCTGTATTTTTAGCCATCAATTAAATTATACCCCGTATATTGTATCAGATTTGTGCAAATGCTAATTTTTCATCGTTGATGCTAATTTAGACAGAACCGTCCTCAGCACATGTGAGGCCTGCAGCAAAATATTTTTGCGGGGCCTTTTTTTAAAGAAAGTGGTCTACTCCGAAAATTTTTTAAAATGCTCTTGCGAATAAGTGTTTTAGCATTTTTGATGAAGTCATTTTATCTCAAAACACGCCAATTATTTACGTAATTTTTTTCATTTGCCAGGGTTGATTCTATATTTATTTTTGATGTGAGTATACAATATTTCAATCTGTGTGAAGAATTGAGATAAGAAAGAAATATGATTTATAACTATGGTCTAAACTCTTCCACTTTAATTTTTTAAGAAATTAGTCATTAGGAAAATTATAATAAAATTTAGGTCTGCCAGGGAATAAATAATATCGTATAAGAAATTTTTTTTGTTTTGTAGTGGATAATTAATCATGAATAAGCACATATTGTTACAAAATATTGGTATTATTTGCACATACTATTATTTGTTTGGTATTTTCAAGCGAAAATCTATTGTTTAGACTTTTTCTCGGCAGATTCTGGCATAGGCTCATCTTCTCCCTTGAACTTAAACATTCTTCTTTATCTGTCTGACTTCTTTGAACCATGCCTTTACACCCACAGTCTCAGAAAGTTCTCTTGCTACCAATGTGGCCGCCACAAAACTTTCAACTCTAAATTTCTGAAAAAAAACTGAACTCGCCTGTGAAGTAACTGCGACGCAACTCCAAGGCAGCGCGACGGCCAGCATGAGTCACCCACCGGCATGCGCGGGGTTTGGGAAGCTGTCACCTCGGACCCCGCCGCCCCTATTAAACGATGTTTTGCGAAAGTAATCAGACAGATATTTTAGGCACGTATATTTGTACATTGTTATATTATTTTCATTCAACCAATACTTCCACAGCGCGGCGCCTGGAGCGGCCGCTCCACTCGCTCTACCCTAAAGACGGCTCTGAATTTAGAGCTCGGACGCAAATTAAAAAATAAGTTTTTCTAGCTAAACAAAGTCATTTATAGCGTATTTCTTCATTTGATATAAGAATTAGGTGATCATCTTACACAGACCGTATAATTATTCTCTAGTTTGAGAGACATTTTACAAGAAATCGACCATACTCATTGGATCGATTACTTCAAAGACTTCTTTTTGACTGAAATTACGACCCAAGAGCATTTCTGCTTAGTAAAATCGGGCCTAAAACCAATGTGCATCGAACCATGGTGTTGCGAGATGCATTTCGTCTTGATGGGTAGCGCGCCTTATTAGTTGCACAATAGCCTTCTAATGCGGTTTTTTCTTTATTTCAGCTTTTCATGATAGATAACTGCGCCGATGATTGGCGCATAGCAATGACGTGGCAGAGGATATGCCAAATTTCGATGGAGCTGATCATTTGTGCGGTGCATCCCATCCCAGGCCACTACTTATTCGTGTGGACGACAAAGCTGGCAAACAAGAATGGCGGAATCGGTCGAAAGTGCGTACCGTACGATGTGCCCTTGTCACTCCCGATGTTCCTCAGGCTGTACCTCATCTGTAGGGTCATGCTGTTGCACAGCAAGTTGTTCACGGACGCATCGTCGCGTAGTATAGGTGCACTAAATCGGATTAACTTCAACACTAGGTTCGTGTTAAAGACATTAATGACTATTTGTCCCGGGACAGTGCTGTTGGTGTTCATGGTCTCGCTGTGGATCATCGCCAGCTGGACGTTGAGGCAGTGCGAGAGGTAAGTCGATTTTTAACACGCCCCAGTACGTCTATCTATAATCCTATGTCAAATCCTTTCCTCACAATGAGGTGAATAAAAAAAACGTCAAGTAGGTCGAGTCTGTAGTTTTCTCCTAATTATATCTTCAATCAGATATTGTTTGGTTTATTTCCACATCATAATGTCATATGGACTAAGACTCAAAACAAATCGATCAAAGAAATTGTATGCGGAAAATAGAGTCGACCTACTTGACACAATGTTCATTCAAAAGACTTTAATGAAATCAAAACCTAATTGCTCGTATATATTAAATACCTTAACATCAAGAAAACTTGGCAACAAAGCTATTTTGGAAAAAGGGGTTCTAAGAAAAAGTTTCAGGGTACCAAATAAATACCTTCTCGATGACCTCAGATATGACCTAGACAATGACCTTAATGATCACTTCGAGGTTAAGTTACAGCAACCACCATTTTCGAAAACAGATTCCTGTGGAAATGGAGATTCTGCATCAGATTTTATTTTTACATACATGAAGTCAAGCGGTCATGTGGTTTAATCAGCATAACCTACTGTAACGTCTGGAAAGTACACCAACACCCCGAAATCCTGGTAACCCCGTACTATTTTGAATAATGATTTAGAGAAAAGATTCAGAGTATCAAATAAAAAATTTGTCGATGACCTCAGATATGACCTAGACAATGACCTTAGAGGTCATTTGAAGGTCAACTTTGTATATTCAAATAGCAACCTCCATTTCTGAAAACACATTCGTGTCGAGGTAGAGATTCTGCATCAGATTTCATTTTCATACATGAGGTCAAGCGGTCATAAGTGGGTCAATCAGCATTACTTACTGTAACTCCTGAAAAGTACAGGAACATCCCAAAAACTTAGAAACCTCACACTTCCGAAAAAACGGTTCGGGGTAAAACTTCATGGTACCAAATAAACAATTTATCGAAGACCTCAGATATGACCTAGACACTGACCTTAGAGGTTATTTGGAGGTCAACTTTGTAAATCCAAATAGCATCCACCATTTCTGAAAACAGATTCGTTTCGGGCTGGAGATTCTGCATCAGAGATCATGTTTATACTTGAGGTCAAGCGGTCATAAGCATGACCTACTGTATTGTCTGAAAAGTACACCAGCATTCCTAAAACTTGGTAACCTCGAACTATTTTGAAAAATGATTTTGAGAAAAGTTTCAGAGTATCAAATAAAAAATTTATCAATGACCTCAGATATGACCTAGACAATGACCTTAGAGGTCATTTGGAGGTCAACTTTGTATATTCAAATAGCAACCTCCATTTCTGAAAACATATTCGTGTCGAGGTAGAGATTCTGCATCAGATTTTATTTCCATACATGAGGTCAAGCGGTTATAAGTGGGTCAATCAGCATCACTTACTGTAACTTCTGAAAAGTACAGGAACATCCCAAAAACTTGGTAACCTCGCACTTTCGAAAAAACGGTTCGGGGTAAAACTTCATGGTATCAAATAAACAACTTATCGTTGACCTCAGATATGACCTAAACACTGACCTTAGAGGTTATTTGGAGGTCAACTTTGTAAATTCAAATAGCATCCACCATGTCTGAAAACAGATTCGTTTCGGGCTGGAGATTCTGCATCAGAGTTCATGTTTATACAAGAGGTCAAGCGGTCATAAGCATGACCTACTGTATTGTCTGAAAAGTACACCAGCATTCCGAAAACGTGGTAACCTCGAACTATTTTGAAAAATGATTTTGAGAAAAGTTTCAGAGTATCAATTTTATCAATGACCTCAGATATGACCTAGACAATGATCTTAGAGGTCATTTGGAGGTCAACTTTGTATATTCAAATAGCAACCACTATTTCTGAAAACATATTCGTGTCGAGGTAGAGATTCTGCATCAGATTTCATTTTCATACATGAGGTCAAGCGGTTATAAGTGGTTCAATCAGCATTACTTACTGTAACTTCTGAAAAGTACAGGAACATCCTAAAAACTTGGTAACCTCACACCTTCGAAAAAACGGTTCTGGGAAAAACTTCATGGTATCAAATAAACAATTTATCGCTGACCTCAGATATGACCTAGACACTGACCTTAGAGGTTATTTGGAGGTCAACTTTGTAAATCCAAATAGCATCCACCATTTCTGAAAACAGATTCGTTTCAGGCTGGAGATTCTGCATCAGAGTTCATGTTTATACTTGAGGTCAAGCGGTCATAAGCATGACCTACTGTATTATCTGAAAAGTACACCAGCATTCCGAAAACTTGGTAACCTCGAACTATTTTGAAAAATGATTTTAAGAAAAGTTTCAGAGTATCAAATAAAAAATTTATCAATGACCTCAGATATGACCTAGACAATGACCTTAGAGGTCATTTGGAGGTCAACTTTGTATATTCAAATAGCAACCACCATTTCTGAAAACATATTCGTGTCGAGGTAGAGATTCTGCATCAGATTTCATTTTCATACATGAGGTCAAGCGGTCATAAGTGGTTCAATCAGCATTACTTACTGTAACTTCTGAAAAGTACAGGAACATCCCAAAAACTTGGTAACCTCGCACTTTCGAAAAAACGGTTCTGGGAAAAACTTCATGGTATCAAATAAACAATTTATCGTTGACCTCAGATATGACCTAGACACTGACCTTAGAGGTTATTTGGAGGTCAACTTTGTAAATTCAAATAGCATCCACCATGTCTGAAAACAGATTCGTTTCGGGCTGGAGATTCTGCATCTGAGTTCATGTTTATACATGAGGTCAAGCGGTCATAAGCATGAAATACTGTATTGTCTGAAAAGTACACCAGCATTCCGAAAACTTGGTAACCTCGAACTATTTTGAAAAATGATTTTGAGAAAATTTTCAGAGTATCAATTTTATCAATGACCTCAGATATGACCTAGACAATGATCTTAGAGGTCATTTGGAGGTCAACTCTGTATATTCAAATAGCAACCACTATTTCTGAAAACATATTCGTGTCGAGGTAGAGATTCTGCATCAGATTTCATTTTCATACATGAGGTCAAGCGGTCATAAGTGGTTCAATCAGCATTACTTACTGTAACTTCTGAAAAGTACAGGAATATCCCAAAAACTTGGTAACCTCGCACTTTCGAAAAAACGGTCCGGGGAAAAACTTCATGGTATCAAATAAACAATTTATCGAAGACCTCAGATATGACCTAGACACTGACCTTAGAGGTTATTTGGAGGTCAACTTTGTAAATCCAAATAGCATCCACCATATCTGAAAACAGATTCGTTTCGGGCTGGAGATTCTGCATCAGAGTTCATATTTATACATGAGGTCAAGCGGTCATAAGCATGACCTACTGTATTGTCTGAAAAGTACACCAGCATTCCGAAAACTTGGTAACCTCGAACTATTTTGAAAAATGATTTTGAGAAAAGTTTCAGAGTATCAAATAAAAAATTTATCAATGACCTCAGATATGACCTAGACAATGACCTTAGAGGTCATTTGGAGGTCAACTTTGTATATTCAAATAGCAACCACCATTTCTGAAAACATATTCGTGTCGAGGTAGAGATTCTGCATCAGATTTCATTTCCATACATGAGGTCAAGCGGTCATAAGTGGGTCAATCAGCATCACTTACTGTAACTTCTGAAAAGTACAGGAATATCCCAAAAACTTGATAACCTCACACTCTTGGAAAAAACGGTTTAGAGAAAAGCTTCATGGTATCAAATATGACGTAGACAATAACCTTACGAGGTCGACTTTGTAAATAGCAATAGTCATTAGCAGTATGTACGCCCTGAAAGTACACGAACGCCCCGAACTCTCGATAACTATGCACTTTTGAAATAACGTTCAGAGAATTTTTGGTCGCTGTATATCAGTAGCGTTGGTTGTGAGAACCAAGACCATCCAGCGCCAATGCTCACCAGACAAGGCTAATGCGTATTCTAGCGTCCACATAGTAGTATTAGTCTATGTTGGTCAACATTTTTGCCACTTTATCTATATTATATAGAATGTCACACATTTTTGATGGCTCCAGTTTTTTCACTATTTCAGTTACGAATAGTTGTATAGTACAGTGGTTGAAGTTCGATCCATATTTTCTATCAAGCATCATAACGAACTCAATTCGCATCAGCACCACCCTGTGCATGTACCAGAAGGTCATTAGCAACAACAATGGAGAACAGATATTTCAATGTTTAATCACCTCACACTCTGATGCGTCATGCTCCAGATATGAATGGGTATAATTGATTTGCCCGCAAATATTTTCAATCGCCTTAGAACAAAGCAGACTGCTCAATCGGTTGGAATATACGGAGCATTGGATCCTTCCACTGAACGATTATCTTGCATTTGCTGTTATCGACAATACCTTTTTGTAATGGATGATGTACTCTTTTGGTACGGACAATATGGTTATTATGATTTCGGCTTTATTTTTATTACTTAATATACAGGGTCTTATATTAGATTTATCGAAAACCACTGTCAAGGGGGCCAACTTTTTAACAAAAAACTACTTCACCCCTTTTCACCCTCGGCCCCCAGGGTCATTCCCTTAAAAATTTTAAATGACAAGGAGTATCGAGTAATAGCTTGATGTAAAGGTCTTTCAAAGTCCTTTGTTTTGACGTTTGATTTTTTAAAATCGATCGTTTTCGATAAAATTAGAAAAATCTTTCTTTATCTTAATTTGTTCAGGTAGAAAACAAAAACACACTAAATATCACTTTTTATTTCAATAAGTGTTCAAAATGTTTCCCATTAGGGGTTGCCAAATCTAAAATTCGTTTATAATTTAAAACGGAGACTACTAGAGCAATTCGGAAGGTTAGACTTCGCAACCACCAAATAACAACCCGAATTTTTTTTCGCATTCTTTTGATCAACCCAGATATCCTGGGCGAACTGTATATATTCTCATACCTGTTTAGTTATTTGTTGCTGGAAAGAAAGAATTTGATTTGCTGTCAGTTACCTTTGTGACAATCTTGAGATAATGAAAATTAATTTATTGATCAAATGGTTTACACACTAGCCGAAAGAGTGGAAGTGATTCTAATTTATGGTGCCTAAAGTCAATGTGCTCTGCAAGCTGCCGTTATTTTTAACGCCAGACATCCGGGGAAGATATCTCCGCTTAGGTACGTATATGTTTTGGACCTTGTTACTGAATTTACTCAAACTGGATCTATTTCAAATAAAATCCGTGATCATCAGAAAGTTTTGGATGAAGCCAACCAAGTTGAAGTTTTGGGTCATTTTGGAATAAATCCTAATACTACAATACAATAAATTGTTGCTGCGACTCTTATTTTATTAGGCTCTGTACACACAGTTACTAAACTCATAAATTTCATCCATTCAAAATAAAAATATTGCGAGAGTAAACCGAAGATGTTCCGATAGGCGAGTTGAGTTTTGTGAACAAATGACTGGAGCGATTAATGATAATACCATTCATGTAAAGAAATTTGAATGGACATTTATTTGGATATGTTGGAAAATACCATCAATCCGCTTATCACTGAAACCATTGAAAAAAAAATCGAAGAGAATGAAAACCCTATACTTGATGAAGCTCCTCACTATGTTCTTCCGGTTCGACAAAGGCTAGACGATGAGTTTCCAGATAAATGGATAGGGCGAAGAGGGCCTATAGAATGGCCTGCTAGATCTCCTGATTTGAGGCCAACTGAATTTTGTTTCATTTTTATTTGATTTAAAATTCAGCACTCCAAATCTCAAAATGGCAGACTGAGGGGTTGCCGAAGTGGGGAGTTTTTCTAGACAAAACACCTTATATTTCAGTAGCTAATTACCAAAATGCCATAGTATAGTTATATCAATTTTTTTCTATTGAATTGGTTTATCCAAATATTCAATAAAATTTGAGGCATTCCATTTGAAAAATCACAACTTTGTTATGTAGGTCGAAATTGGGCGACCCTGTATAATGGCCAATATTTTAGAAATGTGCCCTTGAATGTCATGTATAACAGCCCATGAATAGATTTTCACAAAATATATTTGTTTATGAGTAATATGCCGTCCACACATGCATGGGCGACCCTGTATATATATATACAGGGTGACTTCGGAGTTGAGTCATTTATTTTAACAGTGAGTAGATCTGATCAAAAGAAATGTTTTTTTCCTTTAACATTTTTCTGGTAAAATTAAAATAACCAAGTTATAGCCCTTTAGAGGTTTGAGTACCGCCCTGTCTCAATAATAATATTATGTGCTCGTGTTTGGCAACAACGGATATAATCCGCCTTATCGGTTCATCGCATCGGAAACAAAAAACGAAAGAATTTGAAACGTTTATCACGATGTCAGTCAATGTTTCAGTCGGTAACGCGTGAGTGAATAGTGGTGTTTGTTGCGTGGCTCAAACGAAATAAAAAATGGCACATGTTTACGAAAATGCTGAACTTGTGGACATGATTCTTATTTAATCGAGTGCAACCAACCCCTCGTGCCTTTGTTAATGTAGTACAAAGTGCTCGTGAATCAGGTGACTTAAGACCTCACAGGGGAGGGCATGCCGGTGCTCCAAGACCGCACGAACAAATACAGGTCCGCACTGAAATACTTGTCGGGAGGATACTTTATAAAACAAGGTAACATTTTTTTTATTTTTACACACATATTTTTGTTTATCTTCCTTCTACAATCATTATCAGGAAATTAATGACTCAACTTCAAAGTATATGTATATATATATATATATATATATGTTACCGGAAATCTGTATAATTCGGTATTCTATACAATACCTATAGAATACCTAAAACGTATAGGAAATGTATGAAATATTATATGCTTTTGTACTTTGCCTACGTATTCTATATTATACAGAATGCTCAGCCGGTGATGTACTATATGTTAAAGACGAGAGCAAGGAACGGGTTTTGCTCAGTTTCCAGCAATATCTGCAAAACAGCTACAAGGCAGCTACAAAACAAAACTGGAGAAGTGTGAATGGTGGTCCTCTGCAATGCTGAAGGTTAAAATCCCATAAAAAATGGACGGGGTAGCACCCAAACCAAAACAACTAAACGTAAAAGGATCTACAGAGAGAAAGTGATCATGTGTAGAAAATTTAACTTTTTTCTATGGGTTCATTTGAAATCCATTGTGTTTACTCCCCAGCCTGAAAGTTTGGATGAACTTCTTCAACGTATGATCGAAAGCTGCCATGATATCCCACAATATGTTTTTAAAAATGTCCGCAGGAATTTGAACATCGCCTTTATCATTGTTTGGCCAATAACGGGAAACATTGTGAACACTTATTGAAATAAAAAGTGATATTTTTGTGTGTTTTTGTTTTCTACATGCAAAAATTAAGATAATTAAAGGTTTTTCTAATTTTCTTGGAAGCGAATCGACCGATTTAAAAAAATCAAATGTCAAAATAAAGGACTTCGAAAGACCATTCAAATAAGCCGATATCCCTTGCCTTTTAAATTTTCAAGGAGATGACCCTAGGGGGCAGAGGGTGCAAGAGGGTGAAGTACACGGTGGTCCATAAGTCCTTTGAAATTTCAAATTTGAATAAAATTTAACGGGTGAGCGTGAGCGGCGCGGGCGAGGTGGGGGCAGTATCTTCAGTGTCTGGGAATTCAGTCGCCATGGAGTGTTTCACTGGAGCGGATCGTGCTTTTTGTGTGCGCGCGTTTTATCAAAATAATGATTCGGCAACCATTGCGCGGCGTAAATATCGAGAATACCACAATTTTACAAAGTGTCCAACAGCTCAAACGATTAAGAACTGGGTTGCTAAGTTCGAAGAGACTGGTTCGACGTTAGATAAACAGCGGTTGGGTCGACCAAGGACAACTCGTATTGAAGAAAACATCAACATTGTTTCACAGTCTGTTCGTCAAAGTCCTACCCAGTCTACTCGTAAGCGTTCCAGTGCACTAAACGTACCCAGAACATCTTTACAGCGGATTTTAAGGAAAGATTTACGTCTACACGCTTACAAAATTCAGTTAGTGCAGGAATTAAAAGATAATGACGCTATTCAGAGACTAAATTTTGCGAATGAAATGTTGAATCGATTTTCTTCGCTCAATAATGTGTTGTTCTCGGACGAGGCTCACTTCCATTTAAACGGGCATGTAAATAAACAAAATTGCCGTTATTGGAGCCCCGAAAATTCAAGGCGTAAGCATCAGAAGCCCTTACACAGCCCTAAAGTTACAGTTTGGGCTGCTATGTCAGCGCGTGGCATCGTAGGCCCTTATTTTTTTGAGGACGACAGAGGTCGCGCATTAACTGTTACTTCGGAGCGGTATGTAGCAATGATAGAAGGGTTTTTGACACCAGCGTTGCAGAATTTTCCAGGCTATAATACGCAGACCTGGTTTCAACAGGACGGAGCAACTGCCCACACCTCCAACACTTCTATGCCCGTCGTCTGTCAACTTTTTCCCAGCAAAGTAATTTCTCGAAGAGGAGACATTTCCTGGCCACCACATAGTCCAGATTTGACCCCAATGGACTTCTTTTTATGGGGCTACCTTAAGAGTAAAGTGTACGACACCACTCCGCGATCAGTTGATGTCCTGAAAGAAAATATCCGAAGAGAAATGGCAAGCATTACAGTGTAGACTTGCCGCGCAGTCATCGACAATTTTAGACGTCGTTTATATGAGTGCCGTGATCGTAATGGATTGCATTTAGACGATGTGATTTTTAAAACATAATTCCCATTCAATAAAGATGATAACAAAATATAATAATTCTTCATAATGTAACTAGTTTGGTTTTATTCCTTTTTTTCCAGCTCAAAGGACTTATGGGCCACCCTGTAGTTTTCGGTTAAAAAGTTGTCCCTCTTGACAAATCTCTTGACGTGTCTCGGCGTTTTTTTAATCAGTGGTTTTCGATAAATTCGTGGTGAAGTTTTCAAATGAACCCCCTGTATGAAGGTCACGACCATGACAGCTTTGTATGGTCGTGACTCCCATGGTTGTGAATATTTTGAACCATGGCCCGTCTACCAATCTCGAGAAATGCACAAACAAACCGGGTTCACAAAAACACTATGCCCATCTTGTAGAACTCTATGTCATGAGATAGTGTCACTAGACCTAAAGCAAAATCCAGAGGCTAATATTAAAATCTACTGTTTTTCTAGGCAATTAAAAAGCGAGCTGACAAAATGATGTCTCTGAAAGCGTTTTGGGTGATCATTGCAAACGACTTGATGCCAGCAGTGAAAAAAAAAGTTGGAAGACCTTCACTAGTTAAAGCTACACCACCCAAGACGAAAGACTGTTCCAAAATTATGCATTTGAAATTTCGATGCTTGCCACATAAAGGGTCAAAGGGATAATTATAAAAATCAATACTTAGGCAATACGACGCTATTCATATAATTCAATGCAATTTCATTTGTAATATACTCGTATCTTTTTCTTGAATATAGCCTCCATTTGGAATTCGCCACAATTAGGTGAGGCCCTTCTACAAATTTTATTATAGGAGCCCTTAAGAGCTCTTACTGCAGTGTGTCGAGTTTATAACGTGAAATGGAGTGATCCCGACTACTACCGGCATCCAAAATATGGTAAATACTGGATGAAACGGCAACGCCGTGTAAAAGTAAAAGCAATTATCAGTTTCTCGGTCCCACCCGGCCTTCCACATCAGTCACTCTACATGATAATCCCTATTCATCTACTTTCTGGCATCCACCATCTTTCATCCTGGGTCATATTGTGGATTGCTATAAATTTCGATTAACATCTGGCGAAAATTTAATCACCACGAAATGTATACCTTTATAAAAAAAATTAACCTATTTTGGTGGCAATCAAACTGTTTTTAATCGTCATTGGGAAAAAATTCTGGATAGAATACCAGTATCGACCACTGTGAAAGTGGACAGCAGCTACCTGTTAAAACTCTAAGGGCCTGTTTTTCAGTCGCAAGTTGACTGTAACTTAACAGCTAATCAGAAGTTATATCACAAAAAGGGTTTTTCGAGTTGTTTTATACCGAAGCATTCGTGCAGGCAGAAGCGTACTCTGCATATATTAGATGAGAACTGGAATATGCAACGTTAATTTGGAACCCAATTCATGACTGCTACATCAATTTTCGTTTTTTTTTTATATTCCAACTACCACGAAGGCCTAAGGCCTAAACACCCATGGGGTACCGTAGGGCTATAGGGAGATACAGGGAAAGGGGGGGACGCCACACGGACTCTGGTGAGGGAATACGTGTGCATGTACCATGCACACATTCTGGCCCCGCCTACGAGATCCGCCGGGTGGTACGTCTGCGTTCGACAGTCAGAGACCGTTTACCACCTACGGACAATCACAACAGCCATAACTAAGAGAAAAATTTCTCTTGGGACGGGATTCGAACCCGCACAGCGCACGGCGACTGATCAGGAGACCGATGAGTCTACTACTGCGGCCACCGCTGCTGCCGCCGTTGCGGATGTTCAGAAAAAGTCTCTAAAATTTTCATCTTTCAAGGTTGACGGTGCATATCCTGAGTAGGGTATATCTGAAAGTTTGTTATTGTATAGGTTTCAAATGCAGTCTTTAGAGCTTAGAAGGAAGTGCGCATCAATTATTTTCTTTCATAAACCTTTTAGTGTGACAGGGCTTGAACAATTTTATTTTTGAACACACCCATGTGTCTAGTGGGAACGTTCACTTTTTGATTTAAGAAAAAAAAAATACAAACTTAATGAAGAGAAAATATTTATTACTATCAACATATCTGTATATTGTGACAGGGCTTGCACAAGTTTATTTTTGAACACACCTCTGTGACTAGTGGGAAAGTTCACTTTTTGATTTAAGAAAAAAAAATACAAACTTAATGAAGAGAAAATATTTATTACCATGAACATATTCGGATATTATTTCTTAAATATCCTTCCGTCCAAATGTTTGACATCCCTTCGGAAACACTCGTCTAATCGCGCGCGCAAATTCTGAAACACTCTCTTGCACAGTTCCGGAGTGATATTGTTTATTTCTCGTCTGTCAGCTCCCCCAGTGTTCGTGGATTATTGGAATACACTTTTGAATTTAGATAATCCCACAAAAAATAATCGCATGGCGTGAGGTCGGGTGATCTAGGAGGCCAGTGAATATCTCCAAACTTCGACATAACTTTTTGAGGAAAAAATGCTTTCACCGTGCACATGCATTCTCTGGGCAGTATGGGCAGTGGCCCCATCCTGTTGAAACCATGTGTTTCTGTTAAAACGACGTTATGTTCTTACAATAGGAGCAAAAAAAGTGTTTATCGTGTCCTTGTATCGCTCGGAATTAACTGTCAATGCATGACTGTTTTCATCTTCGAAGAAATACGGCCCAATAATACCGCTAGAGGATATGGCGCACAAAACAGTCACCTTTGGACTATGTAGCTGTTGTTGATGTTTCTTTTTTGAGTTCGTTGGTGTCCAATATCTGCAATTTTGCTTGTTCACATAACCGTTTAAGTGAAAATGGGCCTCGTCATAAAACAACGTTCTCGAGTCTGCGCTGCGAATGAAATAAGAGTCAACATCCGTTCAGTCCAAGATTTCCGTAATGCCTAATCACTTTCCTTGAAAGCATGGACTAATTGGATTTCATAAGGATGAAAATCCATTTTTTTTTCTTCATTATGCGATGCAGTGTTGACCTAGGTATTCCCAAAGCAGCTGAATGCTTCCGTACAGAATGCCTAGGATTTGCAGTGACCGAATCACTTCGACGCACATTTTCTTCGGTTGATATAGTAGGTGCCAGGAATGGGCTGACTAACAGTAGAACCTGTTTCACGGTACCTCTTAATCCACTTTTACAATAGGTTCTTACTTGGGGCATATCTTGGTCAGCGAATGCTGTATCGTGTACAAAATATCCGAAGGACAGCTGCGTATAAATCACCATTCTTGAAGTAAACCTCGATAGCAAAAGCACGTTACGCTTTGGTCCACCGTTCCATTGTAACTATTTAACCCGCACCCCTAACGCGTCGATCAAGACCTCTGCCCACTTCCTCGCGTTTACGGTTCCCGCGTAATTCAAATTTTAAATGTGAACTTTCCCACTGGAAACATGTAATGTGTGAAACTCTTAACGACATGTCTAATTATTGTGACATACATGCTGACAGTTTCAACAGCATTCTGGGAGTAGCTAGGAATTACTTAAACAATTTATAATATGCTTCTCATTTGAGTGACATATGTTTTTGCTTCTTTCTCTTGTTCCTGTTTTTTCTTTAGATAGAATTTGCTTTTGTATGTTTTCTATTTAGTTTGATTTATCTTTTCTTAGGATCATCACGTAAATCGTTTCCTTAACTTTTCGGTAGTAAACGCTACTTATTATTTATTAATAGTCAGAAGCTGCAAAACATTCGATGATACAAATGTCCTGAAAAAGTTATATTGTGCATATGTTGGCTCCAGATTAGAATATGTATCTTTAGTTTGGAAGCCGTCCTATATAACTTATAAGACCTCCCTAGAAGGAGTACAAGAGCGTTTTCTCGAATATCTATATTGAACATGTGATGATTCATATCCTACAACGTTTCTGAGGTTTAAGTCTGTTATTGGCTTGGCTTGTCACTTCTTGATTTCTTTTGATTAACATTTTTATATAAGCTATTGCATAACAAGATAAATAGTATGCACCTATTATCACAGATGAGTTTCAATTCACCGCCATTCGGGCTTAGGTCGTACCCATATTTTAACTAGATCGCAGCAATACCAATTTAGGGTTGAATTCCTCATTGTCTTACATGCAATCTAATTTTAATATTATTCGTGACGTGTGTGATGTTATTGATTACTGTCAGAGCCGCTTTCCAGTGCTTTTTAATTGAGAGTTGTATGCACCCGGAGTGTGGCTTGCAAATGTGCACGGGAACGCGACGATAAAAACCTAAACTGTTTTTCCATGTTTTGCTTTGACGTTGACAATTTGTATCGTACTGCCAAACAATGACAATGTAAACAAATTTTGCCCCTTTTTTCAGAAGCATTGTTAGACTATCCAATTGTTGCCTAATGATGCTTTTAGAATGATGGCGCAGCACGTCAGACGTCTGCATTTCTATTGTAAAGCTGCTGGATAAATGTGTCGAATTCATATTTTAGTGTAGACATTCAAAATTATTTTCAAAGTGTCTAGTTATTGATGCCGCTATGAACGTGCATTCTTGCACTCTCTTGTGATCTTCATTATTCAGGAACATTTCAAATGTACGTTGTGATTCTGTGTCATAACATTATCAGTTTTTTACCATCCTCCATTGTCTGGTATCGGTTTAGTGTGAGTTTAATGCAAAAAAAAACAAAAACGATGAAAAAACAACTTAACAATCTTAACACATTGTCACTTTCGTGGTGCCCGCTATTTCGGAGCGTATAATACCGACGAAAAAGCTAGTGCATGAGGGGATAGGACACTTTAAAAATCAGTAGCTCACGTGCATGACACTCTGGAGCACTGGAACGGTATTGACAGGTGGTGGGTAGCTCCGAGTTATTCCGAGTAACACAAATGAGGCACTGAAAAGCGGCTCTGGTCTTTTAGATGGATAAAGCAGCTCAGATGAATTACATTATGTAATTGCTTCTATTTTATATTCTACTAGCTGACCCGACAGACGTTGTCCTGTCTTAGCTATGAACTGGGATGAATAATGAATAATAAAAGGGTAAATATAGGTAATTGTATAGCGAAGTGTTTGTACCGCCATGTGGCTAGCAAAATAGGTTGGCAGCACTGTCATTCCCCCAAGAACTTACCTTGAAAGTAGGCATACAATTATGTGGAATGAATTTTGTTGCGCCAAATGACGTCATTGGAAAGCAATTATTGTATTGCTGGATATGAGTAAAAAAATGTATAGAATCTGGCCCATGTCTGGTAACCAATGGCCCTGGTGGTGGTACCAATGGAGCCAATTTGATCTTTCCACTGACGCAACGTAATCCAGGGGCTTTATTTCTAAACTTGAAAGCCTTGCAATGTGGACTCACAACGTCTATTGGTCCATTAGCAATGATTTGTTGTGAACTGTAATCGATTGCCACGTCATAATAATTGAATGCAGCTCGATTGGGATTAAATGCGACACTTCTACGTTGGTGATTTTCAGTCCTTCGATCCGTTCAAATTCATGTCTCGCTTGTCGTTGCTCGTCAGTTTGACTTCTTCGTATATATTTTTGACTCGCAGCATTGCGAGTTCTGCGACATAGGTTGGTATGTCTAAATGGTAGCATTTTGAAGAATCACAATTTAAATATTTAATAGGCGTGATTGCGGTGAACTAACTTCCACCCTTGTTAATTATTTTTGAACAAATGCTTCTAAAAAACTCACTGAACAAACTGAAAACTGGACATTAGCTCTAATCGAATGGACTGTGCACTGCTAATTAAATAAAACAATATTTTTCCATCGATAAACACTGTTAAACGATAATATAATTTTGCGGCGTGCGATCTGTCAAGTTCAAAGTGATAGAGTAGTGAAAGTCAATTAAGCAAAAGAAAGGCAACATTGCAATTTCCTTTGAAGGGGCCATGACAAGACGGATGGTAAAGAAACAAAAGTCCAAAAACGAAAGCACCCTGTTTTCATAAGCAATTTTCTGTCACATACGTTAGCTAACTGTCAATAGCTGTAGCGGAGAGGAGTGCCTGTCTATTTTAGTACTTGAGATATTTCTTCTGCTGTGCGTGTTCCATGTTCAAGAAAACTGTCAAACGCGCGTTGCTTAAATAATTATTAGGTTTTCGATGATTTCCCAATTTTCTGCACAATTTTCTTGATTTCTCCTTCCGTAAGAACCAGCATTGGGAAACTTTAAAAAAAAAAGATGAATGAAATCGGTAAAGTCGTTCTCAAGTTATGGCGTGACCAATCGAAATAGGGATACAGGGTATTAGGGAAATAATATTCGTAAGTTTAAGACGTGATTCCTTGTATTATTCTAAGCAAAAAAGTTCATTATAACCTATGTCCAAAAATCAACCGTTTCGGAGCAAAAAAATGCTGGACTTATTTCTTTTTAGTCATGAAATAAATTAATTTCGCACCTTAATAATTTAAATTCATATGCCTAATAGCGTAATACATCTTTTATTAATTAACTGTCTCTGAAAAAATAATTTTCTTGCTTATTAAACACAATTTTCCCAAGAAAAATAAACAAAACAAAATCCCTCACACAACTGGCAACGTCGTACTCCGCCTGCACTGCATGTATCATCGCGTGTTGTAATTACTTACACATTTAACTGTAGCTTTATGTGATTTACGGATGTTGGTTTTTTCTTTTTTCGTGCATCGCATCGTTTCAAATAACTGACTGATAATCGTGGGAATTGGTGGTGTATATCGCCACGTAGCGGTAAGTTCTGTCATTTTTTTTAAGTAAATGTACTGTATTGAAAGCGTTATTAAATAAAAAATATTAGCCACAAAAAACTGCGTAAAGGTATTCAATAATTCAATGCATATTTTCAACAAAAATATCATACAAACGTAAACAAATCGATGAATTAGTTGCGGTCGTCGTGCGCTCGTATCGCGGTTGCATTGCAGCGTTGCCAAATGTTTGAAAAAATTTAATTATTCACGACTCACTTTCCTCGAAATCGATTGATTTTCGGACATAAGTTATAATGAACTTCTTTGCTTAGAATAATGCAAGGAATCACCTCTTAAAGTTACGAATATTATTTCCCTAACACCCTGTATATAGATTAAAGCATCGTTATTATCATTATTTTTATTATTAAAAACCTACCCAGCTCGGGTCGGAAACATCCTGGAAAACGTTCTGAATACACTTCCGAAGTAGCAAACCAATCAATTTTAATAACTTATTTACACCTATTTATACCTTGTGGCACAAATAGCACAAACCGCCGCCAGAAGTTTGAAAATGAAAATCACACGTGAAGATGAGTACCAAAATCAAATAACCAAAACCATCCAAACCACAATTGCCACCTTAAAAAGTGAATTTTAAAGTGTTGACTAATGTCCAAGTGTTAGTTTTTATTCCTCCCTAATTAGAGGCAGCCACTATTTAAATTAGTGACAAAAGTAGCACAAACTATGCATGCGTAAATCTCAACAGTGACAAAATACTGCTTGCCACTAATAGTACCTGGCCGTATAAGCTCTTCAATAAATCACTATTCTCAAGTCAGTGCAGATGTTACTCTAAGACAGTTTCAGAACCTATGGTCTGCGATCCCAGGGAGTTTAGCGATTATGTATACTCATATGTGTCACATAGTGACACTTACTTAGCACGGCGAGACGGTAAACCTTTTTTTTTAGGGGCCTTTAAGCATTCTATTTGATTTCCTAGGAGTCCGTGGTTGAAATAAATTGAGAAATAGGTGCGTCAATGGTCTCGAGATTGTCAATTTGGCACGGCTGCTGAAAAGATAGGCCAACTTACTGAAAAGGCTTCAGACTCTTTCTTTTGTCTTCTGTGCGTGGCATTTCCTGGATCAAAATTTTCCCACTTTATTGCTTCAGAGACTAGACTTTTATCAAGTGTACATTGGAGACTATGAACTTTCTTAGTGTAGAAGCAAACTGAGGAGGAAGTAACAAATTAACTTTGAGGATATTTCTTTTGTCTTGTATGTTCAGACAATATACCCACATATCATGGAAAACTTTCTTGCAACAACAAAGTACATGAAACGGAAAGGGAGCACAAACTTTCGCCGAGTTAATCCAATATCGTCAAAATGAGCTCTGGAAGGGAGTTATTTCCTTCATCTCTCATCATATCCTACAATAAATATTTACCGCAGTCACTGGAAATGTGGAGTTAAGCAGATTGACTCTATACTTCCTGCGCCTGCGTTGGAGGTTTCAAAGAAAAGGATGAGTTTCAAAAGGCGAAATCGACTCGTGATTAGGTACGATGACTCTTCAACCTCTGCATATTAAAACTGTATAGAGCAAATCTACCATATTTCTGTTTCCATGGCAGATGTAGGGTAAATATGTGTGACTTATTACGTCTAACAGGTTCATAGTATCACCGAGATCAGCACCAACAGAAGGTCTTTCACTGATACCAAATATGCAACAATTTACCCCATACAGCTTCCAACCTACAATTTGCATCCCCTCCAAACCATGTCTGAAAATGAGAGGGAATCTCTGAAACCTTGTAACACTTTTCCACGGCAGCCTTGTCAAAAGTATCAAACGAGTTGGATTTCCTTCAAGTTACTTTGACTGAGCCAAAGTTATTACCGCTTTTGAGCGGTGTATATGACCCTCTTTACTCACACAGAACTGCCAAAACCAGGAAGCATATCGCTTGAAACAAATGAAGAGGGGTACAGTTAGATTGTTTTAACATTATGAAACTTCCATTTGAACTGTTCAGGGGCACAGTCTGGAAATGGCAGTTGTTTAGCAACAATCGTTCTCGCATCGATAGTATATATTTTTTAAGATTACTTTTTAAAAAAGTAATACGGATTTGTCAGGCTAAATTTTCGGATCGTTATCCGTAACAACAAGTGAACGAAAATTCGGTACGACTAAGTAATTTTATTCAAAAATGATTGTCGTGGGATGGAGTTCAGGCAGAAAATGCAGGGCTTAGAACCTGTAGTCAATCTCAGCATCAAATTGATTGAAATCTACGCTCGCGGTTTACCTGAGAAACGAGTTCACAAATAGCTTTGAAAAATCTTATAATACGAGGTCCTACGTCACTTGGTTTGTTTATGCACGAGGGTGAATCAAATATGAACTGGACTTTTCTGTTTAACGCACCATAGGTGGATGGAGTGGGACGACGTCTTGGTTAACCCTGATGTTTCACAACTTATCCGAAAAAATTTAACCACATATGCACTGTTACGAAATAAGTTGATTTCTCAAAAAATAAAAATAATAAAAGGCTTACAGAAAGTTATATACCTGAGCTTCAATAATAAATTGAAAAATAAATATCTGTATTTTGCGTTCATCGTCGTGATATTAGAACACGCATTATTAATTTATTGTAGCAAATGTTGTACCAAACAAAATACCAGGAATTTTTTGCTTTTTCATACTGGTGAGAACGTGTAAATAAGGTTTAATCTGTATCGTGGGTGATCTGAATGAAGAACGGTCCAAGTTAAATAGGAAAGTATTTTGCGAGTTTGTTTTTAGTTATTTATTAATAAAAATGGCTCATGTGTACACTAATGAGAAGTTAGTGGATATTGTTTTAGCGTACGGAGAAGCAGGGCAAAATTTGTGAGCTACTTCTCGTTTGTATGGACACCAATTTCCGAATAGGTACATACCACATCACGAAACATTAAGTTCAATTGTTTTACGAGCACGTGGAGTGGATGGGGGTCCGGTTCGCCCACAACGCGTTTTAAATGCTGAAGACGAGATTTGGAATATTGTGGAAGAAAATCCGGGAATAAGCACAAGGCAGTTAGCCCAACAGGTCCCAACATATTGCTGTCGTTCAGAAAGATTCAATCTGAATAATTGCAATGCAATATGCCCTTTTCCCTACCAATAGCTCAGAATAAGTTTTGTATCACGAATTCCGGCCAAATCCGTGCAATCCCACATTTATGCCTAATACATATCGAAGTGGTATAAAATTTAAATTTTGTGTATCCTTTACACAGGCAGTTCGATCAAGGAATGCAATTGCAGCCGAGCATTTCCATGCGACAAGATATCTCTTCTCAAACAGAGATTACATAGTGTATAGAAAATAAAGTTCTCTCCACAATGCTATAAAATGTATCTGAAATTTCATATCCATCTTCCTTTTATGCTTTATTGAGGTACGGGTTCGCAGCTGTATACAGGATTTCTCGATCATTTGAAACGTCAAGTGACTTATTAAAATGGAGATATCTCTTCCCACACAGAGATTACATGGTGTATAGAAAATAAAGTTCTCTCTACAATGCTATAAAATGTATCTGAAATTCCATATCAATCTTCCTTTTATGTTTTATTGATGTACGGGTTCGCAGCTGTATACAGGATTTCTCGATAATTTGAAACTTCAAGTGACTTATTAAAATGGAGATATCTCTTCTCAAACAGAGATTACATGGTGTATAGAAAATAAAGTTCTCTTCACAATGCTATAAAATGACTCTGAAATTCCATATCCATCTTCCTTTTATGCTTTATTGAGGTACGGGTTCGCAGTACAATGCTATAAAATGTATCTGAAATTCCATATCAATCTTCCTTTTATGTTTTATTGATGTACGGGTTCGCAGCTGTATACAGGATTTCTCGATAATTTGAAACTTCAAGTGACTTATTAAAATGGAGATATCTCTTCTCAAACAGAGATTACATGGTGTATAGAAAATAAAGTTCTCTCCACAATGCTATAAAATGACTCTGAAATTCCATATCCATCTTCCTTTTATGCTTTATTGAGGTACGGGTTCGCAGCTGTATACAGGATTTCTCGATAATTTGAAACTTCAAGTGACTTATTAAAATGGAGATATCTCTTCTCAAACAGAGATTACATGGTGTATAGAAAATAAAGTTCTCTCCACAATGCTATAAAATGACTCTGAAATTCCATATCCATCTTCCTTTTATGCTTTATTGAGGTACGGGTTCGCAGTACAATGCTATAAAATGTATCTGAAATTCCATATCAATCTTCCTTTTATGTTTTATTGATGTACGGGTTCGCAGCTGTATACAGGATTTCTCGATAATTTGAAACTTCAAGTGACTTATTAAAATGGAGATATCTCTTCTCAAACAGAGATTACATGGTGTATAGAAAATAAAGTTCTCTCCACAATGCTATAAAATGACTCTGAAATTCCATATCCATCTTCCTTTTATGCTTTATTGAGGTACGGGTTCGCAGTACCAGGCTATAAAATGTATCTGAAATTCCATATCAATCTTCCTTTTATGTTTTATTGATGTACGGGTTCGCAGCTGTATACAGGATTTCTCGATAATTTGAAACTTCAAGTGACTTATTAAAATGGAGATATCTCTTCTCAAACAGAGATTACATGGTGTATAGAAAATAAAGTTCTCTCCACAATGCTATAAAATGACTCTGAAATTCCATATCCATCTTCCTTTTATGCTTTATTGAGGTACGGGTTCGCAGCTGTATACAGGATTTCTCGATAATTTGAAACTTCAAGTGACTTATTAAAATGGAGATATCTCTTCTCAAACAGAGATTACATGGTGTATAGAAAATAAAGTTCTCTCCACAATGCTATAAAATGACTCTGAAATTCCATATCCATCTTCCTTTTATGCTTTATTGAGGTACGGGTTCGCAGTACCAGGCTATAAAATGTATCTGAAATTCCATATCAATCTTCCTTTTATGTTTTATTGATGTACGGGTTCGCAGCTGTATACAGGATTTCTCGATAATTTGAAACTTCAAGTGACTTATTAAAATGGAGATATCTCTTCCCAAACAGAGATTACATGGTGTATAGAAAATAAAGTTCTCTCCACAATGCTGTAAAATGTATCTGAAATTGCATATCCATCTTCCTTTTATGCTTTATTGAGGTATGGGTTGGCAGCAGTATACAGCATTTCTCGATAATTTGAAACCCCAAGTGACTCATTAAAATGGAGATATCTCTTCTCAAACAGAGGTTATATGGTGTATAGAAAATAAAGTTCTCTCCACATTGCTATAAAATGTATCTGAAATTTCATATCCGTCTTCCTCTTACGCTTTATTGATGTACGGGTTCGCAGCTGTATAAATTACGGCACTGCTATGATGATGATCTAATATGTAGAGTTGCTTAGGTTTGCACTTTTCGATTCCTTTGTTCTAGCGTAGGTTATAAGTAGGAGATGCATGTAAACCAAGGTGACCAGTACTCATTCGTCTTCTGTTAAATAAAGTCGCTTTTTTAAAAAGTCGTTCGTTGTTTGCACATTCTTAATTGGCGCTGCGAACAGGATATCGGCGTACCGAATCGATAATCGGCGGTATTGATTCACGAGTATCGCTCAATCGAGACCGAAAAAGTGCCAAAAATCGTCCGGTGTGTTCGGGTACGATTTCAATCGTTTTGACGTCGATCACAAAGAACTTCGAAGGCTATACTGAGCAGGGACATCACCATCAAAGTACCAGGCCGAAATACTTGCTAAGTATTTTGGGAGCAGGCAACGACACTTGAGAAAACGACAGGAACTGACAGGAGCGAGGTGCTGGATCCACGGCAGGCAAGCTGTCAACCAGGAGGAGCTGTATTGGCCCAAGGAGGTATCTCAGATCTCTCCAAATGAAGCTGCTAGTGCCCAGTGTAGCGTAAGAAACAACATTTACAATTTTTGCTGTACTCAGTGATTTTTCCATTTATTTCTCGTAACTTTTTCGCCCTCTATTGCTTTACATTTATATATACTCGTAGAAGCTATCTATAAGTAAACTTATTTAGTGACTTTAATTGCATATATTTAATGTCCGATTCTGAATTTGAATCTGTAGTCGAAAATACACCTGTTAGACAAGTTATTTTGACACCCTCACGTCTTAATTTTAATCAGTCAACCATGTCTCTTCAAGATTTACAAATTAAATTCAATGTAGCTAAATATATGGCACTAGAATATCATGGAGGTCACAGAGATCTAATTTATTTTTTGGATAATTCAGAAAAGTTTATTGCAGAATTTGTTAATACACCTTTTGTTTCGTATGCTTTCCAATACGTTATTTATCAGCTGAAAAGCGAAGTAAGAGATTTAGTGCATCTAACTAGTCCGAGAACCTGGCCAGATTTAAAATCATTATTATTATCCGAATATAAAGATCCTAGAAATGAAGAAACTCTTCTCACCGCCTTATATACGTCAGTTCAGAAACCTAACCAAAAATATGAAGACTTTTATCAAGAAATTAAATTTAAGATACAGAGCCTGAAAGAATTTGCAAATTTAGAATACCATGATAATCCCGATCATATCGCTTTTAAATTGAGAGACTATGATAGACAGTCTTTGAGCTCCTTTATCTCTGGTTTGAATGAACCATATAGGTCTTATGTAAGACAGCAAAATCCTACTACAATTGATTCTTGTGTTCAATATTGTCGTGATTATGATAATTTGCAAATGCAAGTTGATTACAAAAATTTCTTAAGAACGAGCCTATATAAACGACAACAGCCTCAGTCTCAGAATAAAGTACAAGCTTCAAATCAAAATTTCCAAAGGTCTAATTTTAATTTGTCTCAAAAGCCCAATCAGTTTAGAGCCCAAAATAGTCAAACTTGGCTAGAGCCACAACAAACCTTCCCTACAGGTCCCACGCAACTACCACCACCTAAACAAAATTTTAAACCTCATTACCCTACGAACATTCAAGCTTTCAGATCACCACAGAATGTTTTTTCCAAAAAACCCATTCCAGGCCAACAAAAAAGTAATCCTATACCTATGTCTGTATCTACAGCACGCACGCCGAAACCCCAACAAAACCCATATCGTCAACAAATGCCCACTAGGGTTAATGCCTTTCAAGTAGGTCCCAAACCAAACCATTATTATGTCGAAGAAATTACTCATCTTGAAAATGAGGAAGAACAAACTTTTGCAGGAACGCCACAATATGAATCTGAGGAATATACCCAAGATTTCGATTCAGACTATATCCCCGATGAATCTTATTTTGAAAACAATGACGAAGAAAATTTTCCTTCGAAGAGCCAGTCTCAAAATTTGACTTAGATATAAATAATTATCAAAAAACTCATCTTCCGTATATTTTTTGTTCTCAGTTTAATCTTATCATCTTAATCGATACTGGTGCATCATCCTCCCTGATCAATCCAGAAATTGCTTTTAAATATTTTCCAGATCGTATTTATGATCATGCTTTTGAAATTAATTCATGTACGTCCAATTTTAGAGGTCAATATGCCTGTAAAATTCTCATATTTTCTGAATGGAAGAATAAAACTGAAATTGAATTTTTAATTCTTCCTTGGCATTCACGTTATGACTGCCTATTAGGATTCTATGATTTACAAAAGCTTAATTGCTCTATTGATTTGACTAAACATCAGATTATTACTGATAAATGTAAAATTACTTATAACACTTCTTTTAAGCCAATTCGAGAAAACAATCCAGTTCAGTATAGTTACCCGAAAAAATCATTAATTATCCGAAATTTGGATAATGGTTCTGTTGTTATTCCACCTTTGAAATTCAAAAATTCTGACGAATATTTTCCTGAATGTATCTGTAACGTAGAAAATAATGCTATTCAATATCCAATTGACATAAATCTTCTTGATATTTCCAACCCATTTTTATCTGAACCTCTTGATGATTTTCTAATTGAAAAAGAATCTCCATTTTCTACTGAAAAATCCAATATAGGTGTTGAAAATTTAATTCGTACGTCTCATATGAATAGCGAAGAAAAAGAAAAGATTATTAAGCTCTGCAAGCAATTCAAACAGGTATTTTTCAAGCCTAACGAACCATTAACTCCCTGTAATGCCACTGCACACAAAATTAGGTTAAAAAATGAAGACCCAATTTATGTAAAAAATTATCGATCTCCTTATCATCTCAAAAAGGAAATCCAAAATCAAGTTTCCAAGTTATTGAATGATGGAATCATTCGACAAAGCAATTCACCCTATCAATCACCCTGCTGGATAGTTCCTAAGAAAATGGATGCATCCGGTGTTAAAAAATATAGGATGGTTATCGATTTCAGAAAACTGAATGAAATAACAATTGAAGATAAATTTCCACTCCCACTAATTGAAGAAATTTTGGAAAATTTAGGCAAAAGCATGTATTTTTCTACTATTGATTTGGCACAAGGGTTCTACCAGATCCCTATGGATCCTGAGTCTATAGAAAAAACGGCTTTTACTGTTGAAAATGGCCACTATGAATATGTCCGTATGCCATTTGGGTTAAAAAATGCCCCTGCTACCTTTCAACGTATGATGAATACTGTATTGTTAGAATATATTAACGTTTTTTGTTTTGTCTATATGGATGATATCATTGTTTTTTCAAAATTCCTAGACGAACACATTTTGTATCTTCGAAAAATATTCCAAAAACTGAATCAGTTTAATTTAAAAATCCAACTGGACAAAACTGAGTTCCTGAGAAAAGATGTTCCATTCTTAGGTCATGTCATCACTCCACAAGGCATACTTCCAAACCCAGATAAAATCAAAGTAATTCAAGAATATCCTCTCCCGACTACGATTAAAGAAATCCAGTCATTTTTAGGCCTTATGAACTATTATCGTAAATTTATTAAAGGATTTGCACAATTGACTAAGCCATTCACAAAATGTTTACGTAAAGATGAAAAAATCAATATCAATAATCCAGATTATATCAATGCATTTAAACTTTGTAAAGAAGCTCTTTGTAACCCACCTATTCTGGCTTATCCTGATTTTTCCAAAAAACTTACATTGACAACTGACTGTAGCAATATAGCCCTATCAGGAGTTCTTAGTCAAAATGATAAGCCTATTGCTTTCCACTCTAGAACATTAAATTCTGCTGAACGCAATTACAGCGTTATTGAAAAAGAACTATTGGCAATAGTTGATTCTTGTAAAAAATTCCGTCCTTATTTATTTGGTCAAAATTTTCTAATCGAATGTGATCACAAGCCCCTAGTTTGGTTGAGTTCTTTATCAGTGCCCAATCAGCGATTGATTAGATGGAAGCTTCAGTTAGAAGAATATAATTTTTCAATTAAATATAAAAAAGGCAAAGACAATGTTGTAGCCGATGCACTTAGTAGAATTGAAATTAACGCTTTAGAGGATGACGATCTTTTATCCATTTACCACAAGTAGATTCTGTAGAAGAATTAACAACCCAAGAACTTGATGAAATCTTGAATGAAGATAATTTACCTTTAATTGATTTATTAGATGAAATGCCGTTAGATGAACGACTCAAAATTGTTGAGCAATCTGATGTTACTCGAAATTCATCTGCACAAAATCCTATCAATCATATATTGTATCAAGAAAAGAATTTTTATTTTTTCAAAAATCGAATACATTTTCAGTTAAAAAATCAGTACAAAATAACAAAGTCTTGCAATGGAACTTTAATGGTAACAGTCCGAAGTGGATCTGAAACAGAGCAACTTTTGAAATTTATGAAGGAATATCTTCAGCCCGATCATACTTATGGTATTTGGTATGGTAAAATCAACTTTTAGAATTTAAACTTAACGAACTTTTAGAACAGTATTTTTCGAACAGCGGTATAAGATTTGTTAAAGCTTCTTATAAGCCTATATACCTACTAAAAGACTCATTTACAGAACAATTGTCTTTCTATCATAGCCAAACGCATAATGGTATCAATGAAACTTACAGCCATTTCAAGAAAAAAGCATTCACTCCAAATATGAAAAAATAATATCAAATTACATTAATCAGTGCAATACTTGTTTGACATCAAAATACGAAAGACGACCAATCGAACTCACTATGGAAGGACCTCTAATAGCCAAAAGACCATTTGAACATATATTTCTAGATATTTTTCAAGTCGAACAACAAACATTTGTTGATTTATTTAGTAAATATGCCCAGGCCTACAATTTAAAATCAAAATTATCTAACGAAATATTAAACAAAATCAGACACTTCTTTTCCCATCACAATTATGCTGACAAAATAACTTTTGATCCTGGTGAACTTAACACAAAAGTTATAAAAGAATTCTGTAACATGCACAAAATTGAATGTCATGTTACTGGTGTATCATTATCACCTCTTGAAAGATTTCATAGTACCTTGAAAGAAAAACTCAAAATTTTACGTCAGCAAAATAAAATCGATTCGATTATTGATCTAATGACGACAGCTATCTTAATTTATAACCAAAGTGTCCATTCTACGACCACATATACCCCATTTTCATTATTATACGGTCCTTACGACGATTTGAATAAGCATTTGATCGATACCCCCACAAAATTATATGATGAATGTAACGAGAAACGGTACAGAGAATTACTACCTTTTTATGAAGAACTATCGAACCGTGTACTAGATAAGGCAACGGAAAGACTAGAAAAAATTAATCAAAATCGAAATAAGGAAATTCCAACCTTAGAAGGTCCAGTATATCTTAAATCTGCATTAGATCGTTCACATAAAACAAAACTCCTGTATTCTAAAGAGACCTCTTACGAACAAGAAAATGTCCATATTAATTTGCGCACTAAAGGAAAAAAGCATAGACTGAATAGAGTGAAACCGCAACGCAAAATTTCTAACTTTCAGGATCCTAATCCAGGCGCTTCAACTAGCCGGCCTAGAGATCCAGCTGATCGAGAATAAAACACCATATTTTAAGCAAGAGCTAGGTAACGCCTATCTACTAAAAGCGTACCATAAGACATTTTTTCATATAAATCTCATTCTCATTAATGAAAATATCAAGCAAATAACGTCAAATGTCTATTTTGCAAAACAAAGAATCGATGATACGTTGATGACACAACTTGAACATGAATACAATTTGCTTTTAGACAAATATGAAATGTTAAAATTTAAACGAGTTAAGCGTGGATTATTTAATGGTCTTGGTTCCGTCATAAAATATATTTCAGGCAATTTAGATCAATCTGATCTAGACGAAATAATGGAAAATATTAAAATTCTGAAGGAAAATCAAGATAATTTATCATTACAAAATTCCCGAACCGTCTCTGTAGCAAAACAATTACAAGACAGGTTTGAAAATAACACTTTAATTATAAAGAAAAATTTGAGAGATAATTTGAATAACCTCAACAAATTGAATAGCGAATACGCTAATTCTCAGTATGTCTTGAATGAGATAATAATTATTCTAATTATTTATCACACTTACTGTTAACCATTAACCTGAGCACAAATCAGGGCATAAATCTCTTACAGCTGAGTAAGACTGAAATTAATTATATCCATTCGTTATTAAGTGATCTATTTGACAAAAATGAACTTCTCCCACTCGATAAACTGCACAATTTTGAATTTTTCGAATTATTTGAATTAAGTATTATAGTCCTCGAAGAAGAAATCATATTTGTTCTTCACATACCAACAGTTACTGGTAACTTTATATATTCCAATATATACCCCATTATACACCAAAATATTCTGGTATTGAAACATAAAAATATTATCGAAAATGAAACTATACATTTTTGTGATGAATGCAAATTATTGAGTAATAAATATTTTTACTGTACTATACTAATCCATTCCAGTTGCAACTTACTTAAAGTTGAAAATTGTACGTTCTTGGCAAAAGGTTCATTTTCAGAAGTAATTCAATTAAAACATGATAACTATTTAGTGAATACTAACAAGAATATTCCAGTATATGAAGATTGTACCAAAGAAAGAAAAGAAATTGATTCGTCTTTTATTATCAGCTTAAACTGTAAAACATTTATTGATCATACTGAGTATTTGAAGATTTCTGATATTTCGAAACCTTTATACATACCTAACATTATGGTGAACTATGATAAGAATATGTTATTTGAAAATACTGATGTAAAGGGTTATTCGGACATACAATTGAATAATGTTTTATTACACGATAAATTAAAAAATTTAGATTTTTCACACAAAACGTCCACGTTTAGCATTGTAACTATTTTATGTATTTTAACATTTGTTGTAATTATACTTTGTTTAAAAAAACAATTGCTCTCTCTTTTGAAGCAAAAAGAACCAAAAAATCAATCAGTCAAAAATGACATTGAACTTAACCAGATTTTTCCTTTGAACCAGGAGGTTCAATCTTCTTGAAGAGGGAGGAATTACGGCACTGCTATGATGATGATCTAATATGTAGAGTTGCTTAGGTTTGCACTTTTCAATTCCTTTGTTCTAGCGTAGGTTATAAGTAAGAGATGCATGTAAACCAAGGTGACCAGTACTCATTCGTCTTCTGTTAAATAAAGTCGCTTTTTTAAAAAGTCGTTCGTTGTTTGCACATTCTTAATTTACATGAGGTCAAGCGGTCATAAGTGGTTCAATCAGCATTACTTACTGTCACTTCTGAAAAGTACAGGAATATCCCAAAAACTTGGTAACCTCACACTCTTGGAAAAAACGGTTTAGAGAAAAGCTTCATGGTATCAAATATGACGTAGACAATAACCTTACGAGGTCGACTTTGTGAATAGCAATAGTCATTAGCAGTATGTACGCCCTGAAAGTACACGAACGCACCGAACTCTCGATAACTATGCACTTTTGAAATAACGTTCAGAGAATTTTTGGTCGCTGTATATCAGTAGCGTTGGTTGTGAGAACCAAGACCATCCAGCGCCAATGCTCACCAGACAAGGCTAATGCGTATTCTAGCGTCCACATAGTAGTATTAGCCTATGTTGGTCAACATTTTTGCCACTTTATCTATATTATATAGAATGTCACACATTTTTGATGGCTCCAGTTTTTTCACTATTTCAGTTACGAATAGTTGTATAGTACAGTGGTTGAAGTTCGATCCATATTTTCTATCAAGCATCATAACGAACTCAATTCGCATCAGCACCACCCTGTGCATGTACCAGAAGGTCATTAGCAACAACAATGGAGAACAGATATTTCAATGTTTAATCACCTCACACTCTGATGCGTCATGCTCCAGATATGAATGGGTATAATTGATTTGCCCGCAAATATTTTCAATCGCCTTAGAACAAAGCAGACTGCTCAATCGGTTGGAATATACGGAGCATTGGATCCTTCCACTGAACGATTATCTTGCATTTGCTGTTACCGACAATACCTTTTTGTAATGGATGATGTACTCTTTTGGTACGGACAATATGGTTATTATGATTTCGGCTTTATTTTTATTACTTAATATACAGGGTCTTCATTTGAAAACTTCCCACCATGGATTTATCGAAAACCACTGTCAAGGGGGACAACTTTTTAACAAAAAACTACTTTTTAAAATCGATCGTTTTCGATTAAATTAGAAAAATCTGTCTTTATCTTAATTTGTTCAGAGAGAAAACAAAAACACACTAAAATATCACTTTCTATTTCAATAAGTGTTCAAAATGTTTCCCATTAGGGGTTGCCAAATCTAAAATTCGTTTATAGTTTAAAACGGAGACTACCAACATAAAGAGCAATTCGGAAGGTTAGACTTGGCAACCACCAAATAATAACCCGAATTTTTTGTCAATGTGCTCTGCAAGCTGCCGTTACTTTTAACGCCAGACATCCGGGGAAGATATCTCCGCTTAGGTATGTTTTGGACCTTGTTACTGAATTTACTCAAACTGGATCTATTTCAAATAAAATCCGTGATCATCAGAAAGTTTTGGATGAAGCCAACCAAGTTGAAGTTTTGGGTCATTTTGGAATAAATCCTAATACTACAATACAATAAATTGTTGCTGCGACTCTTATTTCATTAGGCTCTGTACACACAGTTACTAAACTCATAAATTTCATCCATTCAAAATAAAAATATTGCGAGAGTAAACCGAAGATGTTCCGATAGGCGAGTTGAGTTTTGTGAACAAATGACTGGAGCGATTAATGATAATACCATTCATGTAAAGAAATTTGAATGGACATTTATTTGGATATGTTGGAAAATACCATCAATCCGCTTATCACTGAAACCATTGAAAAAAAAATCGAAGAGAATGAAAACCCTATACTTGATGAAGCTCCTCACTATGTTCTTCCGGTTCGACAAAGGCTAGACGACGAGTTTCCAGATAAATGGATAGGGCGAAGAGGGCCTATAGAATGGCCTGCTAGATCTCCTGATTTGAGGCCAACTGAATTTTGTTTCATTTTTATTTGATTTAAAATTCAGCACTCCAAATCTCAAAATGGCAGACTGAGGGGTTGCCGAAGTGGGGGGTTTTTCTAGACAAAACACCTTATATTTCAGTAGCTAATTACCAAAATGCCATAGTATAGTTATATCAATTTTTTTCTATTAAATTGGTTTATCCAAATATTCAATAAAATTTGAGGCATTCCATTTGAAAAATCACAACTTTGTTATGTAGGTCGAAATTGGGCGACCCTGTATAATGGCCAATATTTTAGAAATGCGCCCTTAAATGTCATGTATAACAGCCCATGAATAGATTTTCACAAAATGTATTTGTTTATGAGTAATATTCCGTCAACACATGCATGTGCCACCCTGTATATATATATATATATACTAAGTGACATATACATCCGAACACCCAGTTTAAATGGTTTTATTTTAATAAAATTTTGTATAAGTACTTAATGAGGCATAATAAGTAAATGATAAAAATTTCAAAATGATTGCACTGCTTTAAAGCCCTTTGACCTTTAATAATATGTGGATGCACCCTGATGTGCTACGCATTCTCCAACGCGCCTAGGCATGCTTCTGATCAGGTGGTCAATGTCCTCCTGTGGTATCTCATTCCAGGCAACCACCAACTCCTCTCGAAGTGCTTCTAGAGTCTGAGGAGGACGTTGCAAATTGAGCAATCTCCTACCCATCATATCCCACACGTGCTCAATTGGGGATAAGTCGGGAGATCTTGGTGGCCATGGTAACAATGTGACATCATTATGTTGAAAGAAGTCTATTGTGACTCTTGCAACATGTGGTCGGGCCTTATCTTGTTGGAAAGTTGGATCTGCCAGGGTGTCAAGATAGGGTAAAAGATGGGGTTCTAGAACTTCGTGGATATAACGCTGCGCGTTCATGTTACCTCTGATGAAGATTAAAGGTGACCTGAAACCATAAGCTATAGCACCCGAAACCATAACTCCAACAGTGTGATGAACATGTCTTTCAACAAAAAACTGTGGATTCCTCCTTTCACCACGTCGCCTTCTAACCCTGGCACGACCATCGTGCATGCCTAAACAAAATCGAGACTCGTCACTAAAGACAATAGGGTTCCATTCCTGATCCCAGAGTGACCGTTGTCTGCACCACTCAAGGCGATTACGTCGGTGTTCTCGAGTTAAAGGGAGGACCCAGTGTGGCCGGTATGAAAACAAGCCAAAACTTCTCATTCGTCGGTAAACACTTCGCATGCCAATAGGTCTTCCGTGTTCTGCAAACCATTCATTTGCAATGGACCTGGTAGTGGAGAAACGGTCCCTTAAGGCCAATAATCTTAGGCGGCGATCTTCACGGTCTGTTGTTCTACGGCGGCGTCCAGTGCCCCTTGCTCTTTGCGTACGGCCTTCTCGAAGCCATGCCTGACAACACCTAACCACAGTGTCTACACTTCTTTGCACTCTAACTGCAATTGCCCGAAAAGAAAGTCCAGCTTCCCGAAGTCCCACTATACGGCCCCTATCAAACTCACTAAGTTGACGAAATCGTACAGGTTCCCGTACTCTAGGTATCGTAACCGATCATAAAGGATGTCAAGAACCAAAATCCGCCAACGTTGATTCTTTACTGCGGCTGGAATATTCATTTTTAGAGCGTTAGTGAATTAAAAAAAGCAGTATAAAAACCGGAATGTCCAACTGATAAGGCTAAAAATTTTTTCACTTGTTATTTACAGTAAGATAAATACATTCACCAACTTTTATTGAAATAAAACCATTTAAATTGGGTGTTCGGATTTATATGTCACTTAGTATATATATATATATATATATCTGTATAATTCGGTATTCTATACAATACCTATAGAATACCTAAAACGTATCGGAAATGTATGAAATATTATATGTTTTATACTTTTCCTACGTATTCTATACTATACAGAATGCTCAGCCGGTGATGTACTATATGTTAAAGACGAGAGCAAGGAACGGGTTTTGCTCAGTTTCCAGCAATAACTGCAAAACAGCTACAAGGCAGCTACAAAACAAAACTGGAGAAGTGTGAATGGTGGTCCTCTGCAATGCTGAAGGTTAAAATCCCATAAAAAATGGACGGGGTAGCACCCAAACCAAAACAACTAAACGTAAAAGGATCTACAAAGAGAAAGTGATCATGGGTAGAAAATTTACTTTTTCCAATGGGTTGAAATCTATTGTGTTTACTCCCCAGCCTGAAAGTTTGGATGAACTTCTTCAACGTATGATCGAAAGCTGCCATGATATCCCACAATATGTTTTTAAAAATGTCCGTCAGGAATTTGAACATCGCCTTTATCGTTGTTTGGCCAATAACGGGAAACATTGTGAACACTTGTTGAAATAAAAAGTGATATTTTTGTGTGTTTTTGTTTTCTACATGCAAAAATTAAGATAATTAAAGGTTTTTCTAATTTTCTTGGAAACGAATCGACCGATTTTAAAAGATCAAATGTCAAAATAAAGGACTTCGAAAGGCCTTTCAAACAAGCTATTACCCGATACCCCCTTGTCTTTTACATTTTCAAGGAGATGACCCTAAGAGGCAGAGGGTGAAAGGGGGTGAAGTAGTTTTTGGTTAAAAGGTTGTCCCTCTTGAAAAATCTCTTGACGTGTCTCGGCGTTTTTCTTAATCAGTAGTTTTCGATAAATCCATGGTGGGAAGTTTTCAAATGAACCCCCTGTATCGAAGTCACGACCACGGCAGCTTTGTATGGTCGTGACTCCTATGTTGTGAATTTTTTGAACCATGGCCCGTCTACCAATCTCGAGAAATGCACAAACAAACCGGGTTCACAAAAACACTATGCCCATCTTGTAGAACTCTATGTCATGAGATAGTGTCACTAGACCTAAAGCAAAATCCAGAGGCTAATATTAAAATCTACTGTTTTTCTAGGCAATTAAAAAGCGAGCTGACAAAATGATGTCTCTGAAAGCGTTTTGGGTGATCATTGCAAACGACTTGATGCCAGCAGTGAAAAAAAAAGTTGGAAGACCTTCACTAGTTAAAGCTACACCACCCAAGACGAAAGACTGTTCCAAAATTATGCATTTGAAATTTCGATGCTTGCCACATAAAGGGTCAAAGGGATAATTATAAAAATCAATACTTAGGCAATACGACGCTATTCATATAATTCAATGCAATTTCATTTGTAATATACTCGTATCTTTTTCTTGAATATAGCCTCCATTTGAAATTCGCCACAATTAGGTGAGGCCCTTCTACAAATTTTATTATGGTGGCCTTTAAGAGCTCTTACTGCAGTGTGTTGAGTTTATAACGTGAAATGGAGTGATCCCGACTACTACCGGCATCCAAAATATGGTAAATACTGGATGAAACGGCAACGCCGTGTAAAAGTAAAAGCAATTATCAGTTTCTCGGTCCCACCCGGCCTTCCACATCAGTCACTCTACATGATAATCCCTATTCATCTACTTTCTGGCATCCACCATCTTTCATCCTGGGTCATATTGTGGATTGCTATAAATTTCGATTACCGTCTGGCCAAAATTTAATCATCACGAAATGTATATACCGTTATAAAAAAAATTAACCTATTTTGGTGGCAATCAAACTGTTTTTAATCGTCATTGGGAAAAAATTCTGGATATGTCGGCTCAAAACTAGTATTCCTAGAATACCAGTATCGACCACTGCGAAAGTGGACAGCAGCTACCTGTTAAAACTCTAAGGGCCTGTTTTTCAGTCGCAAGTTGACCGTAACTTAACAGCTAATCAGAAGTTATATCACAAAAAGCGTTTTTCGAGTTTTTTTATACCGAAGCATTCGTGCAGGCAGAAGCGTACTCTGCATATATTAGATGGGAACTGGAATATGCATCGTTAATTTGGAACGCAATTCATGACTGCTACATCAATTCTCGTTTTTTTTATATTCCAACTACCACGAAGGCCTAAGGCCTAAACACCCATGGGGTACCGTAGGGCTATAGGGAGATACAGGGAAAGGGGGAACGCCACACGGACTCTGGTGAGGGAATACGTGTGCATGCACCATGCACACATTCTGGCCCCGCCTACGAGATCCGCCGGGTGGTACGTCTGTGTTCGACAGTCAGAGACCGTCTACCACCTACGGACAATCACAACATCCATAGCCAAGAGAAAAATTTCTCTTGGGACGGGATTCGAACCCGCACAGCGCACGGCGACTGATCAGGAGACCGATGAGTCTACTACTGCGGCCACCGCTGCTGCCGCCGTTGCGGATGTTCAGAAAAAGTCTCTAAAATTTTCATCTTTCAAGGTTGACGGTGCATATCCTGAGTAGGGTATATCTGAAAGTTTGTTATTGTATAGGTTTCAAATGCAGTCTTTAGAGCTTAGAAGGAAGTGCGCATCAATTATTTTCTTTCATAAACCTTTTAGTGTGACAGGGCTTGAACAATTTTATTTTTGAACACACCCACGTGTCTAGTGGGAACGTTCACTTTTTGATTTAAGAAAAAAAAAATACAAACTTAATGAAGAGAAAATATTTATTACTATCAACATATCTGTATATTGTGACAGGGCTTGCACAAGTTTATTTTTGAACACACCTCTGTGACTAGTGGGAAAGTTCACTTTTTGATTTAAGAAAAAAAAATACAAACTTAATGAAGAGAAAATATTTATTACCATGAACATATTCGGATATTATTTCTTAAATATCCTTCCGTCCAAATGTTTGACATCCCTTCGGAAACACTCGTCTAATCGCGCGCGCAAATTCTGAAACACTCTCTTGCACAGTTCCGGAGTGATATTGTTTATTTCTCGTCTGTCAGCTCCCCCAGTGTTCGTGGATTATTGGAATACACTTTTGAATTTAGATAATCCCACAAAAAATAATCGCATGGCGTGAGGTCGGGTGATCTAGGAGGCCAGTGAATATCTCCAAACTTCGACATAACTTTTGAGGAAAAAATGCTTTCACCGTGCACATGCATTCTCTGGGCAGTATGGGCAGTGGCCCCATCCTGTTGAAACCATGTGTTTCTGTTAAAACGACGTTATGTTCTTACAATAGGAGCAAAAAAAGTGTTTATCGTGTCCTTGTATCGCTCGGAATTAACTGTCAATGCATGACTGTTTTCATCTTCGAAGAAATACGGCCCAATAATACCGCTAGAGGATATGGCGCACAAAACAGTCACCTTTGGACTATGTAGCTGTTGTTGATGTTTCTTTTTTGAGTTCGTTGGTGTCCAATATCTGCAATTTTGCTTGTTCACATAACCGTTTAAGTGAAAATGGGCCTCGTCATAAAACAACGTTCTCGAGTCTGCGCTGCGAATGAAATAAGAGTCAACATCCGTTCAGTCCAAGATTTCCGTAATGCCTAATCACTTTCCTTGAAAGCATGGACTAATTGGATTTCATAAGGATGAAAATCCATTTTTTTTTCTTCATTATGCGATGCAGTGTTGACCTAGGTATTCCCAAAGCAGCTGAATGCTTCCGTACAGAATGCCTAGGATTTGCAGTGACCGAATCACTTCGACGCACATTTTCTTCGGTTGATATAGTAGGTGCCAGGAATGGGCTGACTAACAGTAGAACCTGTTTCACGGTACCTCTTAATCCACTTTTACAATAGGTTCTTACTTGGGGCATATCTTGGTCAGCGAATGCTGTATCGTGTACAAAATATCCGAAGGACAGCTGCGTATAAATCACCATTCTTGAAGTAAACCTCGATAGCAAAAGCACGTTACGCTTTGGTCCACCGTTCCATTGTAACTATTTAACCCGCACCCCTAACGCGTCGATCAAGACCTCTGCCCACTTCCTCGCGTTTACGGTTCCCGCGTAATTCAAATTTTAAATGTGAACTTTCCCACTGGAAACATGTAATGTGTGAAACTCTTAACGACATGTCTAATTATTGTGACATACATGCTGACAGTTTCAACAGCATTCTGGGAGTAGCTAGGAATTACTTAAACAATTTATAATATGCTTCTCATTTGAGTGACATATGTTTTTGCTTCTTTCTCTTGTTCCTGTTTTTTCTTTAGATAGAATTTGCTTTTGTATGTTTTCTATTTAGTTTGATTTATCTTTTCTTAGGATCATCACGTAAATCGTTTCCTTAACTTTTCGGTAGTAAACGCTACTTATTATTTATTAATAGTCAGAAGCTGCAAAACATTCGATGATACAAATGTCCTGAAAAAGTTATATTGTGCATATGTTGGCTCCAGATTAGAATATGTATCTTTAGTTTGGAAGCCGTCCTATATAACTTATAAGACCTCCCTAGAAGGAGTACAAGAGCGTTTTCTCGAATATCTATATTGAACATGTGATGATTCATATCCTACAACGTTTCTGAGGTTTAAGTCTGTTATTGGCTTGGCTTGTCACTTCTTGATTTCTTTTGATTAACATTTTTATATAAGCTATTGCATAACAAGATAAATAGTATGCACCTATTATCACAGATGAGTTTCAATTCACCGCCATTCGGGCTTAGGTCGTACCCATATTTTAACTAGATCGCAGCAATACCAATTTAGGGTTGAATTCCTCATTGTCTTACATGCAATCTAATTTTAATATTATTCGTGACGTGTGTGATGTTATTGATTACTGTCAGAGCCGCTTTCCAGTGCTTTTTAATTGAGAGTTGTATGCACCCGGAGTGTGGCTTGCAAATGTGCACGGGAACGCGACGATAAAAACCTAAACTGTTTTTCCATGTTTTGCTTTGACGTTGACAATTTGTATCGTACTGCCAAACAATGACAATGTAAACAAATTTTGCCCCTTTTTTCAGAAGCATTGTTAGACTATCCAATTGTTGCCTAATGATGCTTTTAGAATGATGGCGCAGCACGTCAGACGTCTGCATTTCTATTGTAAAGCTGCTGGATAAATGTGTCGAATTCATATTTTAGTGTAGACATTCAAAATTATTTTCAAAGTGTCTAGTTATTGATGCCGCTATGAACGTGCATTCTTGCACTCTCTTGTGATCTTCATTATTCAGGAACATTTCAAATGTACGTTGTGATTCTGTGTCATAACATTATCAGTTTTTTACCATCCTCCATTGTCTGGTATCGGTTTAGTGTGAGTTTAATGCAAAAAAAAACAAAAACGATGAAAAAACAACTTAACAATCTTAACACATTGTCACTTTCGTGGTGCCCGCTATTTCGGAGCGTATAATACCGACGAAAAAGCTAGTGCATGAGGGGATAGGACACTTTAAAAATCAGTAGCTCACGTGCATGACACTCTGGAGCACTGGAACGGTATTGACAGGTGGTGGGTAGCTCCGAGTTATTCCGAGTAACACAAATGAGGCACTGAAAAGCGGCTCTGGTCTTTTAGATGGATAAAGCAGCTCAGATGAATTACATTATGTAATTGCTTCTATTTTATATTCTACTAGCTGACCCGACAGACGTTGTCCTGTCTTAGCTATGAACTGGGATGAATAATGAATAATAAAAGGGTAAATATAGGTAATTGTATAGCGAAGTGTTTGTACCGCCATGTGGCTAGCAAAATAGGTTGGCAGCACTGTCATTCCCCCAAGAACTTACCTTGAAAGTAGGCATACAATTATGTGGAATGAATTTTGTTGCGCCAAATGACGTCATTGGAAAGCAATTATTGTATTGCTGGATATGAGTAAAAAAATGTATAGAATCTGGCCCATGTCTGGTAACCAATGGCCCTGGTGGTGGTACCAATGGAGCCAATTTGATCTTTCCACTGACGCAACATAATCCAGGGGCTTTATTTCTAAACTTGAAAGCCTTGCAATGTGGACTCACAACGTCTATTGGTCCATTAGCAATGATTTGTTGTGAACTGTAATCGATTGCCACGTCATAATAATTGAATGCAATTCAATTGGGATTAAATGCGACACTTCTGCGTTGGTAAATTTCAGTCCTTCGATCCGTTCAAATTCATGTCTCGCTTGTCGTTGCTCGTCAGTTTGACTTCTTCGCATATATTTTTGACTCGCAGCATTGCGAGTTCTGCGACATAGGTTGGTATGTCTAAATGGTAGCATTTTGAAGAATCACAGTTTAAATATTTAATAGGCGTGATTGCGGTGAACTAACTTCCACCCTTGTTAATTATTTTTGAACTTAGGAACTTCTCAAATAACTAAGGTTTTGAAATGTCAAGGTCTGACATATGCATTTTTGAAATCAGAATAGAGATTCTGTTCATTTGTGTAGGAATCCACTATGGCGTGTATAAGAAGAAATTAATTCATGTTTTGGGACAAGAGACGAAACGTCGTATTGAAATTGTGATTATGCCGTCTTGTAGAGAAAATGTGGCAGAGTTGATGTACAATTTATTTTGAAATCCCGCCATAAATAAATTCGGAAGAAAATTGAAACCATTTTCGGAAATTTAGTTTTTTACGTTTCTTTCCGGAAGAACTTTTAATTTCAACTTTCTAAGCAACATTTTGCTGATTATCTTAAAGTTTTCGAGATCGCAATGGTGAGGGTCGAATTTAAAATACCCTGTATAGGGAAAATGTTATTTTCACCCCAGCAGAAACAGTCGACCACTCCCTCTCCGTTTGCACCCGTGAAAAAAGCTGTATCGCAAAATCTACAGAATTCATTATTTTGGTTTTTTTTTCATCAGCTTTGGGCTGGACTTACGTAGCTAGAATATACAGGGTGACTTTGAAGTTGAGTCATTGATTTTCAGATAATGATTGTAGAAGGAAGATAAACCAAAATATGTGTGTAAAAATAAAAAAAAAATAAAAAAATTTTACCTTGTTTTATAAAGTATCCTCCCGACAAGTATTTCAGTGCGGACCTGTATTTGATCGTGCGGTCTTGGAGCACCGGCATGCCCTCCCCTGTGAGGTCTTAAGTCACCTGATTCACGAGCCCTTTGTACTACATTAACAAAGGATATCCACAAGTTCTACATTTTCGTAAACATGTGCCATTTTTTATTTCGTTTGAGCCACGCAACAAACACCACTATTCACTCACGCGTTACCGACTGACACATTGACTGACATCGTGATAAACGTTTCAAATTCTTTCGCTTTTTTGTTTCCGATGCGATGAACCGATAAGGCGGATTATATCCGTTGTTGCCAAACACGAGCACATAATATTATTATTGAGACAGGGCGGTACTCAAACTTCTAAAGGGCTATAACTTTGTTAATTTAATTTTACCAGAAAAATGTTAAAGGAAAAAAACATTTCTTTTGATCAGGTCTACGCACTGTTAAAATAAATGACTCAACTTCGAAGTCACCCTGTATAAATACTGTTTGTGCATACACTTCGAGGCTGGGCGACAAAGGAACAAAAACAATAGTATCTGAGTTTTATTAAAAGTAATTCACAATACTTTGTACATTTCTCATGCATAACCACTGCAGGTGTTTATTCAGATTCTTACTATGTATTTACATCTTCAACTTGTCATTTGATGTGTGGAATCACATTTCTTCGAATTTATGTTTATACTTTTTGTATGAGAATTGAATGGGAATTACTGAGTAAACCTACTTGACATTAAAAAAACAAATACTTCTAAAAAAACTCACTGAACAAACCGAAAACTGGATATTAGCTCTAATCGAATGGACTGTGCACTGCTAATTAAATAAAACAGTATTTTTTCATCGATAAACACTGTTAAACGATAATATAATTTTGCGGCGTGCGATCTGTCAAGTTCAAAATGATAGAGTAGTGAAAGTCAATTAAGCAAAAGAAAGGCAACATTGCAATTTCCTTTGAAGGGGCCATCACAAGTACGGATGGTAAAGAAACAAAACTCCAAAAACGAAAGCACCCTGTTTTCATAAGCAATTTTCTCTCACATACGTTAGCTAACTGTCAATAGCTGTTGGAATAAAGATAGCGGAGAAGAGTGCCTGTCTCTTTTAGTACTTGAGATATTTCTTCTGCTGTGCGTGTTCCATGTTCAAGAAAACTGTCAAACGCGCGTTGCTTAAATAATCATTAGGTTTTCGATGATTTCCCAATTTTCTGCACAATTTTCTTGATTTTTCCTTCCGTAACAACTTTTCAACAAAAATATCATACAAACGTAAACAAATCGATGAACTAGTTGCGGTCCTCGTGCGCTCGTATCGCGGTTGCGTTGCAGCGTTGCCAAATCTATGAGAAAATTTAATTATTTACGACTCACTTTCCTCGAAATCGATTGATTTTCGGACATAAGTTACAATGAACTTTTTTGCTTAGAATAATGCAAGGAATCACCTCTTAAAGTTACGAATATTATTTCCCTAACACCCTGTATGTAGATTAAAGCATCATTATTATTATTATTTTTATTATTAAAAACCTACTCAGCTCGGGTCGGAAACATCCTGGAAAACGTTCTGAATACACTTCCGAAGTATCAGACTAATCAATTTTAATAACTTATTTACACCTATTTATACCTTGTGCTCAACTGGCACAAATAGCACAAACCGCCGCCAGAAGTTCGAAAATGAAAATCACACGTGAAGATGAGTACCAAAATAACCAAAACCATCCAAACCACAACCGTCACCTTAAAAAGTGAATTTTAAAGTGTTGACTAATGTCAGGGATGTCCAAGTGTTAGTTTTTATTCCTCCCTAATTCGAGGCAGCCACTATTTAAATTAGTGACAAAAGTAGCACAAACTCTGCATGCGTAAATCTCAACAGTGACAAAATACTGCTTGTCACTAATAGTACCTGGCCGTATAAGCTCTTCAATAAATCACTATTCTCAAGTCAGTGCAGATGTTACTCTAAGACAGTTTCTGAACCTATGGTCTGCGATCCCAGGGAGTTTAGCGATTATGTATACTCATATGTGTCACATAGTGACACTTACTTAGCACGGCGAGACGGTAAACGTTTTTTTTTTGAGGGGCCTTTAAACATTCTATTTGATTTCCTAGGAGTCCGTGGTTGAAATAAATTGAGAAATAGGTGCGTCAATGGTCTCGAGATTGTCAATTTGGCACGGCTGCTGAAAAGATAGGCCAACTTACTGAAAAGGCTTCAGACTCTTTCTTTTGTCTTCTGTGCGTGGCATTTCCTGGATCAAAATTTTCCCACTTTATTGCTTCAGAGACTAGACTTTTATCAAGTGTACATTGGAGACTATGAACTTTCTTAGTGTAGAAGCAAACTGAGGAGGAAGTAACAAATTAACTTTGAGGATATTTCTTTTGTCTTGTATGTTCAGACAATATACCCACATATCATGGAAAACTTTCTTGCAACAACAAAGTACATGAAACGGAAAGGGAGCACAAACTTTCGCCGAGTTAATCCAATATCGTCAAAATGAGCTCTGGAAGGGAGTTATTTCCTTCATCTCTCATCATATCCTACAATAAATATTTACCGCAGTCACTGGAAATGTGGAGTTAAGCAGATTGACTCTATACTTCCTGCGCCTGCGTTGGAGGTTTCAAAGAAAAGGATGAGTTTCAAAAGGCGAAATCGACTCGTGATTAGGTACGATGACTCTTCAACCTCTGCATATTAAAACTGTATAGAGCAAATCTACCATATTTCTGTTTCCATGGCAGATGTAGGGTAAATATGTGTGACTTATTACGTCTAACAGGTTCATAGTATCACCGAGATCAGCACCAACAGAAGGTCTTTCACTGATACCAAATATGCAACAATTTACCCCATACAGCTTCCAACCTACAATTTGCATCCCCTCCAAACCATGTCTGAAAATGAGAGGGAATCTCTGAAACCTTGTAACACTTTTCCACGGCAGCCTTGTCAAAAGAATCAAACGAGTTGGATTTCCTTCAAGTTACTTTGACTGAGCCAAAGTTATTACCGCTTTTGAGCAGTGTATATGACCCTCTTTACTCACACAGAACTGCCAAAACCAGGAAGCATATCGCTTGAAACAAATGAAGAGGGGTACAGTTAGATTGTTTTAACATTATGAAACTTCCATTTGAACTGTTCAGGGGCACAGTCTGGAAATGGCAGTTGTTTAGCAACAATCGTTCTCGCATCGATAGTATATATTTTTTAAGATTACTTTTTAAAAAGTAATACGGATTTGTCAGGCTAAATTTTCGGATCGTTATCCGTAACAACAAGTGAACGAAAATTCGGTACGACTAAGTAATTTTATTCAAAAATGATTGTCGTGGGATGGAGTTCAGGCAGAAAATGCAGGGCTTAGAACCTGTAGTCAATCTCAGCATCAAATTGATTGAAATCTACGCTCGCGGTTTACCTGAGAAACGAGTTCACAAATAGCTTTGAAAAATCTTATAATACGAGGTCCTACGTCACTTGGTTTGTTTATGCACGAGGGTGAATCAAATATGAACTGGACTTTTCTGTTTAACGCACCATAGGTGGATGGAGTGGGACGACGTCTTGGTTAACCCTGATGTTTCACAACTTATCCGAAAAAATTTAACCACATATGCACTGTTACGAAATAAGTTGATTTCTCAAAAAATAAAAATAATAAAAGGCTTACAGAAAGTTATATACCTGAGCTTCAATAATAAATTGAAAAATAAATATCTGTATTTTGCGTTCATCGTCGTGATATTAGAACACGCATTATTAATTTATTGTAGCAAATGTTGTACCAAACAAAATACCAGGAATTTTTTGCTTTTTCATACTGGTGAGAACGTGTAAATAAGGTTTAATCTGTATCGTGGGTGATCTGAATGAAGAACGGTCCAAGTTAAATAGGAAAGTATTTTGCGAGTCTGTTTTTAGTTATTCATTAATAAAAATGGCACATGTGTACACTAATGAGAAGTTAGTGGATATTGTTTTAGCGTACGGAGAAGCAGGGCAAAATTTGTGAGCTACTTCTCGTTTGTATGGACACCAATTTCCGAATAGGTGCATACCACATCACGAAACATTAAGTTCAATTGTTTTACGAGCACGTGGAGTGGATGGGGGTCGGGTTCGCCCACAACGCGTTTTAAATGCTGAAGACGAGATTTGGAATATTGTGGAAGAAAATCCGGGAATAAGCACAAGGCAGTTAGCCCAACAGGTCCCAACGTATTGCTGTCGTTCAGAAATATTCAATCTGAATAATTGCAATGCAATATGCCCTTTTCCCTACCAATAGCTCAGAATAAGTTTTGTATCACGAATTCCGGCCAAATCCATGCAATCCCACATTTATGCCTAATACATATCGAAGTGGTATAAAATTTAAATTTTGTGTATCCTTTATACAGGCAGTTCGATCAAGGAATGCAATTGCAGCCGAGCATTTCCATGCGACAAGATATCTCTTCTCAAACAGAGATTACATAGTGTATAGAAAATAAAGTTCTCACCACAATGCTATAAAATGTATCTGAAATTTCATATCCATCTTCCTTTTATGCTTTATTGAGGTACGGGTTCGCAGCTGTATACAGGATTTCTCGATCATTTGAAACGTCAAGTGACTTATTAAAATGGAGATATCTCTTCTCACACAGAGATTACATGGTGTATAGAAAATAAAGTTCTCTCTACAATGCTATAAAATGTATCTGAAATTCCATATCAATCTTCCTTTTATGTTTTATTGATGTACGGGTTCGCAGCTGTATACAGGATTTCTCGATAATTTGAAACTTCAAGTGACTTATTAAAATGGAGATATCTCTTCTCAAACAGAGATTACATGGTGTATAGAAAATAAAGTTCTCTCCACAATGCTATAAAATGACTCTGAAATTCCATATCCATCTTCCTTTTATGCTTTATTGAGGTACGGGTTCGCAGCTGTATACAGGATTTCTCGATAATTTGAAACTTCAAGTGACTTATTAAAATGGAGATATCTCTTCTCAAACAGAGATTACATGGTGTATATAAAATAAGGTTCTCTCCACATTGCTATAAAATGTACCTGAAATTCCATATCCATCTTCCTTTTATTCTTTATTGAGGTACGGGTTCGCAGCTGTATACTGGACTTCCCGATAATTTGAAACGTCAAGTGACTTATTAAAATGGAGATATCTCTTCTCAAACAGAGATTACATGGTGTGTAGAAAATAAAGTTCTCTCCACATCGCTATAAAATGTATCTGAAATTCCATATCAATCTTCCTTTTATGTTTTATTGATGGACGGGTTCGCAGCTGTATACAGGATTTCTCGATAATTTGAAACTTCAAGTGACTTATTAAAATGGAGATATCTCCTCTCAAACAGAGATTACATGGTGTATATAAAATAAGGTTCTCTCCACATTGCTATAAAATGTATCTGAAATTCCATATCCATCTTCCTTTTATGCTTTATTGAGGTACGGGTTTGCAGCTGTATACAGGATTTCTCGATAATTTGAAACGTCAAGTAACTCATTAAGATGGAGATATCTCTTCTCAAACAGAGATGACATGGTGTATAGAAAATAAAGTTCTCTCTACAATGCTATAAAATGTATCTGAAATTCCATATCAATCTTCCTTTTATGCTTTATTGAGGTACGGGTTCGCAGCTGTATACCTGGACTTCCTGATAATTTGAAACGTCAAGTGACTCATTAAAATGGAGATATCTCTTCTCAAACAGAGATTACATGATGTATAGAAAATAAAGTTCTCTCCACAATGCTATAAAATGTATCTGAAATTGCATATCCATCTTCCTTTTATGCTTTATTGAGGTATGGGTTCGCAGCAGTATACAGCATTTCTCGATAATTTGAAACCCCAAGTGACTCATTAAAATGGAGATATCTCTTCTCAAACAGAGGTTACATGGTGTATAGAAAATAAAGTTCTCTCTACAATGCTATAAAATGTATCTGAAATTCCATATCAATCTTCCTTTTATGCTTTATTGAGGTACGGGTTTGCAGCTGTATACAGGATTTCTCGATAATTTGAAACGTCAAGTAACTCATTAAGATGGAGATATCTCTTCTCAAACAGAGATTACATGGTGTATAGAAAATAAAGTTCTCTCTACAATGCTATAAAATGTATCTGAAATTCCATATCAATCTTCCTTTTATGCTTTATTGAGGTACGGGTTCGCAGCTGTATACTGGACTTCCCGATAATTTGAAACGTCAAGTGACTTATTAAAATGGAGATATCTCTTCTCAAACAGAGATTACATGGTGCATAGAAAATAAAGTTCTCTCCACAATGCTATAAAATGTATCTGAAATTCCATATCAATCTTCCTTTTATGCTTTATTGAGGTATGGGTTGGCAGCAGTATACAGCATTTCTCGATAATTTGAAACCCCAAGTGACTCATTAAAATGGAGATATCTCTTCTCAAACAGAAGTTACATGGTGTATAGAAAATAAAGTTCTCTCCACAATGCTATAAAATGACTCTGAAATTCCATATCCATCATCTTCCTTTTATGCTTTATTGAGGTACGGGTTCGCAGCTGTATACAGGATTTCTCGATAATTTGAAACGTCAAGTGACTCATTAAAATGGAGATATCTCTTCTCAAACAGAGATTAAATGGTGTATAGAAAATAAAGTTCTCTCCACATTGCTATAAAATGTATCTGAAATTTCATATCCGTCTTCCACTTACGCTTTATTGATGTACGGGTTCGCAGCTGTATAAATTACGGCACTGCTATGATGATGATCTAATATGTAGAGTTGCTTAGGTTTGCACTTTTCGATTCCTTTGTTCTAGCGTAGGTTATAAGTAGGAGATGCATGTAAACCAAGGTGACCAGTACTCATTCGTCTTCTGTTAAATAAAGTCGCTTTTTTAAAAAGTCGTTCGTTGTTTGCACATTCTTAATTGGCGCTGCGAACAGGATATCGGCGTACCGAATCGATAATCGGCGGTATTGATTCACGAGTATCGCTCAATCGAGACCGAAAAAGTGCCAAAAATCGTCCGGTGTGTTCGGGTACGATTTCAATCGTTTTGACGTCGATCACAAAGAACTTCGAAGGCTATACTGAGCAGGGACATCACCATCGAAGTACCAGGCCGAAATACTTGCTAAGTATTTTGGGAGCAGGCAACGACACTTGAGAAAACGACAGGAACTGACAGGAGCGAGGTGCTGGATCCACGGCAGGCAAGCTGTCAACCAGGAGGAGCTGTATTGGCCCAAGGAGGTATCTCAGATCTCTCCAAATGAAGCTGCTAGTGCCCAGTGTAGCGTAAGAAACAACATTTACAATTTTTGCTGTACTCAGTGATTTTTCCATTTATTTCTCGTAACTTTTTCGCCCTCTATTGCTTTACATTTATATATACTCGTAGAAGCTATCTATAAGTAAACTTATTTAGTGACTTTAATTGCATATATTTAATGTCCGATTCTGAATTTGAATCTGTAGTCGAAAATACACCTGTTAGACAAGTTATTTTGACACCCTCACGTCTTAATTTTAATCAGTCAACCATGTCTCTTCAAGATTTACAAATTAAATTCAATGTAGCTAAATATATGGCACTAGAATATCATGGAGGTCACAGAGATCTAATTTATTTTTTGGATAATTCAGAAAAGTTTATTGCAGAATTTGTTAATACACCTTTTGTTTCGTATGCTTTCCAATACGTTATTTATCAGCTGAAAAGCGAAGTAAGAGATTTAGTGCATCTAACTAGTCCGAGAACCTGGCCAGATTTAAAATCATTATTATTATCCAAATATAAAGATCCTAGAAATGAAGAAACTCTTCTCACCGCCTTATATACGTCAGTTCAGAAACCTAACCAAAAATATGAAGACTTTTATCAAGAAATTAAATTTAAGATACAGAGCCTGAAAGAATTTGCAAATTTAGAATACCATGATAATCCCGATCATATCGCTTTTAAATTGAGAGACTATGATAGACAGTCTTTGAGCTCCTTTATCTCTGGTTTGAATGAACCATATAGGTCTTATGTAAGACAGCAAAATCCTACTACAATTGATTCTTGTGTTCAATATTGTCGTGATTATGATAATTTGCAAATGCAAGTTGATTACAAAAATTTCTTAAGAACGAGCCTATATAAACGACAACAGCCTCAGTCTCAGAATAAAGTACAAGCTTCAAATCAAAATTTCCAAAGGTCTAATTTTAATTTGTCTCAAAAGCCCAATCAGTTTAGAGCCCAAAATAGTCAAACTTGGCTAGAGCCACAACAAACCTTCCCTACAGGTCCCACGCAACTACCACCACCTAAACAAAATTTTAAACCTCATTACCCTACGAACATTCAAGCTTTCAGATCACCACAGAATGTTTTTTCCAAAAAACCCATTCCAGGCCAACAAAAAAGTAATCCTATACCTATGTCTGTATCTACAGCACGCACGCCGAAACCCCAACAAAACCCATATCGTCAACAAATGCCCACTAGGGTTAATGCCTTTCAAGTAGGTCCCAAACCAAACCATTATTATGTCGAAGAAATTACTCATCTTGAAAATGAGGAAGAACAAACTTTTGCAGGAACGCCACAATATGAATCTGAGGAATATACCCAAGATTTCGATTCAGACTATATCCCCGATGAATCTTATTTTGAAAACAATGACGAAGAAAATTTTCCTTCGAAGAGCCAGTCTCAAAATTTGACTTAGATATAAATAATTATCAAAAAACTCATCTTCCGTATATTTTTTGTTCTCAGTTTAATCTTATCATCTTAATCGATACTGGTGCATCATCCTCCCTGATCAATCCAGAAATTGCTTTTAAATATTTTCCAGATCGTATTTATGATCATGCTTTTGAAATTAATTCATGTACGTCCAATTTTAGAGGTCAATATGCCTGTAAAATTCTCATATTTTCTGAATGGAAGAATAAAACTGAAATTGAATTTTTAATTCTTCCTTGGCATTCACGTTATGACTGCCTATTAGGATTCTATGATTTACAAAAGCTTAATTGCTCTATTGATTTGACTAAACATCAGATTATTACTGATAAATGTAAAATTACTTATAACACTTCTTTTAAGCCAATTCGAGAAAACAATCCAGTTCAGTATAGTTACCCGAAAAAATCATTAATTATCCGAAATTTGGATAATGGTTCTGTTGTTATTCCACCTTTGAAATTCAAAAATTCTGACGAATATTTTCCTGAATGTATCTGTAACGTAGAAAATAATGCTATTCAATATCCAATTGACATAAATCTTCTTGATATTTCCAACCCATTTTTATCTGAACCTCTTGATGATTTTCTAATTGAAAAAGAATCTCCATTTTCTACTGAAAAATCCAATATAGGTGTTGAAAATTTAATTCGTACGTCTCATATGAATAGCGAAGAAAAAGAAAAGATTATTAAGCTCTGCAAGCAATTCAAACAGGTATTTTTCAAGCCTAACGAACCATTAACTCCCTGTAATGCCACTGCACACAAAATTAGGTTAAAAAATGAAGACCCAATTTATGTAAAAAATTATCGATCTCCTTATCATCTCAAAAAGGAAATCCAAAATCAAGTTTCCAAGTTATTGAATGATGGAATCATTCGACAAAGCAATTCACCCTATCAATCACCCTGCTGGATAGTTCCTAAGAAAATGGATGCATCCGGTGTTAAAAAATATAGGATGGTTATCGATTTCAGAAAACTGAATGAAATAACAATTGAAGATAAATTTCCACTCCCACTAATTGAAGAAATTTTGGAAAATTTAGGCAAAAGCATGTATTTTTCTACTATTGATTTGGCACAAGGGTTCTACCAGATCCCTATGGATCCTGAGTCTATAGAAAAAACGGCTTTTACTGTTGAAAATGGCCACTATGAATATGTCCGTATGCCATTTGGGTTAAAAAATGCCCCTGCTACCTTTCAACGTATGATGAATACTGTATTGTTAGAATATATTAACGTTTTTTGTTTTGTCTATATGGATGATATCATTGTTTTTTCAAAATTCCTAGACGAACACATTTTGTATCTTCGAAAAATATTCCAAAAACTGAATCAGTTTAATTTAAAAATCCAACTGGACAAAACTGAGTTCCTGAGAAAAGATGTTCCATTCTTAGGTCATGTCATCACTCCACAAGGCATACTTCCAAACCCAGATAAAATCAAAGTAATTCAAGAATATCCTCTCCCGACTACGATTAAAGAAATCCAGTCATTTTTAGGCCTTATGAACTATTATCGTAAATTTATTAAAGGATTTGCACAATTGACTAAGCCATTCACAAAATGTTTACGTAAAGATGAAAAAATCAATATCAATAATCCAGATTATATCAATGCATTTAAACTTTGTAAAGAAGCTCTTTGTAACCCACCTATTCTGGCTTATCCTGATTTTTCCAAAAAACTTACATTGACAACTGACTGTAGCAATATAGCCCTATCAGGAGTTCTTAGTCAAAATGATAAGCCTATTGCTTTCCACTCTAGAACATTAAATTCTGCTGAACGCAATTACAGCGTTATTGAAAAAGAACTATTGGCAATAGTTGATTCTTGTAAAAAATTCCGTCCTTATTTATTTGGTCAAAATTTTCTAATCGAATGTGATCACAAGCCCCTAGTTTGGTTGAGTTCTTTATCAGTGCCCAATCAGCGATTGATTAGATGGAAGCTTCAGTTAGAAGAATATAATTTTTCAATTAAATATAAAAAAGGCAAAGACAATGTTGTAGCCGATGCACTTAGTAGAATTGAAATTAACGCTTTAGAGGATGACGATCTTTTATCCATTTACCACAAGTAGATTCTGTAGAAGAATTAACAACCCAAGAACTTGATGAAATCTTGAATGAAGATAATTTACCTTTAATTGATTTATTAGATGAAATGCCGTTAGATGAACGACTCAAAATTGTTGAGCAATCTGATGTTACTCGAAATTCATCTGCACAAAATCCTATCAATCATATATTGTATCAAGAAAAGAATTTTTATTTTTTCAAAAATCGAATACATTTTCAGTTAAAAAATCAGTACAAAATAACAAAGTCTTGCAATGGAACTTTAATGGTAACAGTCCGAAGTGGATCTGAAACAAAGCAACTTTTGAAATTTATGAAGGAATATCTTCAGCCCGATCATACTTATGGTATTTGGTATGGTAAAATCAACTTTTAGAATTTAAACTTAACGAACTTTTAGAACAGTATTTTTCGAACAGCGGTATAAGATTTGTTAAAGCTTCTTATAAGCCTATATACCTACTAAAAGACTCATTTACAGAACAATTGTCTTTCTATCATAGCCAAACGCATAATGGTATCAATGAAACTTACAGCCATTTCAAGAAAAAAGCATTCACTCCAAATATGAAAAAATAATATCAAATTACATTAATCAGTGCAATACTTGTTTGACATCAAAATACGAAAGACGACCAATCGAACTCACTATGGAAGGACCTCTAATAGCCAAAAGACCATTTGAACATATATTTCTAGATATTTTTCAAGTCGAACAACAAACATTTGTTGATTTATTTAGTAAATATGCCCAGGCCTACAATTTAAAATCAAAATTATCTAACGAAATATTAAACAAAATCAGACACTTCTTTTCCCATCACAATTATGCTGACAAAATAACTTTTGATCCTGGTGAACTTAACACAAAAGTTATAAAAGAATTCTGTAACATGCACAAAATTGAATGTCATGTTACTGGTGTATCATTATCACCTCTTGAAAGATTTCATAGTACCTTGAAAGAAAAACTCAAAATTTTACGTCAGCAAAATAAAATCGATTCGATTATTGATCTAATGACGACAGCTATCTTAATTTATAACCAAAGTGTCCATTCTACGACCACATATACCCCATTTTCATTATTATACGGTCCTTACGACGATTTGAATAAGCATTTGATCGATACCCCCACAAAATTATATGATGAATGTAACGAGAAACGGTACAGAGAATTACTACCTTTTTATGAAGAACTATCGAACCGTGTACTAGATAAGGCAACGGAAAGACTAGAAAAAATTAATCAAAATCGAAATAAGGAAATTCCAACCTTAGAAGGTCCAGTATATCTTAAATCTGCATTAGATCGTTCACATAAAACAAAACTCCTGTATTCTAAAGAGACCTCTTACGAACAAGAAAATGTCCATATTAATTTGCGCACTAAAGGAAAAAAGCATAGACTGAATAGAGTGAAACCGCAACGCAAAATTTCTAACTTTCAGGATCCTAATCCAGGCGCTTCAACTAGCCGGCCTAGAGATCCAGCTGATCGAGAATAAAACACCATATTTTAAGCAAGAGCTAGGTAACGCCTATCTACTAAAAGCGTACCATAAGACATTTTTTCATATAAATCTCATTCTCATTAATGAAAATATCAAGCAAATAACGTCAAATGTCTATTTTGCAAAACAAAGAATCGATGATACGTTGATGACACAACTTGAACATGAATACAATTTGCTTTTAGACAAATATGAAATGTTAAAATTTAAACGAGTTAAGCGTGGATTATTTAATGGTCTTGGTTCCGTCATAAAATATATTTCAGGCAATTTAGATCAATCTGATCTAGACGAAATAATGGAAAATATTAAAATTCTGAAGGAAAATCAAGATAATTTATCATTACAAAATTCCCGAACCGTCTCTGTAGCAAAACAATTACAAGACAGGTTTGAAAATAACACTTTAATTATAAAGAAAAATTTGAGAGATAATTTGAATAACCTCAACAAATTGAATAGCGAATACGCTAATTCTCAGTATGTCTTGAATGAGATAATAATTATTCTAATTATTTATCACACTTACTGTTAACCATTAACCTGAGCACAAATCAGGGCATAAATCTCTTACAGCTGAGTAAGACTGAAATTAATTATATCCATTCGTTATTAAGTGATCTATTTGACAAAAATGAACTTCTCCCACTCGATAAACTGCACAATTTTGAATTTTTCGAATTATTTGAATTAAGTATTATAGTCCTCGAAGAAGAAATCATATTTGTTCTTCACATACCAACAGTTACTGGTAACTTTATATATTCCAATATATACCCCATTATACACCAAAATATTCTGGTATTGAAACATAAAAATATTATCGAAAATGAAACTATACATTTTTGTGATGAATGCAAATTATTGAGTAATAAATATTTTTACTGTACTATACTAATCCATTCCAGTTGTAACTTACTTAAAGCTGAAAATTGTACAATCTTGGCAAAAGGTTCATTTTCAGAAGTAATTCAATCAAAACATGATAACTATTTAGTGAATACTAACAAGAATATTCCAGTATATGAAGATTGTACCAAAGAAAGAAAAGAAATTGATTCCTCTTTTATTATCAGCTTAAACTGTAAAACATTTATTGATCATACTGAGTATTTGAAGATTTATGATATTTCGAAACCTTTATACATACCTAACATTATGGTGAACTATGATAAGAATATGTTATTTGAAAATACTGATGTAAAGGGTTATTCGGATATACAATTGAAAAATGTTTTATTACACGATAAATTAAAAAATTTAGATTTTTCACACAAAACGTCCACGTTTAGCATTGTAACTATTTTATGTATTTTAACATTTATTGTAATTATACTTTGTTTAAAAAAACAATTGCTCTCTCTTTTGAAGCAAAAAGAACCAAAAATCAACCAGTCAAAAATGACATTGAACTTAACCAGATTTTTCCTTTGAACCAGGAGGTTCAATCTTCTTGAAGAGGGAGGAATTACGGCACTGCTATGATGATGATCTAATATGTAGAGTTGCTTAGGTTTGCACTTTTCGATTCCTTTGTTCTAGCGTAGGTTATAAGTAGGAGATGCATGTAAACCAAGGTGACCAGTACTCATTCGTCTTCTGTTAAATAAAGTCGCTTTTTTAAAAAGTCGTTCGTTGTTTGCACATTCTTAATTTATACAGGATTTCTAGATATTTTGAAACGTCAAGTGACTTATTAAAATGGAGATATCTCTTCTCAAACAGAGATTACATGGTGTATAGAAAATAAAGTTCTCTCCACAATGCTATAAAATGTATCTGAAAGGGACTTATTAAACCGATCGCAATTATATTGAGGGCGGCATTTAAACATGTCATAAGTCTTAAGAATTGTTGAAGTACTTCGTGGGAATAATGAATTTTGCGTGGGAAATTTGGGATTTTCGAAGACATTCGCAAACATTTCACAATACCAAAAAAAAACGCAAGCTATATTTGCTGATTTTGAATTTGAAGCGAAGGCTTATAATACAGTACTGATACGGAATTAACTGTTAAAAATTTGCTATCAAACCAGTTAATAGGCCTCATAAAATATTCACCGTAACAGTTATCTGTCGTAATGTTAAATGTCGCCTTTTGGAGTACGTATTGTTGTTACCATTAACATTGTTTTATTGCAGATTCCACGACGAAGAGCATGCCAACCTCCTGAATGCTATGTGGTTGATAGCAATCACTTTCCTAAGTGTCGGGTTTGGAGACATCGTTCCCAACACGTACTGTGGCCGAGGGATTGCTGTTAGCACCGGCATTATGGTAAGTTTCTATGTTATATGTTATACCAGAAAGATGAGCTGGTTATATGGAGTTGCACAATAACATATTTGGAGTCTTAGAAAAAAGTTAGAACAAATTGTAAAACACAACGTTATACGGATAAAACACAAGTTTGTCCTAGTTTCGAACTTAGTAATCCTGATCATGCAACTATTCAAGCTAATAAAGACTTGAATAATGTTACTGTGTATCCTCGTAATCGTGCTTTAAACCAAAAAAAACACCACAACGCACGCGATTTATTTTGTTCAAATAAGGCCAATTATTAAAAAAATCCTAGGTGTTATGAGGACTCTTTAACAATTGGACTTACGAAGAATATGGCCTTTCATGGTCAACCCACCTTACAAAAACAAATTATTTCAAAACAGTGAGAAATTCATATCTAAATGGTGAAAAAAATTCTTGTCATCTACGAAACATCTAGGGGTATATATACTAAGTGACATATAAATCCGAACACCCAGTTTAAATGGTTTTATTTTAATAAAAGTTGGTGAATGTATTTATCTTACTGTAAATAACAAGTGAAAAAATGTTCAGCCTTATCAGTTGGACATTCCGGTGTTTATACTGCTTTTTTTTAATTCACTAACGCTCTAAAAATGAATATTTCAGCCGCAGTAAAGAATCAACGTTGGCGGATTTTGGTTCTTGACATCCTTTACGATCGGTTACGATGCCTAGAGTACGGAGACCTGTACGATTTCGTCAACTTAGTGAGTTTGATAGGGGCCGTATAGTGGGACTTCGAGAAGCTGGACTTTCTTTTCGGGCAATTGCAGTTAGAGTGCAAAGAAGTGTAAACACGGTGGTTAGGTGTTGTCAGGCATGGCTTCGAGAAGGCCGTACGCAAAGAGCAAGGGGCACTGGACGCCGCCGTAGAACAACAGACCGTGAAGATCGCCGCCTAAGATTATTGGCCTTAAGGGACCGTTTCTCCACTACCAGGTCCATTGCAAATGAATGGTTTGCAGAACACGGAAGACCTATTGGCATGCGAAGTGTTTACCGACGAATGAGAAGTTTTGGCTTGTTTTCATACCGGCCACACTGGGTCCTCCCTTTAACTCGAGAACACCGACGTAATCGCATTGAGTGATGCAGACAACAGTCACTCTGGGATCAGGAATGGAACAGTATTGTCTTTAGTGACGAGTCTCGATTTTGTTTAGGCATGCACGATGGTCGTGTCAGGGTTAGAAGGCGACGTGGTGAAAGGAGGAATCCACAGTTTTTTGTTGAAAGACATGTTCATCACACTGTTGGAGTTATGGTTTGGGGTGCTATAGCTGATGGTTCCAGGTCACCTTTAATCTTCATCAGAGGTAACATGAACACGCAGCGTTATATCCACGAAGTTCTAGAACCCCATCTTTTACCCTATCTTGACACCCTGGCAGCTCCAACTTTCCAACAAGATAATGCCCGACCACATGTTGCAAGAGTCACAATAGACTTCTTTCAACATAATGATGTCACATTGTTACCATGACCACCAAGATCTCTCGACTTATCCCCAATTGAGCACGTGTGGGATATGATGGGTAGGAGATTGCTCAATTTGCAACGTCCTCCTCAGACTCTAGAAGCACTTCGAGAGGAGTTGGTGGTTGCCTGGAATGAGATACCACAGGAGGACATTGACCACCTGATCAGAAGCATGCCTAGGAGCGTTGGAGAATGCGTAGCACATCAGGGTGCATCCACACATTATTAAAGGTCAAAGGGCTTTAAAGCAGTGCAACCATTTTGGAATTTTTATCATTTACTGATTATGCTTCATTAAGTACTTATACAAATTTTATTAAAATAAAACCATTTAAACTGGGTGTTCGGATTTATATGTCACTTAATATACATCGACGAAGCTTTAATAGGTTGAGGAGCATATCAATAAAGTGACACAGTCATGCTTTATAAAGCTGTTATTTATGCATAAACTTCAAAATTCTTGTTACAGATTTATAAATATTAGAAAGTATGAACACGTCACACACCATGCTACCACTTAATATGAAAAAAATATCTAATAACGTGCTTAAATATTACCTGCTAGTGTTTGTTAAGAACTAATTACCCACGATACTTACTGTTTAGACTCATAACTAGAAATGCTGTTCACTGCGTTTTTATTCGTCATACACACTATACCTCAGAACCGTTCAACCATGTTTCGACGAAGTCTTATATACAACGTTATAGTTTTATTAAATGCTACTCGAAAGACATGCTATCAATTATATACATATACTACTCTTACTATACACATACAATTATTTTACTGTATTCTACATCATATTATACAGGGTGGTCCATCGAATGGTCCCACCCCGATTTGGGACTCTCTTGGTATATTTTTTGAAAAACGCTCGAACACGTCAATTTTGAATTCTAGGGGGACGTCTTTTCATCTATAGCAGTACAATACAGAGTGATCCATAAATAATATGTTGCGTCACAACTTAGATTTTCAGATGGAAACCCCATTTTTTTAATTTTCATATTTTCCATGAAGTTTTTAGTAACTTTTGTATATTAAAGTTTATACCTATCTTCAACCGTTGTGAAGCTATTTGAGTTTATAATAAAATTCAACTAACTTATTACTGATAACAACGAAATGCTCGACAAAAAATGTCATTGTATGTCACAGAAACACTTTGCCTTTCATTTCAAATTCTTAAGTTACCTACCTAGTAGAGGGTAGAAGTAACAAAATTGTAATACCAAAATAAGAGCATTACAAGAGCTACGGCTCGGTTGTTTAATGTGTTACATCCAGACAAAAATATCAACGATGAGTATGTGGCTCAGTTCGTAAGAAAATTTGAAGAAACTGGATATATGTATGTATACTACGTGACATATAAATCCGAACACCCAGTTTAAATGGTTTTATTTTAATAAAAGTTGGTGAATGTATTCATCTTACTGTAAATAACAAGTGAAAAAATGTTCAGCCTTATCAGTTGGACATTCCGGTTTTTATACTGCTTTTTTTTAATTCACTAACGCTCTAAAAATGAATATTTCAGCCGCAGTAAAGAATCAACGTTGGCGGATTTTGGTTCTTGACATCCTTTACGATCGGTTACGATGCCTAGAGTACGGAGACCTGTACGATTTCGTCAACTTAGTGAGTTTGATAGGGGCCGTATAGTGGGACTTCGGGAAGCTGGACCTTCTTTTCGGGCAATTGCAGTTAGAGTGCAAAGAAATGTAGACACTGTGGTTAGGTGTTGTCAGGCATGGCTTCGAGAAGGCCGTAAGCAAAGAACAAGAGGCACTGGACGCCGCCGTAGAACAACAGACCATGAAGATCGCCGCCTAAGATTATTGGCCTTAAGGGACCGTTTCTCCACTACCAGATCCACTGCAAATGAATGGTTTGCAGAACACGGAAGACCTATTGGCATGCGAAGTGTTTACCGACGAATGAGAAGTCTTGGCTTGTTTTCATACCGGCCACACTGGGTCCTCACTCGAGAACACCGACGTAATCGCCTTGAGTGGTGCAGACAACGATCACTCTGGGATCAGAAATGGAACAGTATTGTCTTTAGTGACGAGTCTCGATTTTGTTTAGGCATGCACGATGGTCGTGCCAGGGTTAGAAGGCGACGTGGTGAAAGGAGGAATCCACAGTTTTTTGTTGAAAGACATGTTCATCACACAGTTGGAGTTATGGTTTGGGGTGCTATAGCTTATGGTTCCAGGTCACCTTTAATCTTCATCAGAGGTAACATGAACGCGCAGCGTTATATCCACGAAGTTCTAGAACCCCATCTTTTACCCTACCTTGACACCCTGGCAGATCCAACTTTCCAACAAGATAATGCCCGACCACATGTTGCAAGAGTCACAATAGACTTCTTCCAACATAATGATGTCATATTGTTACCATGGCCACCAAGATCTCCCGACTTATCCCCAATTGAGCTCGTGTGGGATATGATGGGTAGGAGATTGCTCAATTTGCAACGTCCTCCTCAGACTCTAGAAGCACTTCGAGAGGAGTTGGTGGTTGCCTGGAATGAGATACCACAGGAGGACATTGACCACCTGATCAGAAGCATGCCTAGGCGCGTTGGAGAATGCGTAGCACATCAGGGTGCATCCACACATTATTAAAGGTCAAAGGGCTTTAAAGCAGTGCAAGCATTTTGAAATTTTCATCATTTACTTATTATGCTTCAGTAAGTACTTATACAAAATTTTATTAAAGTAAAACCATTTAAACTGGGTGTTCGGATTTATATGTCACTTAGTATATGTCTATTATTTGCCGTAATCGCCATCGAGAAAATCGAATTTTGAAAGGCAATAAATTTCACCCCCACCAAGATAAAACTTGTCCATGAGCTCAATGAAGACGATTTTGATAGAAGGTTGGAGTTTTGCGAATTAATGTCCCTACGTTCAATCAAGAATGTAAATCTGTTTTTTGATGTTTGTTTCTCGGATGAGTGTATGTACTATTTACATGGTGCTTCCTCTAAATATACATAATTGTGGATATGAATAAATAAATAAAAACGCCTTTATTTTAAACTCGGCGAAGGCCAGCTATGCTGTTAACTTCGAGCATGTGAAAAGTAACAACAAGCCAAAAAGAAAAGTAATATGACAAGAAAAAAGTGTTACATTACATTAATTTTAAAATATTACATAACAACAATGAACAATAATACCTACAGATGTACGTATACAAAGAAAATAAGCAACAATAAACAACTTATACTTCACAGAAGCAGTTGTTTCAGTTTTCGTTTGAACATATTAGGAGACATATCTTCAAATTGACCTATATTGTATTGGTTTAGAAGTTTGACTGATGTATAGAAAAATGAGCTTTGAGTCATGGTTTTCGTTATTTTAGGTATTTCATAAAGTACATTAAAGCGTGTTACACGAGAGTGAATCAGATTTGTACGAGTTAATTTTTCAATCAGATATGGAGGGCTTTTAGTTTTAATCAATTTATGAAGAAAGCAAGCAAAATGCAGCTTTTCTCGATTGGAAACGTTCAACCATTTCAGTTCGGAAAGTTTATGACTGATATGATCGTGACGTCTAAGCTGGTAAATAAGTCGTATGCAAGAATTCTGCACTTTTTGGAGTTTATCCTTAGTAAATACATCTAAGCAAGGACCATACACAAAGTTGCAATAGTTAAGGTGACACAAGACCAGTGCTTCGCAGAGAACCTTTTTTAACTTAAAACTAAGAATATCTTTACTTTTGTAAATATTGCGAAGGTTAAAATATGCTTTTTCTAGAAGCCTAGACACATGACTTCGGAATCTAAGCTTGTTATCAAAGATAACGCCCAAATTTTTATATTCCTCAACAACCGGTATTGCCACACCATCCATTGCTATCACCAAGTTTACAGACGCCCAATCTTTAGCTGGCCCAAAGTAGATTATGGCTGATTTATTAGGATTCAATTTCAAGCCATGATTAAAAGAGTATTTAAAAACTGAATCCAAACACTCGTTTAGCCTCCTAGCCGCTTCAATTGCGTCCGACTTAGCAAAAGAAAGCTGAATCTGTGTATCGTCAGCGTATCTATGATTGTTTATATCACCAAAGCACTTCGACATATCAGCAGTAAAAATGATAAAAAATAATGGACCCAAAAGTGATCCCTGAGGAACTCCTCTAGCCATGTTCAAGGGTTTTGATTTAAGCCCATCAATTGAGACCGATTGCGATCTGTCATCCAAATAATTACGGATAAGTTGAATAGTCGGCAAAATATTTGAGTAACTCGAATCCACATTTGTTTCGAGAGTTACACTCGCAATATCCTGAAAAAATAAATGCGTGGGCCGGCATTTTCAGAAATCATATTGCAGGACCTTTCTTTATTCCTGAAAACTGGACGGACGAAATGGACTTGGGCACGTTAGAAAATACAATAGAGCCACGAATTACCGAAATAATAGAAAATGACGTTAATTATAGTGAAAATTACATTCACTTCACGCCGCACTACATACATATGTTGATCCAGTACGGCAGTTTTTGGACAGCCTAGAAATCAAATTTGACGTGTCCGAGCGTTTTCCCAACATATACCAGGAGAGTCACAAATAATGGTGCGATCTTTTCATTGAACCACCCTGTTTACTCTTAGAATGTTTTATTGTCTTTGATTAAAGTGAATCGTTTGAATTTATGTGGCCCTTGGGGCCAAACTTCCCGGTAAAATAAAGACGTTATTTGTTTATTTTATACTGTTTCCAAACCAACATGCTACAAAGCGACTGCAAGAATCAACACTTCCAGGTTCCTCGATAATTTTTTCGTGTTTTTTGTATATTCTGATAAATCAAACTTGCAATTGCGACTTCCAAAAATATTGTGGTATTAAAAACCATTTTATGCAAAACACGGTGATACGCGGGAAATAAAGCGTGAATTCGTGATAGGGAATCCGTTTACTTGACCTTATATGTTAAACTCTTCACAGTTCCCAGAAGGAACTGATTTTCTATTTTCTAATGCAGTACTCAAATCAAGGCACTGAACGGCTTGCTAATTCTATAAGTTTTTAGAATGCCAGAAATAGCCCAAAGGAAAATTCGCCGACCAGTCATTCTTGTATCGTAATATACGCGGGGGTACCCAAAAAAAACGGAATTATTTTTTAAAAGCTATTTATTTTCAACTTTTTCACAAAGTAACCTTACCTGCTTCAAAATACTGTCCACTACAACGAATACACTTGTCCCACCGGTGCTTCCACTACTCGAAACATTTTTTGAAGTCTTCCTTAGAAATGTCTGACAGCTCCTCCCTCGTTTTTTTCTTGACCTCTTCAATGTCGTCAAAGCGGCATCCTTTCATGCTCCTTTTCATCCGTGGAAATAAGAAAAAGTCGCACGGAGCCAGGTCAGGCGAATAAGGTGCGTGAGGCAGCGGAACCACGCCATTTTTAGACAGAAACTGTCGAACAGAGATGGCTGTGTGCGCAGGTGCAATAATCGTGCTACAGATCGGGTATTTTTTGCCGAACACTGATTCGCAATCATCTTAAAACCTCCAAATAGCACAAGCTCTCGGAATTTTTCAACATTTTCGTCGATTCGGGCAGTTGATGAACGTCCAGAGCGAGGTTTGTCATCATTCGACATGTCGCCATTTTTAAATCGAGCTAGCCACTCATACACCTGAATTTTTTCCATAGCATCATCTTTGTAAGCTATTTCCAACATTAAAACAGCTTTAGCAGCATTTTTACCAATCAGAAAGCAAACTTTCACAACTGCACGTTGCTCACTGCATTTGCCATAGTAAAAAACGAAACAAGCACGAAACAGCTCTAGCAAAAATAATGAACACAGAGGAAACAAGCCAGATCGACAACTCAGGTGGCACTGAACTGGTAGTGAGTTGCGCTGTACGCCTCTAGTGGCAGAAATGTGTACTACACAAGCTCCGCCCACTGCAATGCTATACCGGTTATTTTTGGGTCCCTCCTCGTATATACAGGCATTCGTAATATTATGTGTCCCAAGAAATGACAAAAGATGTCGCTTATCTTAATTATGCTTATTACACAGATGGCACCAGCGCCGGCGAAAAAGAACTGATCATACAATTACGCCACAGATGGCGATAGCAGCTATCAGGGGAAAATATGAAAAGTAAAAGAAATCATGCTCATAGTAATAGGTAATAGTTCCATCTATTACGATTGTAATAGATGGAACAACACCGAAATACATATTGCATACTTCTTTCTTTTGGGCTAATACTTGTATACATAATGGAATAAACAAGAATTACATGTTAGATATAGTCCCCATATTATACAACCTATTCCAACTGTATCATAACCCAGTTGATTCCAATACATAAAGTTTTGTGATCTCACCACAGGCACAGGTTTGAAACTAGCTGAATATACAGTTTGAAACTTGGCATGAAGTATGTTATTGGCATTCTGACATTATTATACGATTCTAGGTATAGAGCTTTGTATAGTCAGCTCGACTTTTGGTAGATTAGTTTTGATCTTTGCATGGATTCCAGTTAATACTGTATCACTATCACTATCACTAATTTTTGATGGTTTGAAGTTCCTTTGTTTCCACATATCTTACCTTGAAAGTCAATTACTGGTAGGTCCGTTAAATTACTGGGATTAAAAGCATATAAATATATTGCCGCCAACAAAATGATATATGCCCCTCCCGACCCCTACAATCCCAACACCAGATTTTCAACCCCAGCAAGTTTTTTTCTGCAAATGAAAAGGAGCCTCTAAAACGACGAAAAAAACGAAGTTTGAGCGATTTTCTATTGTGTTTTGTCCCTAGCTCCGCCGCCACTGGACTTTTAAAACTACAAAGCCTTTTCGACCTTCGCCTAGTAAAGGGTTTTCCATTAAGGCCTTGACAACTTTTTTTTTAAATAAAACGCAAACCATTTCATTCGAAAATGTTGTTATTGGATTGAATTATACTCAAAACATTTATGTATGGAATTCGACCTCGTTCATATGTCCACCACGGACACGTTCGCAGCAATCGATTCGTTGAACTCAATTTTCAATGACTCGGCCACACATGTCGACAGAAACGCTCTGAGCTCCTATAATGACGCCGGCTTGTTGGCCGACCAATGATTTAATGTAGCGCCACAAAAAAATACTCTAGAGGTGTTAAATCACACGATTTAGGCGGCCATTCGACAGGACATAACACGTTCACCGAATTTTGATTTCAATATGTCTTGTCGAAACCACAGATCATTAATGTCTAGCCCATCCAATTGACCAACAAAATAACGTTGCAACATGCCTCTGTAGCGATCTCTGTTGACTGTAACCTGACGGTATTTTCATCAACGAAGAAAAACGGCCCAATGACACCACCGGCATGAAAACTACACCATACAGTTATTTTTTGTGGATGAAGTGGTGTTTCTTGAAGCACATAAGAGTTTTCACCTGATCAATAACGCATATTCTGTTTGTTGACGAAGCCGTTTAGCCAAAAAATGCGCCTCATCACTGAAGATGATTTTGCGATGAAATTGGTGATTTTCTTGCAAAATTTCTAGAGCCCAATTCGAGAACGTACGTCGGTTTGTAAGATCGAACGCCTTTAGTTTTTGAGTTAACTTCATCTTTTAAGGATGCTGGCGAATATCTCTCCGCAAAATTCGCCATAGTGTGATCTGAGCGATGCCCGATTCGTATAACGCCGACGGAAGCTTGAATGGCAGCAATATTCTCGGCACTTCGACCAATCCGTTGTCTCACTGACACGGGAACATCCAGCAGCGAATATGTGAACTCAAACCAAAAATTGGCGTTAACGCTCTTAAAGTTGCAGTCACCGACTCGGAATTTCGGTAGTAAATTTTAATTATTTGTAAGCGTTGTCCGTTGATGAAGATCTTTTCTTTACTGGATGTTTTGACATTGATAAGGTGCGTTCACAGTGAAAGTTCAAAGTTGTCAAGTCCCTGTTGGAAAACCCGATAGTAACTTTGTTATTCCATCCAAATCCGAGCAATACTTTACAAGTTATAGGCGGTTATAACATTAGCGGACAGAAAGAGAGACAGACAAACCGACAGAAATGAGTGACACGGTTTTTCGTGATGTATCATATAACATCCAAAAAATAATATAGAAGCGCATTATGCGATATATTGCCTATCAATTTCCGCAATACCAAGCCAGTGTTGCCAGTTACAACCTCTATAGTAGCTGAGCTCGTGTAGATGCGTTTAGGATTTTTTTTTCACTATTCAAATCGTACATAGACGGTATTAGTACCAGAAAAACTAGTTACCAAAATATAAAAATAAACACAATAGTTTACGGAAAAATTCAGATTGGTGTCGTTCGAGTTCTTCAATTGGTACTGCCGTGGTTACTACATATGCACTGTTCAGGTTCCCTCCATTTGTTGAGGTTGAGAAGAATCAAGAAATTGCAACAGACCAACAGAACGACTGACGGACAGACCGACGCAAATCAGATACGTATGTATATTTTTTCAAATATTTGGATTAAAATAAATTAAACATTGTATATAACAGCTTCATCGATAAAATCATATAACTTATATTTGCTTTTCTGGTATGTAACAATTTCGTTTTTTTACAGGGGGTAAGTTGTAAACGTAACAATAAATTGAACACAGGACAGGACCTCGACTGGACAACCACGAACAGCCCTTGGACAGCTTGACCTTTGTACACCAAACAGGTTTCCTCCCTTCTCTTATATGCACATAGTGGCTGCTGTACCAGTAGATGAATCATATTTTAGAATTTTTTGATACATTACTAAACCCCTTATAAATCAACGAAAAAAGTATGACGATAATAAGAGGAAGTCACATAGTCCTTTTTTATGTGATCGAAACATACGTAATGAGCCTGATCAAATGATGCTTGTTGATTAATTCTTTGTTAATTCAGAATGCCAGAAGTAGATCAAAAGATTTAGAGAAAATTCACCGACCACACATTTTTGCTGCATTTAATTCGGTAATATAGGCATGTAACCGGCAATGCACCGTGATACATCTTGCATTCTTCGCATTTTTTTTTGTTCAGGCTACTACTTCTGGCATACCAACCGAATTAAACAAGAGTTGCTGCAAAATGAAAGTGTGTTTCAACTCTACTAAGTCGATAAAATTTTTTACTTCTCACGCTAATTAGCGAGCAATTACTGTAACCCCCAAAAAAATCGTATCTGAGATATATGTTTTGGGTGTTACATAATATACTCAGTGACATTAGAAGTGTTACACCCAGAAAAAATTATTTCTTTAACTTGATTTGTTGGCAATGAAGTAGTCTTACATCTAAAACAAACGATAACAGTCTCACGAAATTTTATTGACAAGTAATAAGAAAAAAATGTGTTAGGCGACCCCCCAGCTGAATACACTCCTGTATACTATATGTCTAGGCATCGACAAAATGACATGATGAGTGTACGCATAGTAACAGGTCTACCTTCTTCTCCAAACCATTGGTCAGCGGTCTTCCGCGTATCAGCAAAACGGTCACAGGGTCACATAGGGCTAGTTATCTAAAGCGCCTATCTTGACGCTCTGTCGTACACCTCGGTGGACCAGTTGGCCTTCTTCGTGATCCTCTGCCTTCTTCTGCCCACACACGACACACACGTATTACCGTCATTGCAGTACAATTAACACGGCGTCCAATTTCGCGATAGGACAGACCAACATCTCAGTAGACAATAATTCTACCCCTGTCAAAGTTGCAACATGGTGAGAATTTGGAAGTCTTCGACCTCGAGACATTTTGTTATGCTTAACACTAGTAAATGAAAGGGCAATAACTAAAAATACCTGTACTACTCAATTTCTAGAAACTGCTTTCCTCACAAGAACTAAAAGATAACATTTTAACAAAGGTAAACAAAAACAAAGATAAAAACGCGGACATTGTTGCCACAGCAAACTTTAGAAGAAATTATTTTTTCTTGGTGTAACACTTCTAATGTCACTGACATCATGAACCATGTCTATTTCCCTCGGTCAGTCTGTCTGTCGCTCCGTTTGCCAGTTGATCAAATGTTCACATCAAAATTACTGCTATGCCAATAACGGAAAAGCTTTGTAAGTTTGATCGGTCCAGTCGTAGCGCAGTTAAAAGAAGAAACCGAAAAAAATAAGCGCTCAAATTTCTTTATTTTCTAAAAGCGGTTTTTGATTTTTTCTTTAGCAGATCTTTTTATTCACTTCATTTATCCCCTATAAAACAGGCAATCTCGGATAATTTTCGAGAAAAAAAAAAATTTGTTGAATTAAGACTTTCCAAGCGTCTTATTTATTCTTTCAAGTTTAGTTAGCGAAAATAAACAAGTATGATAGTACTTATTACAATTTTATTTAATACGGGCAGTAGTGCGAATCTTTCATAAAAGGTGTTCAATATGACCCACTATTTTCGTTCCTGCATATAACAATACGGCGCAAAAAATTTTAACAGTTGATGTAATAATTTTTTTTTTAGAAACCAGCTCCGAAAATCATTTTTTTTTCTGTAAAGCAATGCGAGGTGACCTATTTTCATAACACAAAAATGTGAAGTAAATAAGATCTTTTACATAAAAAAAATCAATATCGTTGGGAGAGAAAATTCTCCTATAATGTGTGTAAGGGAAAGAGTCAATATCAAAACGTCTACCAATACATCTGTGTTCCAAATTTCATTCACACCAGACTATCGGTTCCAAAATATCAGCAAAAGTGTATTTTAAAAATAAAACTTTGACGTCCTCTAACAAACGATGCACTTTTGCGTAAAGGTAATTCATGTCCAATCGACTTATTTTGAGTATAAAAATCCTGTCCATGGAATATTGCGACACCCTGTATATACAAGCATGTTTGGAAACTTCCCGTATTTAATTAACAAAATAGTATTACTTGGAGTATATACACTGCTTTTCTTTAATGTCCCCCTCCCCTTTGATCTTTTGAACAGATCAATTCAAAAAATAAAAAATTCAGGTAATTAAATTGATGCGTGAAACCATATTTTAAAGTAAAGTTGCTAGATGAGAATGTCAAGATGGCCGCTGGGCGCCATCTTGGGAAAAGATTATATAAAACGGGGGTCTTGTGGCACATGAGTTTGAAGCTCCTGACGAGTACTTTATAACCCTAGAATATAAAGTCAATACCTACTACAAAATGGTGGTACATTTAATATTACCTGAATACATTGACATTTAACTTGATAATTCGAATAAATACGTTTAGTTCAGTTTAGAAGATGCTGAAAATGTTCGCCTTGAACTTTTTGACACAATAACAGCCGGTCCGTAATTTCGCGTCGAACATTTCAACATAGTAACATCGATATTTCTACAAATATTTGTTATTCTCAGCTGTATATCCAATATTGGAGTAGGTTCAGTTTCGTACACCGTTTGCTTCAAATATCCCCATAAAAAAAGTCTAAAGGTGTCAAAATTTGGCGAGCAAGCTGGCCATTCCACAGGACCTCGACGGCCAATCCAATGACCCGAGAAAATTGTTATCTAAATAATTCCTAACTTGTCTGTAGTAGTGTGGTGGAGCACCATCTTGCTGGAATACAATATCAGTAACGAATTGATTAGGATTCTCTTCGACGATTTCGGTGATTAGAGGGTCAATAAATAGTATTTCCAGCATATCCAAATATAGTTCCGCGGTTAAAGTTTGTTCGATGAATAGAGGCCCCACAATATGTTTTTTCCAATATCCCAGCCCAAACGTTAATTTTTTGTGAATATTGAGTATGAGTTTACCGGAAGACGTGAGGATTGGTGGCACTCCAATAACGACAATTTTGTCTATGCACATTACCGTTGAGGAAAAATGTACATCCATCACTAAAACAAATATTTTGGATATAAGGATGATGCCGTGCAATGGTTACCGTCATAGTCTCGCAGAATTCTGTTCTTCGATCAGGGTCATCTTCGGTTAGTTGTACCATTTGAATTTTGTATGGGTGATACTTATTCTTTTTCAGAAGTTTACATACAGTAGAAGGACAAACCTCACATACATTCGCAATGGATGAAGTAGACTGTTGGGGATTTACTATGATCTCACGAATTATTTGAACTTGCTTTTCTTCCAGTAGCTGTAAATTTAGATACAAGTTCCCTTAAATATTTTCTACAGATAGAACGATTCGGGAAACGATCATGAAAAATCTTTTTGGTCTCATGAAGGTTACGCGTCGCACCATAAATAAAAATCGCTTCGATTTTTTCTTCCAATGGACGACAATTGACCATTTTAAAAATAGTTCAAACAGTATCTAGTACTAAAACCGAAAATAAATAAGAATATTTTAACTACAGAATGATGTTTGTTTTCGTACTGATATTCTTGTCACTGTCACACAAAAATAACAAAACAAGTTTTTATCACTGTGGCTGTGGATACGATAATTACAATTATTTGTAGAGATATGTATATTAGCGGGTTTATGTCAAGTAATTATTAAATGTACCACCATTTTGTAGTAGGTAAAGGTATTGACTTATATTCTAGGGTTATAAAGTACTCGTCAGGAGCTATAAAATGATGTGCATTGCATATAATTTTTTTTCAAGATGGCGCCCAGCAGCCATCTTGCATTTTCATCTGTCAATTTTACTCTAAAATATGGTATCCACGATCA
>CAVLJG010000002.1:26798605-26824176 GCA_963669975.1 Acanthoscelides obtectus
CTCCAGAAACAGCCTTCTTTGATCAATCGGTGAAAGTGATATTCTTGCAGGATAACGCCAAGCCTCATACCGCAAAAGTTGACTTGAGAAAAAATTTCTGAACTCGGCGGGAAACGTTACCGTACCCGCCATATTGTCCCGACTTTTCGCTGAGTGATTATCACCGTTTTTTGTCTCTTAACAACTGTATGAGGCAACCGACAGTTCACAACTCGAGATGGTGTATAAAAATGCAGTTGCCAATTTTTTTACTCCAAATCAGGATTCCTACAATACCGGCATACAAAAATTGGTTCCACGTTGGCAAAAGGTCATTGAATGTGATGGTAATTACTTCGACGAATAAATAGTGTTTTATTGTTTGCTCAATAAAAATTTATATTTTGTACTAAAAACCGCACGAACTTATTGGTTACTTGATAAAATATTTAACATTCACATTTTTTTATTTTCACATAGCCACACTATGAACACTTGTACATTTGTCAAATTCGTGGCACCAGCTTTTAGATCCCTTCGTCAAAGAACGCTCCGCCTGATCCAGTAATTCCCAGCGAAACTTGTCCGTCGCGTCTGTGTTTCTTGCGCAACGTGAGGCCGCGCGTTGCCGTGAAGCAGAACGACGCCGTTATAAGCAGGCCCCGCGGTTTTGGCGACGGTTTTGGGCGTTTTTGCGTTTAAAGACAAATTACTGAGAGCACTTTATAATCGGGGCTTGACTTAGCAACAAACAAAACAGAAACGTGAAACGTAATGGCGACGTCATGTGACAGGATCCGCTGACACGATGCGCAATTGGTTCATACTTTAAAAAATGGATATTAAATTTCTGGGCGTTCAATAGTCATGAAAAAGCATTTTTGGAATCGGTGCATTGGGGGAGAAAATATCAGAAAAAGATGCATTAAAGTAAAAATACTGCTCAATTTTGTTACTTTTTGGTCATCGTAAAAGCAATTTTCTTGGAGGGAACATGATATATAAACAGTTACGGCTTATTTTAGTCGCACCTAAATAATTTTTATTTGTCATAACTTCTGCTTGATTGTATCTATTATATATCAACTCCTCCTGTATCATCACTCCGATCCACAGCTTTGCTGATGACAGCACTCTACATTCAAAGGGACGGTGAGCTGGAGAAAAGAAGACTAGCTGCAGCTCCCTGTCTGACGAGACATCAGTTGGTTATGACTGCTTGCGGATGCAATGATTTGGTACACTTCAATGCTTTCAAAGCACAGTACTGTACTTTGACAATTAAGAAGCGCCCTAGCACTCAGCCGGCTTCACTGGATGGCCGTTCTACCAAGGAGCTGTTCATTTCAGGTAGGGTCTAGATCACTAAGGAATTGATCTGGCTAGCCTCGAATACTGTTCACAAGTATGGGTGCTGCCGCCCCGACTACATCATCTACGCTCGATGCTGTCCAGAGGAGGGCTGTCCGACTGATCGATGACTCTTCTCTAACGGCAATCTCGGGACTCTTCCGTCGGAGGCCTAGCTCTCTTCTACTGCTATGTCAACGAGCTCGGCTCCTCACAGCCCTCTTTCATGATGCCACCGCGCAAAAGCCTGATAGACAGACCCGCCAGACTTTGACCTCTCGTCCTAACTAAGTTGAACTTTGTACATTCGGGACTGGCCGGTACGACCGCTCCTTTGAGGTATCGAGATTATGAAGTAATCTGCCTGAGGAGGTTTGTTTCAGCTCTGCTAAACTTGGGCAGACCAAAAATCGGATTAGCAAGGCGTATAAGTACCTATAAGTTCCTTATTGCAGTCGCGTGTGCTCCGTTATTTAGGTACCTGCCTACGCGGCTGCTACGGTAAAAAAAATGCTTGCTGTGACAGGTCTTAGCTATACCTCGGCGGCAGCTGTAGGGATTTACAAACAATGCATTATTTGAATGTTTTGGGGACTACTGTTTGATTTTGATTTCATAATTTTCCGAGCCTCCTGTCACGTTTGTGGTATTCATACTATTTTTCTCTCCTATTAGAGTGTTGCATTTATCCGAAGTTGCAATTTTCACATGACATTGCTCATCCACTGGGTATGTATGATATATACGGCAAATTTAATTAAAAGGTCAATTTCTAGAGTTTGCACATATTGGACACTATTCCCAAACTAAAATTTAAGGGGTCCGACCTTGCACTTTATTTAGGGGAATGAAACATTACATACAGTAGGCGCTAATCAATACTTTAGACTTAAATGATGCTCAAATATCACCAAAAGTCTACAAGGTGTTGTTTATCTCGCTGGAGCAAATTTGTATTTTTATGTATTTAGAAGGCTCAGTCAGTTTCTTGACGTAGGTATACTGGCTGTAATTTATTGCCGACACTCTGTGCTGAGTCGAAACTGGCCAAACCGTATTTGAACGAAAACCTTACCTTATGCGGGGTTTTTTCCAGGACATCTGGATATTAAGGGTAACAGCCAAAACCCTTTATTTCGACCGCAGTACTTTACTGCACCGGATTAAAACTCGACATGGAGGAAGTTTTGTTACTTTTAAAAAGTGGTTTCCAAGTGGTAAAATATGAAGGGGGATTGCATTTTTCGCAGTAACAGATTCGTGGTTTGTTTTATACGTAGAGTATGTTATTTTAAATAGAAATCTGTTTGAAGATACAAGCATTTGTTGCCAAATAATGTTAAAGCAAGACTTGTTAATTCACTAATTCTAATGCATGGAAATGAAGCAGAAATCCAAATTCTTCAAAATTGTTGTTGTTTTTACAAAATGCTGCCGCGGCATCACGGATTTATGCGGATCGGTTTCCCAATCGAGTGCAACCAACCCCTCGTGCCTTTGTTAATGTAGTACAAAGGGCTCGTGAATCAGGTAACTTAAGACCTCACAGGGGAGGGCATGCCGGTGCTCCAAGACCGCACGATCAAATACAGGTCTGCACTGAAATACTTATCGGGAGGAGATACTTTATAAAACAAGGTAAACATTTTTTATTTTTTTTTATTTTTACACACATATTTTGGTTTAGCTTCCTTTTACAATCATTATCTGAAAATTAATGACTCAACTTCAAAGTATAATGAATTTTTACATAATGGAAAAGAAGGTTTCAACTTTGCGGCGCATACACAGGAAATTTGTTCAAGAACACAAGTACACTGGATCACTTGAAACTTTAAGGAAAGTGATAAGGACAATGGTATTTCGTTGGAGAAAGGCAATAACTAATAGAGGACTTCTTATGGAAGAGATTCAGCATCTTAGGAGAAATTTTCTGAGAAGGACGAATGAATATAGAGAAAAAATCGTCCTATAATCTATGTATATGGACGAAACATACATCCTTACATCACATACGCATAAAAAGAGTTGGAGCGATAATGCTAATGAGGGCCTTCACAGGCCAGTTTCAAAAGGACAAAAATTTTATTGTGTACGCTGTGGATCAAATAATGATAAACCTACACGAAGATAGGGATAGCGAAACTGAAGATTTAATTTTAAGTAGTAGCTCAGATTCCGATTCCAAACATTCAGGATTTGATCCTCTGCGAAACTTCATAAATCTTTAACATATTGCCAACTGAATCTACTACGATGTTAGTTTTCTGACCTTACTTTCCATTTGATTGTCTATTGATTGAAATTATTAACAATTAAAAATTGAATGACACCAATCAATTTCAGTCTTATAGCTACATAGCGTGCAATACTTATTTTATGGAATAAATTGTTTTGGTTTTCTTATTTCTATGTTTATCTCATTTATATAAATAATCACATAAATCCAATGTGTAACCTTTCTTCGGTAGCGAACAGGTGTGGAAAAGTAAAACTCTCTACTTATCGAGCCACATGAAATAAAATGCTGACAATGATAGAACTTAGTCTTGTATCGTTAATGAAGTTTAGAAATTTAGAATATTGGGCTCACAAAAAGATATCTAGAAATTTGACACATGCCAAAAATTTATACTAAAAAAGCAGGCTTCACATAATACGTATTCCATATTTAAATTATTCGATTAATTCATGACGCAGACTGTACCACTCGAGATCGAATGACACTTATTGTATGTTACGTGCCATCTCTTTTGCTCCGAATGCGTTCTCCCTTTCTCGAGTGCGCATTCCCAGCAAATCCTCATATGTCTTCCTACACTTGACGGAGCTGTAAATTTTACTATAATTTTATTTGAGGTCATTAATTATGATTGATTATTCGACCATCTACTACTGCAATATAAACTCTTTGTAATTAAAAATTATTTTCTAATTTTTAGTTCGGTTAGCTATAAAAGCGTGTTTTTTATTTCTTTAAACTATTATTTATTTTCAATTTTTTTTCAATTAATCAATTAGTTTTTTGTGGACATGTGGTATTGAAATGTCTTACGAATCATTTCGTAATCTAATCATTTCAGTTAAAGCTTTACTGATGCATGGGTTTTTTTCTGTTAACTTAGAGCGATCAAGTTCTTAATCAAACTTCTGGTAATTGTTGAAAATTATGTACAAAGATTCCTTTACATACATACATACATACATACAGGCCAAGCTAATAAAAGCGTGTTAAAAATGTTTCTTTTACACGGCACCATCTATTCTTAAGAATTATTCAAAACTTTTCGAAGCATTTTCTATCTATAATTTTAAAAGCAAATTTTAAAAAATGTTTTTACAACTGCAGTTCATTGAAGCCACATCCACTTAAATGCACGCTCTTCAAAATAAATTGTTCCTCTGACGGTTTTTTATTTCATATAACGTTATGTATACTCAACATTGTTACCCATAATATATTATCAGTTTCACATCTGTAGTTCAGTAGGCTGAGGTGAAAAATGGCATTGCCAACCCCAGCCTTTCGGGTATTACATGCTTTGTATTCATGTTATCTATATACCCCAATAAACATTAAACATTATTATTATATTTTAAGGATTCCGATTGCACAAACCGGAATTATAAGCCACATTAAATGACCATACTACTCTCCAGCAGGTGGACCACATTTGGAAAAACTTGCTTACGATTTCAGGGATAAGTTGCTAATCTAAAAAGACAGAAAAATATTGTCTATCAGCATCTTTTCACATGGGATGGATCCTGTTTTTGTGAGGTCGTTCCAGGAATACAAAAAAGATATTGGCTTCGCACAAAATTGGAATTAGGTAGCACAAAACGCCATCTATTACCAGATTGACGGTCCGGCCAACGATAGACAACCATGATAGCTTTTTGTCCATCCTTCTGAGATCTCTACGGTTGTAACCGATAGCCGCTATACACGTACAATACTGCCGCAGTGCTGGAATCTGGCAATAGATGGTGCTTTACAATGTCTTATTTTGAATTGACCTCATACCTACCTACTACTATTCGTTGTTTCAGAGACCAAGCCTGGACCATACTGATGAGTTGCTGAAAAAGATGAAACAGTTGTTTATTGTTGTTGGTCAGATGGAAGAAAGGAGTTAGATTTATTTCACAAATTAATGATTACACTATTTTTTACATAATCATAATACCTATACCTCCTTCTACTTTCGGATTATTGTTATCTTAATTTTGTGGCTTACGGTTTTCCCAATAAATATCATAAATACTGAGATATTCGTATTTCTTCCTACTCTTAGAAAAGCGACCAAAGTATGTAACCTCTGGATATTATACAATCTTCTAGCTGTCAATATTATGCATTTTATTGTTTGCCCTAAACAGTGAAACATCATGCTGTCCATACATCAAATAATGGACAATCGTCCATCTCTAAAGCGCTCCATCCATTTTACGGCTGATCGTAGTTGAACTAATCTGTGACTTTGACGAGAATTTGACACTGACCACTGGCGTTGCCACGCACCACTCGATCCGCTACGCTTCAATCGCTTAATCATTTTACCAGTTAACTTCACCGTACGCGAATGCATGACATGTTATATCGTGACGGCACTTTACGTGACCGCTATCAAAATGTTTGCTATTCCGTTTAATGCGAGGAATGCTATTGGATTTGTGCAATGATTGTATACTATGTCACATAGGAGACTTTAGATGAAAATATTCCGTCGTGTCTCGCAACGGGCCCGAAAAAGATCTTTTATTTAAACTTTTATTCAAACCTACCTAGAGAATCGGTTCCCAAAAATTCGTCTAAATAAACAGTATGTACTCTAACGCACATAAAATTGTTCTGGTCAACCACAGGGATCTGACCCAGGACCCCTGCTATTTTCAACACGCTTTTATAAGCTTGGCCTGTATGTATGTATGTAACGGGACCGATGACAACACAATAATTTGATAACAGTTTTTTATTATCCTTATTAGAACAGCCACGATTCTGTACGAGAGTAAGAGAGATAGAGCTAGCGCGTGACCTGCGCATGCGGGCAGTTTCGGACACTCAGCACAGCATAACGGAGGCAGATACTTTTTCAAGGTAGTGCACTCTCACCTTGTTCATTACTTAAACATGCATAGGTACTAATGAGTAATACTTACACGCGAATTACTGTTTATAATATTCATATAATACATTATAAAATGACCGTGATTCACTAAAGGCTTCTTATTCACAACAAAATGTTCAGAACATAAATTTCAATCTATTTATTTTACGGAACAAAATTTGGTAAACAGCAAAGCTCTGAATTTACAGCCGATTAAGAGGGAATTTAATACGATCAAAGAATTTGTAATTATAAAGTCTTATTGATTAAAGTACAAATAACGAATATGAATTAAAAAATCGTAGCTTTAATTAACTAGACGTGTGGAAAAATTGCTGATCGCGTCTTAATTGTGTCAGCATATTCCCATACCTCTCCACGTGCCGGGAGTATGTGTCCCGATTACTTCTGTTTCAAGTACGATTCCTACATAGCTTTGGTTTTACAGTCGATAAAAAGGAATTAATTATCATGAAAACAATATCTAATTATAAATGCTTACCGACTAAAATAAAAATAACAATTTTTAATTTAGAAAAACAAGGCCGAAACTATTATCGCATAGATATGTGGAAATAAATCGAACTAAAAAATGAAAAATAAATAATAGTTTAAGTGCCGATTTCACCAACATTAATATTATGGACCAATAGGAAAATACCTTATCGAAATGCAATTTGACGGAAGCTGTTAAAGGTCTCAGAATATCAGTTGTTTCTATTAAAATGTTGAATAAAATCGTGAAAATTCGACTGTATTATAAACAAGACCACTTTTTGATTCCAACATGATGCTTTTGTACAGAGAAAACAGGACAACTTTCATGTATTTGATTTATGTTATAGGTGTACATTTGACCATCCGTTATCCCCTCAGCGAATGGGAATGGGAGAAATAATAGGTCGATTTCTAGCTGTTAAATTTGGCAGCAGGTTTGGTCGTTTGTTAATTCATGGCAATCTCGAAATTTGTTAAGTTCAATATACTGTGTGTATATGTGATCATTATAGCTACACATACCTGTTGAATTGTGCGGATTTGCAAGAAAATAGAATATAAAATGTATTCCAACCAATTCCTCATCTCTCTTTACATCATAATATTAATCATTTGTTATAAATTCATGGGTTAATGAATTTCTTCAAAGCAATCAAAACAGTATGGTCGTCCCATCCTAAAACACCGATATGTGTAAAACATGTTAATCCCTACATCTCCGAGGTGCATAATGCAATTACTGTAGACATAGACCTAAAATTATTAATAATTACTGAAAAATAAGAGCTAAAAAGAATTATACGTATAAATAGTATGAAATATTGGTAGTTAAGGTTTTTGACTGGTGACTGGTGGGGATACAATATAGGGATGGCGACGATAGACGATACATTGATGTATCGAAAACATCGATACATGGGACGTAGAACATCGATCTTTACGCATCGATGGTTTCATGACCATATATCGATATCGAGAGGAATCATAAACATTCGTAACCGTATACCCCGAGTCTATCCTTAACTGTGCTACCATCTCTAAGCGAGGACTGGTAGCTTCGAAATTGAAAGGCCAGAAAGCTATTTAGGTGTTTAGTAGTATTTGAATATTATCATTACAGACGAGCACTGAGCCACTGAGTGGCCACTGAGCACTGTAGTCTTTTCTTCATTCTGTACTTCCCCAAGGGATAGAATAATATAGACTGAAAACAGCGCGTTTAATGATTTTCAGTTCTCAGAGAAAGATTTTCCCCTGCCGGCCCTTTACATCGTTTCGAAATATGAAATTCTGGAAACGCTATAAAAATAAAAATGAATACACAAAGCCTACTTACCTATTTCAGACAAAAACAAAAACAACTGCCACATAACGATTGTCACCTTGACATCATTCTGCAATCTGTCAAAGTAGTGATGGCCGTACCTGCTGCACGGTATAAGGTATCGATATTCGATAAAATATTTTTCTTTCTACCATGAATGCGTGGAAAAAACAAAATAAGGAGAGATATAGAATAAGGAGTTATTGAAGGCCTAAAATAGCCAGGCGCTAATAATTCCTGGCCGTATTTGAATATCTAAGCAGGCACAGTAAAACAAAAATAAGACTTGGAATTAATAAAGTTTATTTCGACAGTTGGCAGAGTTTGCTCCACTGGGACGAAGTGTGGACGGATCCCACAGAATTATGTGTCACTTTGTGATTCAAATAACGTCTAATATAAATATAACCCAGAATATGTACTCAGTGAAAAAAGAAAAATATTGCAAATTTCTAGTTTTCCTGCAGGTTTTAGGTTTGCTGGTAGCTCTACGACATATATTTGGATATTCCTTAATCGCTGTGAATATAGTGTGGATGTTTGTTAAGTTCCTGAACAACGAAAAATATTCAACTTTATGGGTGTATGGATATTAAAAACCAGAATGGTTTTGTGGGAATATCAATCTAAGGTGCCATAATGGTTGTGATTAACGGCAAGTAAATGAATGAATGTTTGTAAACGAGTAATATCTATGAACTTTTTGGTAGAGCCAGTCATCAAGTAGGTGCTTAATGGCTATCTGCAAGAGGTTTATAGGAAAAAACACCCAGTAGATGATCTTGAATCAGTAAAATCGCATATCAATTGAAGAAAATAATATAATCATGAATAAAAAGTCAACAATAGTAATTAAATCATGAATTTTATTCAAAAATCAAACATTTGTTTAAATTTTGACTGAATTATATGTAATTTCTTAATATTCGATAAGCTGATGAGGTTTCAATGACAAGATGTCATCTCATACTTTGACAGTATTTTGTTTTCAACATTTCATAGCTATTGGTTGCTAAAATTTGTTGATTGGAACTTGAAGCTCATTCGCTCTATTTGATGGGCTGTTACCCTATAGGTGGAGAATAACGGACTGTTGTTGGTGAAATTGGCCCTAAGAAAACTAAAAAAAAACACCATTTCACAGCTAACCGAACTAAAAATTAGAAAATTATTTTTTAATTACAAAAGGTTTATATTACAGTAGTAGATGGTCGAACAATCAATCATAATTAATGACCTCAAAATAAAATTATAATAAAATGTAAATTATTAACAGAATAATTCAATTCAGAGTAAAAAGCAGTGCGAAAGCGATTGCCGACTATGACGTACGACCACTGACAACGACGCTTGTCCATCGGGAGACCACGTCGAATGAATCGACACGACATTTATGACAAGTGAAATATGTCTGTAATGTGTAGCACTACTGGTGTTGCTGGCGTATAAATGAACCAGCGTTAAAAAATTGAGATATACCCAATCTGCAATCCCAAACCCTCAATTTTAGGCGTATAGTAGTAACATTGTGTATAAATGTCATAGAAATCCGAGCGGTACTTATCAAGTTATAGGCGGTTATGAGACTAGCGGACAGACCGACCGACGGAGATGAGTGTCATGGCTTTTTGTGATCTACATGTCATACAACACCAAAAAAATATGGTATCTCATATTCGAAAATTTTCGCGATTACAATACTTTCCCGCCAGTAGGTGATATTGGGAACTATGATGAAAAGCCCTTAAGCATCCCCCTTTATTTGGCTTTATGATTCCTTGACAATCATATCGACAACGCCGCCAGAAGGAGCCTTGCTTCTCAAAATCACCCTTCCTGATACTTTACATCCCTCTCCCCAAATGTCGCTTATGTCATCTCGATCGTCATTCGTCAATCTCTCCTGTTTACCTCGCGGCTGCGACTGTCGCATCCCCGTTTCCGATGAAATATTCGCCCCTATAAAATTCCACCGCCGCATAAATTATGTTTGCATCGCGTCACACCACCGAATCGGCAATATTCGGCGATTGCCGACGTCGAGAATTGAATTTCATGCTTTCGTTGGGTTGCTCTCGAAATACGCGGTACATACACCGCATGAATTCTGTGCAAGGTTTTCAGTCGAGATTTTCCGAAGCTAGCACACAAACTCCTCGAGATGCGAATAACTATCGAGATCCTACCAAGCAATTGAGACATACAGGGCATTAATTAGTATCGATACAGTAAGTGGTACTAAAAGAAATTCAATACAAGCAGAGAGTTATAATATTTCCCTGGCTATCCTACGGTGACCTTGAATTTGACACTAATTTCTAGATCGAGTTTTCTTAAATGAGACTCTGAATTTTTGACAACAGAACTGGATAGAGCGGAAGATCTTACGTTCAGATAATTTCTGATTTTCACAATACTTTGGCTCGATTTTATTATCCACCCGCGGGCATCAGAATTTGGCTGTTTGGCATAAATTGGACCGGTGTAAAGTGGTTGCCCTTCCATGCTAGTTCGGCGATAAATACACAACTTAGATTTAACATTTTCATTGTATTTTAAACCTTAAAATACGGTTGTACAAACATGAAAATACAATTTATAAAATTGTTTTTTAGGAAAAAATACTAAGTAGGTACTCTCAGTATTTTTGTTTTAGATATTGTTTTGAGATCAACCTTATATCAAAGAAATAAAATTTAAGAATTCATAATAAGGGCAAACAAGAATAGTGAAAAAAATTATAAACTCTAATACTTATAATACATTATAATAGAAACAATTAACAAATCCAACACAGATTCTGACAATAAGTCTTTTTTTAACAGGTAACTTTCGTAAGCCACTACCCTCCCTAGAGTGCCAAATATCAAAACTAGTCCTCCCATCTATTTTTGCTGTACTTTGATCATATATGATTTGGCACCTCACAAACCTAAGAACGGGCAACCAGATGCAGATGAAACCTATATGACTCTAATATATTCTAAGTGACATATAAATCCGAACACCCAGTTTAAATGGTTTTATTTTAATAAAATTTTGTATAAGTACTTAATGAAGCATAATAAGTAAATGATGAAAATTTCAAAATGATTGCACTGCTTTAAAGCCCTTTGACCTTTAATAATGTGTGGATGCACCCTGATGTGCTACGCATTCTCCAACGCGCCTAGGCATGCTTCTGATCAGGTGGTCAATGTCCTCCTGTGGTGTCTCATTCCAGGCAACCACCAACTCCTCTCGAAGTGCTTCTAGAGTCTGAGGAGGACGTTGCAAATTGAGCAATCTCCTACTCATCGTATCCCACACGTGATCAATTGGGGATAAGTCGGGAGATCTTGGTGGCCATGGTAACAATGTGACATCATTATGTTGAAAGAAGTCTATTGTGACTCTTGCAACATGTGGTCGGGCATTATCTTGTTGGAAAGTTGGATCTGCCAGGGTGTCAAGATAGGGTAAAAGATGGGGTTCTAGAACTTTGTGGATATAACGCTGCGCGTTCATGTTACCTCTGATGAAGATTGAAGGTGACCTGGAACCATAAGCTACAGCACCCCAAACCATAACTCCAACAGTGTGATGAACATGTCTTTCAACAAAAAACTGTGGATTCCTCCTTTCACCACGTCGCCTTCTAACCCTGGCACGACCATCGTGCATGCCTAAACAAAATCGAGACTCGTCACTAAAGACAATACTGTTCCATTCCTGATCCCAGAGTGACCGTTGTCTGCACCACTCAAGGCGATTACGTCGGTGTTCTCGAGTTAAAGGGAGGACCCAGTGTGGCCGGTATGACAACAAGCCAAAACTTCTCATTCGTCGGTAAACACTTCGCATGCCAATAGGTCTTCCGTGTTCTGCAAACCATTCATTTGCAATGGACCTGGTAGTGGAGAAACGGTCCCTTAAGGCCAATAATCTTAGGCGGCGATCTTCACGGTCTGTTGTTCTACGGCGGCGTCCAGTGCCCCTTGCTCTTTGCGTAAATTACGGCACTGCTATGATGATGATCTAATATGTAGAGTTGCTTAGGTTTGCACTTTTCAATTCCTTTGTTCTAGCGTAGGTTATAAGTAAGAGATGCATGTAAACCAAGGTGACCAGTACTCATTCGTCTTCTGTTAAATAAAGTCGCTTTTTTAAAAAGTCGTTCGTTGTTTGCACATTCTTAATTGGCGCTGCGAACAGGATATCGGCGTACCGAATCGATAATCGGCGGTATTGATTCACGAGTATCGCTCAATCGAGACCGAAAAAGTGCAAAAAATCGTCCGGTGTGTTCGGGTACGATTTCAATCGTTTTGACGTCGATCACAAAGAACTTCGAAGGCTACACCGAGCAGGCACATCACCATCGAAGTACCAGGGCCGAAATACTTTGCTAAGTATTTTGGGAGCAGGCAACGACACTTGAGAAAACGACAGGAAACTGACAGGAGCGAGGTGCTGGATCCACGGCAGGCAAGCTGTCAACCAGGAGGAGCTGTATTGCCCAAGGAGGTATCTCAGATCTCTCCAAATGAAGCTGCTAGTGCCCAGTGTAGCGTAAGAAACAACATTTACAATTTTTGCTGTACTCAGTGATATTTCCATTTATTTCTCGAACTTTTTCGCCCTCTATTACTTTACATTTATATATACTCGTAACAGTTATCTATAAGTAAACTTATTTAGTGACTTTAATTGCACATATTTAATGTCCGATTCTGAATTTGAATCTGTAGTCGAAAATACACCTGTTAGACAAGTTATTTTGACACCCTCACGTCTTAATTTTAATCAGTCAACCATGTCTCTTCAAGATTTACAAATTAAATTCAATGTAGCTAAATATATGGTACCAGAATATCATGGAGGTCACAGAGATCTAATTTATTTTTTGGATAATTCAGAAAAGTTTATTGCAGAATTTGTTAATACACCTTTTGTTTCGTATGCTTTCCAATACGTTATTTCTCAGCTGAAAAGCGAAGTAAGAGATTTAGTGCATCTAACTAGTCCGAGAACCTGGCCAGATTTAAAATCATTATTATTATCCAAATATAAAGATCCTAGAAATGAAGAAACTCTTCTCACCGCCTTATATACGTCAGTTCAGAAACCTAACCAAAAATATGAAGACTTTTATCAAGAAATTAAATTTAAGGTACAGAGCCTGAAAGAATTTGCAAATTTAGAATACCATGATAATCCCGATCATATCGCTTTTAAATTGAGAGACTATGATAGACAGTCTTTGAGCTCCTTTATCTCTGGTTTGAATGAACCATATAGGTCTTATGTAAGACAGCAAAATCCTACTACAATTGATTCTTGTGTTCAATATTGTCGTGATTATGATAATTTGCAAATGCAAGTTGATTATAAAAATTTCTTAAGAACGAGCCTATATAAACGACAACAGCCTCAGTCTCAGAATAAAGTACAAGCTTCAAATCAAAATTTCCAAAGGTCTAATTTTAATTTTCTCAAAAGCCCATCAGTTTAGAGCCCAAAATAGTCAAACTTGGCTAGAGCCACAACAAACCTTCCCTACAGGTCCCACGCAACTACCACCACCTAAACAAAATTTTAAACCTCATTACCCTACAAACATTCAAGCTTTCAGACCACCACAGAATGTTTTTTCCAAAAAACCCATTCCAGGCCAACAAAAAAGTAATCCTATACCTATGTCTGTATCTACAGCACGCACACCGAAACCCCAACAAAACCCATATCGTCAAGAAATGCCCACTAGAGTTAATGCCTTTCAAGTAGGTCCTAAACCAAACCATTATTATGTCGAAGAAATTACTCATCTTGAAAATGAGGAAGAACAAACTTTTGCAGGAACGCCACAATATGAATCTGAGGAATATACCCAAGATTTCGATTCAGACTATATCCCCGATGAATCTTATTTTGAAAACAATGACGAAGAAAATTTTCCTTCGACGAGCCAGTCTCAAAATTTGACTTAGATATAAATAATTATCAAAAACCCACCTTCCGTATATTTTTTGTTCTCAGTTTAATCTTATCATCTTAATCGATACTGGTGCATCATCCTCCCTGATCAATCCAGAAATTGCTTTTAAATATTTTCCAGATCGTATTTATGATCATCCTTTTGAAATTAATTCATGTACGTCCAATTTTAGAGGTCAATATGCCTGTAAAATTCCCATATTTTCTGAATGGAAGAATAAAACTGAAATTGAATTTTTAATTCTTCCTTGGCATTCACGTTATGACTGCTTATTAGGATTCTATGATTTACAAAAGCTTAATTGCTCTATTGATTTGACTAAACATCAGATTATTACTGATAAATGTAAAATTACTTATAACACTTCTTTTAAGCCAATTCGAGAAAACAATCCAGTTCAGTATAGTTACCCGAAAAAATCATTAATTATCCGAAATTTGGATAATGGTTCTGTTGTTATTCCACCTTTGAAATTCAAAAATTCTGACGAATATTTTCCTGAATGTATCTGTAACGTAGAAAATAATGCTATTCAATATCCAATTGACATAAATCTTCTTGATGTTTCCAACCCATTTTTATCTGAACCTCTTGATGATTTTCTAATTGAAAAAGAATCTCCATTTTCTACTGAAAAATCCAATATACGTGTTGAAAATTTAATTCGTACGTCTCATATGAATAGTGAAGAAAAAGAAAAGATTATTAAGCTCTGCAAGCAATTCAAACAGGTATTTTTCAAGCCTAACGAACCATTAACTCCCTGTAATGCCACTGCACACAAAATTAGGTTAAAAAATGAAGACCCAATTTATGTAAAAAATTATCGATATCCTTATCATCTCAAAAAGGAAATCCAAAATCAAGTTTCCAAGTTATTGAATGATGGAATCATTCGACAAAGCAATTCACCCTATCAATCACCCTGCTGGATAGTTCCTAAGAAAATGGATGCATCCGGTGTTAAAAAATATAGGATGGTTATTGATTTCAGAAAACTGAATGAAATAACAATTGAAGATAAATTTCCACTCCCACTAATTGAAGAATTTTGGAAAATTTAGGCAAAAGCATGTATTTTTCTACTATTGATTTGGCACAAGGGTTCCACCAGATCCCTATGGATCCTGAGTCTATAGAAAAAACGGCTTTTACTGTTGAAAATGGCCACTATGAATATGTCCGTATGCCATTTGGGTTAAAAAATGCCCCTGCTACCTTTCAACGTATGATGAATACTGTATTGTTAGAATATATCAACGTTTTTTGTTTTGTCTATATGGATGATATCATTGTTTTTTCAAAATCCCTAGACGAACACATTTTGCATCTTCGAAAAATATTCCAAAAACTGAATCAGTTTAATTTAAAAATCCAACTGGACAAATCTGAGTTCCTGAGAAAAGATGTTCCATTCTTAGGTCATGTCATCACGCCACAAGGCATACTTCCAAACCCAGATAAAATCAAAGTAATTCAAGAATATCCTCTCCCGACTACGATTAAAGAAATCCAGTCATTCTTAGGCCTTATGAACTATTATCGTAAATTTATTAAAGGATTTGCACAATTGACTAAGCCATTCACAAAATGTTTACGTAAAGATGAAAAAATCAATATCAATAATCCAGATTATATCAATGCATTTAAACTTTGTAAAGAAGCTCTTTGTAACCCACCTATTCTGGCTTATCCTGATTTTTCCAAAAAATTTACATTGACAACTGATTGTAGCAATATAGCCCTATCAGGAGTTCTTAGTCAAAATGATAAGCCTATTGCTTTCCACTCTCGAACATTAAATTCTGCTGAACGCAATTACAGCGTTATTGAAAAGAACTATTGGCAATAGTTGATTCTTGTAAAAAATTCCGTCCTTATTTATTTGGTCAAAATTTTCTAATCGAATGTGATCACAAGCCCCTAGTTTGGTTGAGTTCTTTATCAGTGCCCAATCAGCGATTGATTAGATGGAAGCTTCAGTTAGAAGAATATAATTTTCAATTAAATATAAAAAGGCAAAGACAATGTTGTAGCCGATGCGCTCAGTAGAATTGAAATTAACGCTTTAGAGGATGACGATCTTTTATCCATTTTACCACAAGTAGATTCTGTAGAAGAGTTAACAACCCAAGAACTTGATGAAATCTTGAATGAAGATAATTTACCTTTAATTGATTTATTAGATGAAATGCCGTTAGATGAACGACTCAAATTGTTGAGCAATCTGATGTTACTCGACATTCATCTGCACAAAATCCTATCAATCATATATTGTATCAAGAAAAGAATTTTTATTTTTTCAAAAATCGAATACATTTTCAGTTAAAAAATCAGTACAAAATAACAAAGTCTTGCAATGGAACTTTAATGGTAACAGTCCGAAGTGGATCTGAAACAGAGCAACTTTTGAAATTCATGAAGGAATATCTTCAGCCCGATCATACTTATGGTATTTGGTATGAAAATCAACTTTTAGAATTTAAACTTAACGAACTTTTAGAACAGTATTTTTCGAACAGCGGTATAAGATTTGTTAAAGCTTCTTATAAGCCTATATACCTACTAAAAGACTCATTTACAGAACAATTGTCTTTCTATCATAGCCAAACGCATAATGGTATCAATGAAACTTACAGCCATTTCAAGAAAAAAGCATTCACTCCAAATATAAAAAAAATAATATCAAATTACATTAATCAGTGCAATACTTGTTTGACATCAAAATACGAAAGACGACCAATCGAACTCCCTATGGAAGGACCTCTAATAGCCAAAAGACCATTTGAACATATATTTCTAGATATTTTTCAAGTCGAACAACAAATATTTTTAACATTTGTTGATTTATTTAGTAAATATGCCCAGGCCTACAATTTAAAATCAAAATTATCTAACGAAATATTAAACAAAATCAGACACTTCTTTTCCCATCACAATTATCCTGACAAAATAACTTTTGATCCTGGTGAACTTAACACAAAAGTTATAAAAGAATTCTGTAATATGCACAAAATTGAATGTCATGTTACTAGTGTAGGTAACCCCTCATCATTATCACCTCTTGAAAGATTTCATAGTACGCTGAAAGAAAAACTCAAAATTTTACGTCAGCAAAATAAAATCGATTCGATTATTGATCTAATGACGACAGCTATCTTAATTTATAACCAAAGTGTCCATTCTACGACCACATATACCCCATTTTCATTATTATACGGTCCTTACGACGATTTGAATAAGCATTTGATCGATACCCCCACAAAATTATATGATGAATATAACGAGAAACGGTACAGAGAATACTACCTTTTTATGAAGAACTATCGAACCGTGTACTAGATAAGGCAACGGAAAGACTAGAAAAATTAATCAAAATCGAAATAAGGAAATTCCAACCTTAGAAGGTCCAGTATATCTTAAATCTGCATTAGATCGTTCACATAAACAAAACCCCTGTATTCTAAAGAGACCTCTTACGAACAAGAAAATGTCCATATTAATTTGCGCACTAAAGGAAAAAAGCATAGACTGAATAGAGTGAAACCGCAACGCAAAATTTCTAACTTTCAGGATCCTAATCCAGGCCCTTCAACTAGCCGGCCTAGAGATCCAGCTGATCGAGAATAAAGCACCATATTTTAAGCAAGAGCTAGGTAACGCCTATCTACTAAAAGCGTACCATAAGACATTTTTTCATATAAATCTCACTCTCATTAATGAAAATATCAAGCAAATAACGTCAAATGTCTATTTTGCAAAACAAAGAATAGATGATACGTTGATAACACAACTTGAACATGAATACAATTTGCTTTTAGACAAATATGAAATGTTAAAATTTAAACGAGTTAAGCGTGGATTATTTAATGGTCTTGGTTCCGTCATAAAATATATTTCAGGCAATTTAGATCAATCTGATCTAGACGAAATAATGGAAAATATGAAAATTCTGAAGGAAAATCAAGATAATTTATCATTACAAAATTCCCGAACCGTCTCTGTAGCAAAACAATTACAAGACAGGTTTGAAAATAACACTTTAATTATAAAGAAAATTTGAGAGATAATTTGGATAACCTCAACAAATTGCATAGCGAATACGCTAATTCTCAGTATGTCTTGAATGAGATAATAATTATTCAAAGATGTTCTAATTATTTATCACACTTACTGTTAACCATTAACCTGAGCACAAATCAGGGCATAAATCTCTTACAGCTGAGTAAGACTGAAATTAATTATATCCATTCGTTATTAAGTGATCTATTTGACAAAAATGAACTTCTCCCACTTGATAAACTGCACAATTTTGAATTTTTCGAATTATGTGAATTAAGTATTATAGTCCTCGAAGAAGAAATCATATTTGTTCTTCACATACCAACAGTTACTGGTAACTTTATATATTCCAATATATACCCCATTATACACCAAAATAATATTCTGGTATTGAAACATAAAAATATTATCGAAAATGAAACTATACATTTTTGTGATGAATGCAAATTATTGAGTAATAAATATTTTTACTGTACTATACTAATCCATTCCAGTTGTAACTTACTTAAAGTTGAAAATTGTACGTTCTTGGCAAAAGGTTCATTTCAGAAGTAATTCAATTAAAACATGATAACTATTTAGTGAATACTAACAAGAATATTCCAGTATATGAAGATTGTACCAAAGAAAGAAAAGAAATTGATTCCTCTTTTATTATCAGCTTAAACTGTAAAACATTTATTGATCATACTGAGTATTTGAAGATTTCTGATATTTCGAAACCTTTATACATACCTAACATTATGGTGAACTATGATAAGAATATGTTATTTGAAAATACTGATGTAAAGGGTTATTCGGACATACAATTGAATAATGTTTTATTACACGATAAATTAAAAAATTTAGATTTTTCACACAAAACGTCCACGTTTAGCATTGTAACTATTTTATGTATTTTAACACTTATTGTAATTATACTTTGTTTAAAAAAACAATTGCTCTCTCTTTTGAAGCAAAAAGAACCAAAAAATCAATCAGTCAAAAATGACATTGAACTTAACCAGATTTTTCCTTTGAACCAGGAGGTTCAATCTTCTTGAAGAGGGAGGAATTACGGCACTGCTATGATGATGATCTAATATGTAGAGTTGCTTAGGTTTGCACTTTTCAATTCCTTTGTTCTAGCGTAGGTTATAAGTAAGAGATGCATGTAAACCAAGGTGACCAGTACTCATTCGTCTTCTGTTAAATAAAGTCGCTTTTTAAAAAGTCGTTCGTTGTTTGCACATTCTTAATTCGCACAAAGCGGATGAGGGGATCACAACATCACAGGCAGTGGTCAGTTTCCACCCCGTCATGCAGACGCTTCAAACTCAATAGTCCGCGACCTGATATCTTGCAAGGTATGTCATTATTATTAGTATTATAATACTCAGTGACATTAGAAGTGTTACACCCAGAAAAAATAATTTGATTAACTTGATTTTTTGGCAACGAAGTAGTGTTACATCAGGAATGAAACGATAACATTCTCAAGAAATTTTATTGACAAGTAATAAGCAAAAAAAATGAATAATGTGCTGGACTACCCCGCAGCTGAGTACACACCTGTATACGTCTAGGCATCGGCAAATGTGATGATCGATGTCTGGTTGTCGCACCTCATTCTAAGCAACTCGAACTTCGTGGATTAGCAGTCATATTGCCTTGAACAAAGAGAAGGGGTGATCGGCTACCATAGGCAATAGCCCCACAAACCATTACCGCAAGAGACCTGCGTACATGCCTCTAAACATCAAATCCAATCTCACGCCGTTCTCCACGGCGGCGTCTTATCCTTCTACAACCATTGTGCGTACCTAGACAGAACCGCGATTCGTCGCTGAAGATGAGATTATGCTATTCTGCCTCCCAATGTTGCCGTTCTCTGCTCCAGTTCAAACGTTGACGACAGTGGTCCGCAGTCAGCGGAAGCACTAACCGTGGACCGTATGAAAAAAGTCCAAAGGCACGAATGCGGCGATGGAGTTTACACATAGTAACAGGTCTACCTTCTTCTTCAAACCATTGGTCAGCGATCTGACGTGTAGTACCAAAACGGCCTCGTAAGGCTATTTGTCTGAAGCGCCTATGTTGACGCTCTGTGGTACGCCTTGGTAGACCAGTTGGCCTTCTTCGTGTTCCCCCTCATTCTTCTATTCACACACGAAAGAGACGCACTACCGCCATTGCACTACAATTAACGCAACGGACAGTTTCGCGATAGGACAAACCAGCATCTCGATAGGCAATAATTCTACCCCTGTCAAAGATGCTAACATGGTGATAATATGGACGTCTTCGAACTCTAGGCACTTTGTTATGCTCAACAGTAGTAAGGAAAAGGGCAATAACTAAAAATATCAGCTCTCAGTAACTGCGATCTTTACAAAACTAAGACATAACATTTTAACAAAGGTAAACAAGAACAATGATGAAGCGTTGACATTGTCGCCATATCATGCTTTAAATATAGTCATTATGTTGCCAAAAAAAGTTAAAGAAATTTTTTTTCAGTGTGTAACACTTCTAATGTCACTGAGTATATTGCTATTATTATTACATCCAGAAAACAAACTAATTTCCGAGATTCCTCTCGGATACAATACTTCCTCTCGAATTGCCATAGGAAGCAAAAGAATCATATACTTGACTGACGGAACGTAACTGGCACATTCAGGCTAACGCTTCCATTTGCTTGGCATTTCCTGCATATCTTTTAATATACAGGTTTCAGAACAATGTTCTAAAATATGGGTTTTTCAAATGTCAAGCAGTGTATACGCGCTCACTGGATATGCTACAATATTAAATCCATTAGAAAAGTGCCCTAGGGATGGAGAAATGATGATATAACCGTAGCCTGAGCAATTCACGATGTAAGCCTCACGCTATTTCTTTGTATAGGGTGACTCAAAATCAAGGTATACAGAAATAAGGCCACAAATTCCTATAAATAAAGTCTTTGTGGTTTTCCCTGAGAACGTAGAGGTCTCGGATAAGGACTACGAAAATCGTTTTTTTTTAGATAATTTTTGATCGGTATGTAGAATTCAGTGAAATTCAGGCTTCACATAGTGGTGCCCATACAAACCAATTAGCTCATTTAGACCGCCAGAAATGGACTGGAAGTATGATTGAACTGACTCAGTAATGATATTATCTGAAAGCTTGATCTTGAAAATGAGCTTTTGCTTGAAATCGATAAAATTGGTACCGCTATTGGAAAATCGTTCTACCTTTGGAAGAACCCCAAAATATGAGTCTGCAGATCACTTAAATAAGTCCTAAATTTTCGCCATTGGAACACTTTTTTTTAAATTTGCTCATTATATTGACCTTCAATGAGAGTACGTTTTTGACTTACATAATTGGGCTACGTAGAACTAACATATTAGTTTGTCACAAAACGTAAAAATTGAAGAAGGTCGGCGAAAATGAGATTATTCCTATTTTTGCTATGATGTTTTCATATACCAATAACGATGCCCAAGTACCATTCATACATAATAGAATTTGAAAAAACGTCTGTGACAGTATGCTGGTCGAGCAGAACTTCTCACAGTAGCTTTCCACCTCTTACGTGTCAGGACGGAATGATTTTAACCGACTCAAATGCCAAAGCCGGCGACTCAGTGAAGCTGAGCGCTGTAATGTAATGCTCACATCCAGCATTACATTAAAAAGTTCGTGATTTGAGTCCAGCGAATGTACAGTTGGAATGCTCGGCTCAACAGTGCTCCGCATTTTTCTACCGCAGTCTGTGTCGAAATGTTGACATGAAAGTAGCTAGTGTTGCATTCAAAATCAAAAAAAATCTACACTCTATGATGATCTTTTAGTTCCCATTACTATAAATTTAATTTTTTCCTAATTTTATTTTCAATATTTAATTCTGAATAATGTTGCTATAGACTGTTGCCTAAAATTCAACGCCTGCTGTTCCACTTTTTTCCCAAACAAGTGTATTCTAATTTAAAGCTTTTCTCAATTTTGTTGGCTGTACTTAAACAAATCTACTACGCTAGTCTGGCAAGTAGCTTCAAATGTTGTCACATTTAATCAGGATTCCAAAGTGGTATGACACTCGCTAGATTATTTCTTGAATTATGCATAATTTTAATGCTCGTAAGGAATCTCAGTTTTCCATATATTTTTGTTAATTACTTAAAATTATTCTAGTGTATGTGAGAGCTATCTTACAAAGTGTGAACGAGACAGTAAGCGCGTAATTTTCCTCCAAGCTGAAGCAGCTGGTGTTCAATTTTAGGCAAAATTTACAGCAGATCAAGATTATCTAATAAAAATAAAATTAAAAAAAAAAATGAAATTTGTAAGTAGTAACGTGCTTAGATTTTTTCGATTTTTTCAAGCTTATAATTTGGAAAGTACGAGGAACGTGTTTTAAGTTTTGCATATAGAAACATAGTAGGCCGCGCGGATCGAACGTCAGTACTGAATCTTAACCTCACTCTTTAGTAAACTTAAATTCAAAGTTTCACAACAGGTGTTCTCACTACAGTGAATTTTTAAGTGTCACCAAGTCATTAGAAAAATGGAACTCAACCGAGAACATTTTCGCGCCATAATTTATTACAACTTTCAGAGACAATTATCGCAACAAGAATGCCATGCTGAGTTACTGTCTGTTTTCGGCAACGAAGCGCCACATCAGACGACAATTTCCCGTTGGTATAGAGAATTCAAACGTGGACGGGTGAGTCTTAGCGACGATTCCAGGGTGGGTGCAGCAAAAACGGCAGTCACCCAGGCAGACGTCAATGCCGTGCGCAAATTCATTGAAGATAGAAACGTGAGATTGAGGCGTCCTTGAAGATCTCAAAGACCTCAATTCAAAAAATTTTACATGAAGAATTAGGAGTAAGAAAATTAGTTCCTCGTTAGATACCCCACCTGTTGACTGAAGAGCAGAAAGCAGCCAAGGTTAATTGGTGGCAAAAAACGCTTGACCGTTGCAATTACGGAAACTCAAAAAACGTGTACAGCATTGTTAGTGGTAATGAGTCGTGGATTTACTGTTATGAACCAGAAAATAAACGACAGTCGGCTGTTTAGGTGTTCCTAGGTGAAGAAAAGCCAACAAAAGTCATCCGTTCTTGAAGTGTTTCGAAAAAGCGGGTCATATTGCAACAATTCCTCTTAATGAGCAAATAACTGTTACTGCGGATTGGTATACCACCATTTGTTTGCCAAAAGTCATCACCCAGCTTCGAAAAATCAACCCCGAAAGAAGAATGATCCTCCACCAAGACAATGCAAGCTCGCCCACAGTACAAAAAACAAGGCAGTCTCTAAGGGAAGAAAACGTGGAATTATTGGACCATCCTCCATATAGTCCCGATCTAAGTCCTAACGATTTCTTTACTGTCCCGGAAATTAAAAACAGACTGCGTGGTCAAAGGTTGTCACCAGAAGAAGCAGTTGACGCATTCAAAAATGCCGTTTTGGATCTGCCAGCAAACGAGTGGAATAAGTGCTTCGAAAATTGGTTCAAGCGAATGCAGATGTGTATTAATCTTCGTGGAGAATACTTCGAAAAACAATAAAGTCATTTAAAACCTCCTACCGTGTTATTTTATTTCCATATGCAAAACTTAAAAGACATCTCTCGTACTGGACCTAGATTTTTTTACATTCTTTTGATAACTATTATGATTTGGCCTATTCCCCATTTCCGGCTTGACGTCGACTTCTGTAACACCCTGTATATTGGTGAAGTAAGGCACACATTCTTACCAGTTCGTGTGTCTTTGCTTTTCCTTATTTTGGCTTTCTCTCTCCTGATAGAAGTTAACAAACTTGTAGCTTTACGTTTACACTCATTAACCGAAGTTTGGTACGATATATATATATCATCAAAAATGTAGATGATCAGATAGGAACAGCTCTGATTCTGCTAGACTTCTCTGCCTTTGATATGGTACATCATGGTATTCTCTTGAGTAAGCTCAAATTTTATGGTCTCTCTGACAAGCCACTACGTTTCTTCGATTCGTATTTGCGCAATCGTACCCAGAAGGTGAAAACACGTAAGGGAGTTTCTTCGGCAAAGAGTGTGGCATCTGGCGTACCTCAAGGCTCTGTGTTGGGACCATTACTCTATTTAGTTTATACCTTTGATCTACATACTTGCCTTCAGCACTGTAATATTCAAACGTATGCAGATGACACGCAGCTAACTGTGTCTTTTGATTCTTCGGACATGCATGAAGCATCATATAAATTGAACTTGGATCTAGTTAACATTGAAGAGTACTGCGAAAGACATTGTCTGAAGATCAATGCTTCAAAATATTCCACCATGCTATTTGGCCTAAAACAGTTAGTACAACGGTTAGAGGTTCCTTGTCTTAACGAAACCCATATTCCTATCGTAGACCATGCGAAGTATTTACGGATCACCATGGATTCAGATTTGAGGTTTAAACAACATGTTACGCATTTACCTCGCTTAACATACATGCGTTTGAAGTTATTATACACCAATCGCCATATTCTGAATTTCAAGACTCGCAAAAAACTGGCTGAGAATCTGGTTCTATCGTTAATAAATTACTCAATTGCTGTTTACTTCCTTTGTCCTTGATTACGTGACTAGATATCGAGTACAAAAATTCAAAGTAGCTGCTGTAGGTTCGTTTGTGGTCTGCGAAAGTTTAGCCATGTGTCTAAGAAGATCAATGAGCTTAGATGGTTGAGGGTTGACTAGCTTTTCACATGTAACTTACTAATTTTAGTACAACGAATAAAAATCAATAGGCTATCTACGTATCTACTAAAAAGGCTGGTACCACGTGGAGATCTCAATTACAGGAATCTGAGACATAACACTGACTTCCATATACCTAGTTATAGGAGCAACATTTTCCATCGTAGCTTCACCTACAACGCTGTCAAGGTGTACAATAGTCTTAATGACAATTACAAAAAGATGGAAATACTTCCATTCTCAAGAGAGGACGTTAAGAACCACCTTCTGGGGTCTGCTGGCCAAGCTGGCTGATATTTTTATTTTTTTTGTCTTTATTGTTTTTTTTTTTGTTTATTATTAAGATTAATCTATTTCAGCTTAATTTTATTATTGTATATATTATTTAGTCGATTGCTATTCATTGTTATGTTTTTCCTTTTGTATGTGTTCCTGCGCTGTGAGGTTAAGTGGTAGAGTAGCCAGCTGGAGGGATTAATAAAGACATGATTATTATTATTATTATTATTATATAAATCAATAAAAAATAAAGTGTTCCCCTGGGACCACTCATTA
>CAVLJG010000002.1:26824676-26859603 GCA_963669975.1 Acanthoscelides obtectus
CAGTGCCGTAATTTGCGTGAGCACGAGATTGCGGGTGAATGAGCTTGTCTTTTTGAGGTGAAAGGTGTTTCTTATTGATTCTGTTTCTCGTTTGACGTAAGTAATATAAAATCATTTCTCTGTTGAAACTGATAAATTACAATTATGTAAAAAAATAGTTGCCTAGGGTCTAAGTCTTACTTCAGAATACAACCTATCAGATGGGGCTTGTCAATGTACCTATACTGCAGAACTAACATCAGAGACAATTATAGTGACTAAGTGAATTCTTGCTAATCCAAAGATACAAATGAGTCTGCCTCATCTGCATATGGTAAGAGAGCCCTCCGGTGATGCTTTAGCTATTCATAAAGAACATAATACGGCTATCCCTCCTCCTCTTAACACTGAAAAATTTAGTTCTACTCGCAGCGCTCAACTACATTATTGGCTCAATAATTAAAAGTAAGCAATATTTTAAGGTTGTTGCATGCGAAAAATCGAGCTGGATAATCGATACAGTAAATGGTAAGCTTGTGGTAACGCTTCGAAAATGACGATCGATGTGTGTTAATTAGTTTTTCATGGTGGATTATTTCATGGTTTAATCGCAAGGTTATTTTTAATCTTTCGACCAAAAGCAGCAGCGGTGGCCGCAGTGGTACACTCTTCGGTCTCCTGATCTGTCGTCGTGCGCTGCGGGGGTTCAAATCCCGTCCCAACAGAAATTTTCCTCTTGGCTATGGATGTTGTGATTGCCCGTAGGTGATAGACGGTATGTGATTGTCAAACGCGAAGGTACCATCCGATGGATTTCGTAGGCGGGGCCAGAATGTGTGCATGTTGCATGCACACGTGTTCCTCGCCAGAGTCCGTGTGGCGTCCCCCCTTTACTCTGTTTCGCCGTATAGCATCACGGTGCCCATAGGTGTTTAGGCCTCAGGACTTCGTGGTAGTTGGAGCATAAACAAAAACAAAGAAAAAAGAAGGTGATGATACCTACTTTTCGAAAAAATAAACATGACTCTCATAAGGGCGTAAAATTCATTCGAAGCCAAAAACATGTCACAATTCATAGACGGCATCAAAATAGGACAGCACAAAGTGCCATCTATTACCAGAATCGATCACCGACGAACAGAAGCGTCCTAGCGCTCATCCGTTTTCGATGGATAGCCAGTTCTACCAAAGAGTCCGTCATTTCGGCTGGTCGGAGGACTTGATATGACACGAACACATCTCGTCATTAGCGGCAGCTGCTGAGAGAAAGCTAGGTTACTTCTTGTTTAGGGCTAAGAAGTACTTTTCTCCACATGACCTCCCCACTCTGTACAAGGCCCAGATAAGACCTAGCTCGAGTATTGCGCACACGTTAGGGGTGCTGCCGTCCCGACTAATTATACATGCTTGATGCTGTCCGAAGCTTCGGTGCGATCTGGGACTGCGGCTGGTTGAGTAAAAAATCAAGTAATATTCCATGGAACTGTTCTTTGCTGCAATACGTTATGGCATGGCGCCCTGATTAAAATCAATGTAAAACAATATAACAGTGACAGAAACGAGTGAATTTATGCTGGCATATATGGCCAAGTTTTAATGAAACGGAAATTAAAAAAGTTACCCGGACTCATATAACGGATAGAAGTACATTCCATGCGAAATCAGCTGACTGAAAGAAAAAGGAAAGGGGATTCGAAATAGAAATGCATTTCATTTGAAATTTACTAGATTCCCGTCAGCTGCAATGTTTGGAGTAATCAGGACCGGCTTCAGAATTTTGTGCGCGGTTAAACAGAGAGTAAAGAATGCGCCCTTCCCTCACATCAATTGAGAGTCTTGAGCTCGCTTCCCATGACACTGCGTCCTGAGGCGAGGGTGTGTTGTAATCGCGGAGAATGATTAAATTTTTTGGATGTTATATGACATGAACATCACGAAATGACATTTGTACTCCCATTTATACTCCCAAAATTTTGGTAACTCTAAACACCTATTTTTTGACAGGGGAAAGGCAGAAAAACTTGACACTATTTCCCTTCCGGCGCTTCCTGGCCGAAGTGTGAGATTCTCCAGAAATGGCATACTCGCTAAAATCCCCCAGTCCTTGCCACACGTCCCATCACGGTAATGCTTGCAGCATTTCTTCATAGTGGGTAGTCTTGCGCTAGGTTTCATACCGAAAGTCTTTCTACATACCAATGTGCATGTATGACTAAGCAAAACTGAAACCTTCTAATGGTTTCTTGGTCTATCTTTGTTCTCTCGTATCTTAGCATGATTGGTTGAATACCAACCCATCTTCCCCCGCGTACAACGTGTGGTCAAATTCGTGTCAACACACCTACGCGCCTATTAGATATATTTCCCTATATATGTCCTTAAAATTTATGGTGAAGAAGTGCATTCGTTGTGTGACCCTCCTTCTGCTTTCTGGGTTCACCAGTGGGCGGTCCACTTGACGCAATTACATGCTGTTTGATGTCATTGGCCCCCTTTGGAATATTGTAAACACATCGCTCAGAACAGGAAAGACGCTTGCGCAAACAATCCAAAAGCCAGAAGACTTGAGACCCATCAATTTTATGATGGTCGTCGAGAAAATTATAGATATAACAGTGTATGAACAGCTGTGTGAGCACCTACGTGAGAACGGTGTTTTTTTTTGAGAAGCAATCCGGGTTCGGAAGGAATCATTCTTGTGAAACTGCATGCCAATTTGTATCTACAAAGTGGAAAAAAGATGTACATGATGGTAAAGTCATTTTGTGTGTGACTGTTGACCTGAAAAGAGCGTTTGAAACTGTTGACAAGAAATTGTTGTTGAGTAAATGTGAAATATATGAAATTAAGGGTACGGCCCTCTTGTGGGTGGGTGCTTAAAATTGAAAGTAAAATATCAGGTAATGTTTCTGTTGATCATGGAGTACCTCAAGGCAGCGTACTAGGCCCATTGCTGTTTATTCTATATGTCAATGATATGTCCACTGTCCTTAAAGATTCTTTTATAAATTTGTTCGCCGATGATGCATTAATTTTAGTTAGTGGTTCAGTAAGTAACGAAGTTGTAGATATAATGAATAGTGAAACTGACTTTATGGTTAAAAACAAACAAGTTTAAATTAAATATGAGAAAAACGAAATGTATGATCATAGGTTCGAAAAATAATTGCAAGGTATTGGTAGATTTAGATACACCAGTGAAAATTGAAGGAGAGGTATTTGATTTTGTAGAAAGTTTTAAGTATTCAGGTATTATAATAGATCAGAAACTAACATTCAACAAACATGTTAACTATATGTGTCGGAAATTAGGCAAAAAGGTCGGGTATTTTGATAGAGTTTGTGGAAATCTAAGTCACTGGTGCAATACCATAATTTTTCCTCATTTTAATTATTGTGCATCACTTTTGATTACATGCACAAATGCGCAAAAGCACAGGTTACAAGTTCTATTAAATAAATGGATTTTGCTAAATTGTAGCAGGTATACCCCTATACAAGATATTCTAAGGGCAATTAAATTTTTAATAATAATGAGCTGGACAACCGTCAATCTTCTTAAATCTAACATAACATCATCCCACATATTTGCATGTTCAGCCTTTAAATATTCCAAGGTCGCAGCATTTAACCTTGCAGGCAAAAGGTAGGATCCAAATAGTCGATTACGGTAGATACCAATCCACACGTTCACACTAAATTCATGCATTCTTACCCGAACTGCATGCGGATTTTCATGCGACCAAATATGTTGATTATGAAATTTTACCACTCCACGTCTAGTGTAGCATGACTCATCGGTCCATAAACGTTACTTAAAAACTCCCTATTATTATCAGTTCTATCAAGAATCCACTGACAAAATGTGATTCTATGTTCTCCGTCCCCTGGCTGTAGTCCTTGCACAGGTTGCAAATGGTAAAGACGTCTATGGTCATTTCTAAGAACACGGTGAACATGGCTTGCTGAAATTCCCAAGGCACCAGAAACTCTCCTAACACCTGTGGTCGGATCTCTATCAAACTCACGCAGAATCATACGGGTAAATCTGCGCTGACGAACATTTATGTTTTGATCACTTTGGAGATTTCCAAAACCATTTTCAATTATTTGGCGATGCACTCTTACAAATACTGAGCGAGTTGGATGTCGTCTGTTTGGAAATCTTCGTGCGTATTATCTGGCTGCTTCTGCTGCGTTTCCATTTACAAAGCCATACACAAAATGAATGTCCGCTAACTCTTGATTGGAGAATAAAAATGGCATTTTTATAAAACTTACAAAAAAAAACAGGTAAAAGAAACTAAATTTCGTGCATTCACAATTGCAAAAAAACGTTTCAGGTTTCAACAGACAACAAAACTAACTGTCAACTAATTGACGTTTAACCTTATTCTGCTTTCAATTTAAAAAATATTTGCAGGCACAGCCTACTTCTAAAAATTATCGAGATACTGACTTTTTAACGTTATTTTATCATAAATAATTAAAAATGCATCGAACCTTAGAAATCGAAATATCTCAAAAACGGCTAACTATAACGAAAATTCACAAGAGAGCATTTTTATGTTGAAGTGCGAAGAATCAGTTTTTTTTATTCAAAAAGCAAAAAATTGCGCTAAGAATAAATTTTCGGTCATTTTAATACACTACAGGTACAGTAGAGAGCGCCCTCTAGCGGCTACAGTAAAACTATGCCCATGGTTCGTTTTGTCGTACCAAAAAACCCTTGTATACCAATTTTCACTGTTATACATCAAATATTGTTCGAAATATTTAAAAAAAACTATTTTAAGAAGTAAATTTAAACACCCTTTATTTCGGAAGCCACGCATTTTTCGACCCATGTTTATATAGACTTTATGCATTAATTTAAAAAGTTCTATCGAATCTTGAAGTTATGCAACAATAAACTGAAACACCCTATATATTTGCTAACTGTGCTTTATTAATATTTATTGATGTTTCCTGCAATTGAGAATATCAAAAGGCTGGTAAAAACTTAATAAGTCTCTGATCTTTCAGTAGATCTTACTATTTTATTCAGTAGATGGATAGCAGGGCTGAGGAAATATAACAGAATTTTATGACATCCATGTAGTAAGAAGTGTCACTGGAGAGCACACTTGGTGTCAGTGAATGATTATGTATTCATATGGGATTTTTATATGGGCTAGTAATAACGAAAATAGGAATTTCGTGATTTATAAAGCTATTTTAATTGTGGAATTGAATTTTCATTATCGTTTCTCTCTAGACTGGATAGCGGATGATGCAGCATGATAAATTTATAGACGTACACTAGTTCAATCAGAGAGATGGGTAAATTTCATTTGACGTGTATGGTTGGGCTTTGATGCATCGAAAATTGGAAAAAAGCACACATACACAGAGTTCATTAAAATATAGTAAACATAATTGTGAAAAGAGCTGCACCGAAAATGATCAAACAGTGGTGGAAAAGCCAATGCATGGATGATGTATTCCCTTTTACTCCCACAAATACTGGCGAGGAAGTATTGTAATCGCGAAAAGTTTCGGAAATGAGATATTATTTTTTTTTAATTTTCGGCTCCGGCCATGTACATGATAGACGGGATGAGATACAACCGAAATGACCTCGAATTCGGTTTTAGCGACAAAAAATACTTGTCATTAAGCCCGATTATCTTCATAATAAGTTTTTTGGGTCGCTAAAGTCAAATCCGGTACCCATTGAGCCCGGAAATGTCGCGTTTTCAAGATACTGACAAAAATCAAAGAACAACTATTACAAAATTTACCAAAAATGTTTGCGTCTCTATGATCTGGATAGCAGCTTGGTTCCTAGCTAAACCGCTTGCGTACATTCCGAACTCGATATCAATATAGTGCTAGGACTCACGGGTGACACTGGTGACTGGTATCTTACCAATGTTTCACCTCTGATTCGGCACCAAGACCGTTTGAGGTATTTTCCATTAATGTATTCAAATGCAGACCGTCAAGTTACTTGTATATAGGCACCGATGAAGGAAACTGACTTTTAGCTCGTCAAGTAGCAAATATAACAATTTTTCCATACACATACCGGTAGATGCATTTTTGTAAAAGTTGCAGCAGTTCTTATATGGTCACAACAGCTCTCTGTCAAACTCTTGACGAGGTACTGAACCTCATCTTTCACTTCGTTGTCGGAATTGAGAGACATTTCAAAAGAAATCGAATATATTCCTTAGAAACGAATGCTGCTTGGTAATTGTGATAGGCAGATCAATTAACTCGCCCATTATATGTTATGTGACATCCTGAAAACATACCTAACATCCCATTTTTAAAATTTGAGATTACAATACTTCATCGGCGATTGACGTAGGGAGAAAAAACCCATCATACGTTACCGTCTACATTATGTAATATCAAACTCGCAGCTAGCACCATGTCGACTGGACTATAGTGATTCACTCTGTGCGTGTACTTATCTTCAAATTGACAAGTCCAGAAGTGCTTCCGCGTCTTCTAGGCCGAACTCGAAGCTTTGTAGCTGGTGGTCGATACTTCTCGAAGCATGACGAACGTTCTTGATTTGAGGTCGCATAACTCTGGTTGCATAAGCGTATATGTCATTTTCAAAATTCGAGATTACAATACTTCATCGACATTTGGCTTAGGACGTAAAAACCCATCATACGTTACCGTCTACATTATGAAATTTCTGGTAGGTCAAACTTGCGCTAGCATCATGTTGACTGGACTATCGTGATCCGTGATGGGCATATATTCATCTTTAAGTTGACGAGTCTTTATCGAAGCTTTGTAGATGGCGGTCGATACTTCTCGATGCCTAAAAAATATTCTCGATGAGCGATATTAATCTTCAAATGATTTGAGATTACAGTACTTCATCGGCAATTGGCCTAGAAAATAAAAACCCATCATACGTTGTCGTCTGCATTATGAAATATCAAACTCGCAGCAGGCACAATGTCGGCTGGACTATAGTAATCCACTATGTGCGTGTATTTACCTTCGAATTGACACGTCCAGAAGTGCTCCCGCATTTTCTAGGCCGAACTCGAAGCTTTGTAGATGGTGGTCGATACTTCTCGATGCTTGGCGAATGTTCTCGATTAGGGGTCGCATATATCTTGTTGCATAAGCGTATGTCATTTACAAATTTCGAGATTACAATACTTCACCGACAATTGGCTCAGGAAGTAAGAACCCATCATACGTTACCGTCTATATTATGAAATTTCTTGTAGGTCAAACTTGCAGCTAACATCATGTCAACTGAACTATGGTAATCCATGACGTGTTTGTATTTATCTTCAAATTGTCGGGTCCAGAAGTGCTTTGGTATTTTCTAGGTCAAACTCGAGCCTTTGTAGAGGCGTTGAAGATGGCGGTCGATATTTCTCGATGCGTGACAAATATTCTCGATGAGCAATATTTAATTTTCAAATGATTTGAGATTACAATAATTCATCGGCAATTGGCTCACTAAATAAAAACCCATCATACGTTGCCGTCTGCATTATGAAATATCAAACTCGTAGCTAGCACCATGTCGACTGGACTATAGTGGTCCGCTCTTTGCGTGTATTTTTCAAATTGACAAGTCCAGCAGTGTTTTCGCGTTTTCTAGGCCAAACTTGAAGCATTGTACATGATAGTCGATACTTCTCGATGCATGGCGAATGTTCTCGATTAGGGGTCGCGTAAATCTGGTTGCATAAGCGTATGTCACTTACAAAATCCGAGATTACAATACTTTATCGACAATTGGCTTAGGAAGTAAAAACCCATCATACGAAACCGTCCACATTATGACATTTCTTCTAGGTAAGACTTGCAGCTAGCACCATGTCACTGGACTATGGTGATCTGTGATGTGCCTGTATTTAACTTTAAATTGTCAAATCCAGAAGTGCTTCCGTGGTTTCTAGGCCAAACTCGAGCACTTTTCAAAGTTTTGTAAATGGCGGTCGATACTTCTCGATGCCTGAAAAATATTCTCGATGAGCGATATTTAATCTTCAAATGATTTGAGATTACAATAATTCATCGGCAATTGGCTCACTAAATAATAACCCATCATACGTTGCCGTCTGCATTATGAAATATCAAACTCGTAGCTAGCACCATGTCGACTGGACTATAGTGGTCCGCTCTTTGCGTGTATTTACCTTCAAATTAACAAGTCCAGCAGTGTTCCCGCGTTTTCTAGGCCAAACTTGAAGCATTGTACATGATAGTCGATACTTCTCGATGCATGGCGAATGTTCTCGATTAGGGGTCGCGTAAATCTGGTTGCATAAGCGTATGTCACTTACAAAATCCGAGATTACAATACTTCATCGAGAATTGGCCTAGGAAGTAAAAACCCATCATACGTAACCGTCTACATTATGACATTTCTTCTAGGTAAGACTTGCAGCTAGCACCATGCCTCTGGACTATGGTTATCTGTGATGTGCCTGTATTTAACTTTAAATTGTCGAGTCCAGAAGTGCTTCCGTGGTTTCTAGGCCAAACTCGAGCCCTTGTCAAAGCTTTGTAGATGGCGGTCGATACTTCTCGATGCGTGACAAATGTTCCCGATGAGCGATATTTAATCTTCAAATGATTTGAGATTACAGAACTTCATCGGCAATTGGCTTAGGAAATAAAAAACCCATCCTACGTTGCCGTCTGCATTATGAAATATCAAACTCGCAGCAGGCACAATGTCGGCTGGACTATAGTAATCCACTATGTGCGTGTATTTACCTTCGAACTGACACGTCCAGAAGTGCTCCCGCATTTTCTAGGCCGAACTCGAAGCTTTGTAGATGGTGGTCGATACTTCTCGATGCTTGGCGAATGTTCTCGATTAGGGGTCGCATATATCTTGTTGCATAAGCGTGTGTCATTTACAAAATTCGAGATTACAATACTTCACCGACAATTGGCTCAGGAAGTAAGAACCCATCATACGTTACCGTTTACATTATGAAATTTTTTGTAGGTCAAACATGCAGCTAACACCATGTCAACGGAACTATGGTGATCCATGACGTGTTTGTAATTATCTTCAAATTGTCGAGCAAAGAAGTGCTTCGGTCAAACTCGAGCCTTTGTAGAGGCTTTGTAGATGGCGGTCGATACTTCTCGATGCGTGACAAATATTCTCGACGAGCGATATTTCATCTTCAAATGATTTGAGATTAAATTACTTCATCGGCAATTGGCTCACTAAATAAAAACCCATCATACGTTGCCGTCTGCATTATGAAATATCAAACTCGTAGCTAGCACTATGTCGACTGGACTATAGTGGTCCGCTCTTTGCGTGTATTTACCTTCAAATTAACAAGTCCAGCAGTGTTCCCGCGTTTTCTAGGCCAAACTTGAAACATTGTACATGATAGTCGATACTTCTCGATGCATGTGCACGAATGTTCTTGATTAGGGGTCGCGTAAATCTGGTTGCATAAACATATATGCCATTTTCAAAATTCGAGATTACAATACTTCATCGACAATTGGCTTAGGAAGTAAAAACCCATCATGCGAAACCGTCTACATTATGACATTTCTTCTAGGTAAGACTTGCAGCTAGCACCATGTCACTGGACTATTGTGATCTGTGATGTGCCTGTATTTAACTTTAAATTGTCGAGTCCAGAAGTGCTTCCGTGGTTTCTAGGCCAAACTCGAGCCATTATCAAAGCTTTGTAAATGGCGGTCGATACTTCTCGATGCCTGAAAAATATTCTCGATGAGCGATATTTCATCTTCAAATGATTTGAGATTACAGAACTTCATCGGCAATTGGCCTAGAAAATAAAAACCCATCATATGTTGCCGTCTGCATTATGAAATATCAAACTCGCAGCAGGCACAATGTCGGCTGGACTATAGTAATCCACTATGTGCGTGTACTTACCTTCGAATTGATACGTCCAGAAGTGCTCCCGCATTTTCTAGGCCGAACTCGGAGCTTTGTAGATGGTGGTCGATACTTCTCGCTGCTTGGCGAATGTTCTCGATTAGGGGTCGCATATATCTTGTTGCATAAGCGTATGTCATTTACAAAATTCGAGATTACAATACTTCACCGACAATTGGCTCAGGAAGTAAGAACCCATCATACGTTACCGTCTATATTTTGAGATTTTTTATAGGCCAAACTTGGAGCTAACACCATCTCAACTGAACTATGGTGATCCATGACGTGTCTGTACTTATGTTCAAATTGTCGAGTCCAGAAGTTCTTTGGTATTTTCTAGGTCAAACTCGAGCCTTTGTAGAGGCTTTGAAGGTGGCAGTCGATACTTCTCGATGCGTGACAAATATTCTCGATGTGTGATGTTTCATTTTCAAATGATTTGAGACTACAATAGTTCATCGGCATTTGGCTCACTAAATAAAAACCGATCATACGTTGCCGTCTGCATTTTGAAATTTTTTGTAGGCCAAACTTGGAGCTAACGCCATGTCAACTGAACTATGGTGATCCATGACGTGTCTGTATTTATCTTCAAATTGTCGAGTCCAGAAGTGCTTCGGTATTTTCTAGGTCAAACTCGAGCCTTTGTAGAGGCTTTGAAGGTGGCGGTCGATACTTCTCGATGCGTGACAAATATTCTCGATGAGCGATATTTCATTTTCAAACGATTTGATACTACAATAATTCATCGGCAATTGGCTCAATAAATAAAAACCCATCATACGTTGACGTCTGCATTATGAAATTTCTTGTAGGTCAAACTTGCAGCTAACGCCATGTCAACTGAACTATGGTGATCCATGACGTGTCTGTATTTATCTTCAAATTGTCGAGAGCAGAAGTGCTTCGGTATTTTCTAGGTCAAACTCGAGCCTTTGTAGAGGCTTTGAAGGTGGCGGTCGATACTTCTCGATGCGTGACAAATATTCTCGATGAGCGATATTTCATTTTCAAACGATTTGATACTACAATAATTCATCGGCAATTGGCTCAATAAATAAAAACCCATCATACGTTGCCGTCTGCATTATGAAATTTCTTGTAGGTCAAACTTGCAGCTAACGCCATGTCAACTGAACTATGGTGATCCATGACGTGTCTGTATTTATCTTCAAATTGTCGAGTCCAGAAGTGCTTCGGTATTTTCTAGGTCAAACTCGAGCCTTTGTAGAGGCTTTGAAGGTGGCGGTCGATACTTCTCGATGCGTGACAAATATTCTCGATGAGCGATATTTCATTTTCAAACGATTTGATACTACAATAATTCATCGGCAATTGGCTCAATAAATAAAAACCCATCATACGTTGCCGTCTGCATTATGAAATTTCTTGTAGGTCAAACTTGCAGCTAACGCCATGTCAACTGAACTATGGTGATCCATGACGTGTCTGTATTTATCTTCAAATTGTCGAGTCCAGAAGTGCTTCGGTATTTTCTAGGTCAAACTCGAGCCTTTGTAGAGGCTTTGAAGGTGGCGGTCGATACTTCTCGATGCGTGACAAATATTCTCGATGAGCGATATTTCATTTTCAAACGATTTGATACTACAATAATTCATCGGCAATTGGCTCAATAAATAAAAACCCATCATACGTTGCCGTCTGCATTATGAAATTTCTTGTAGGTCAAACTTGCAGCTAACGCCATGTCAACTGAACTATGGTGATCCATGACGTGTCTGTATTTATCTTCAAATTGTCGAGTCCAGAAGTGCTTCGGTATTTTCTAGGTCAAACTCGAGCCTTTGTAGAGGCTTTGAAGGTGGCGGTCGATACTTCTCGATGCGTGACAAATATTCTCGATGAGCGATATTTCATTTTCAAACGATTTGAGACTACAATAATTCATCGGCAATTGGCTCACAAAATAAAAACCCATCATACGTTGCCGTCTGCATTATGAAATATCAAACTCGTAGCTAGCACCATGTCGACTGGACTCTAGTGGTCCGCTCTTTGCGTGTATTTAGATACTTCTCGATGCGTGACAAATGTTCTCGATGAGCGATATTTCATCTTCAAATGATTTGAGATTACAATACTTCATCGACAATTGGCTTAGGAAATAAAAACCCGTCATACGTTGCTGTCTGCATTATGGAATTTCGCTTAACTCAAACTGTTGGGTTTAAGCGCTGTGGCCTTGACTGTTCGTCAGTACAGAACAGAATGTACATGCTCTTGGAAACAACTGAAGCTATCTGAATCTGTATAAGTTACGAACGTAGGTAAATTAGTTCAGTTCCGTGATCAATGGTACCTGTATTTCAATGGAAATGGTCTCGTATATATTGGATCCGAAACTCCATTTCATCGAATTTACAGGAAATGCATTACTACAATCTACCGCACGTCGAAAGTGATATATTGCACAGGGTGATACCTTGCCGGGAACATTTCCATATATACATATAAACACACATACGCATATGCTTCGATGGCATTCACAACATCCTCAATAGGATGCTGCCTCTGAAAACCGCTGTATCACGAAATATGTAGATGCGAAGCTTCCAAGGAATCGTTTTTTCGGTCGACAGAAAGCAGAGGATTATGTATTCCGCCAAGCTCGGGAACGAGGTAGAACATAAGCTGCTGAAAATAGATAGTTTTAGTTTTTCTAGCTGCAAGGGGATTGAGATACATACCTCCAATCTGCTCGGAAAAATACTATGATTGTTTTTTCTGCATAACATTCGTCAAAAAATGCACAGCATGCATATCAGACTATATAACGCAAATCTATCATATTTCTGTTTCCATGGCACATATAGAGAAAATATACTAAGTGACATATAAATCCGAACACCCAGTGTAAATGGTTTTATTTTAATAAAAGTTGGTGAATGTATTTATCTTACTGTAAATAACAAGTGAAAAAATTTTCAGCCTTATCAGATGGACATTCTGGTTTTTGTACTGCTTTTTTTAATTCACTAATGCTCTAAAAATGGATATTTCAGCCGCAGTAAAGAATCAACGTTGGCGGATTTTGGTTCTTGACATCCTTTACGATCGGTTACGATGCCTAGAGTACGGAGACCTGTACGATTTCGCCAACTTAGTGAGTTTGAAAGGGGCCGTATAGTGGGACCTCGGGAAGCTGGACTTTCTTCAAGAAGGCCGTACGCAAAGAGCAAGGGGCACTGGACGCCGCCGTAGAACAACAGACCGTGAAGATCGCCGCCTAAGATTATTGGCCTTAAGGGACCGTTTCTCCACTACCAGGTCCATTGCAAATGAATGGTTTGCAGAACACGGAAGACCTATTGGCATGCGAAGTGTTTACCGACGAATGAAAAGTTTTGGCTTGTATTCATACCGGCCACACTGGGTCCTCCCTTTAACTCGAGAACACCGACGTAATCGCCTTGAGTGGTGCAGACAACGGTCACTCTGGGATCAGGAATGGAACAGTATTGTCTTTAGTGACGAGTCTCGATTTTGTTTAGGTATGCACGATGGTCGTGCCAGGGTTAGAAGGCGACGTGGTGAAAGGAGCAATCCACAGTTTTTTGTTGAAAGACATGTTCATCACACTGTTGAAGCTATGGTTTGGGGTGCTATAGCTTATGGTTCCAGGTCACCTTTAATCTTCATCAGAGGTAACATGAACGCGCAGCGTTATATCCACGAAGTTCTAGAACCCCATCTTTTACCCTATCTTGACACCCTGGCAGATCCAACTTTCCAACAAGATAATGCCCGACCACATGTTGCAAGAGTCACAATAGACTTCTTTCAACATAATGATGTCACATTGTTACCCTGGCCACCAAGATCTCCCGACTTATCCCCAATTGAGCACGTATGGGATATGATGGGCAGGAGATTGCTCAATTTGCAACGTCCTCCTCAGACTCTAGAAGCACTTCGAGAGGAGTTGGTGGTTGCCTCGAATGAGATACCACAGGAGGACATTGACCACCTGATCAGGAGCATGCCTAGGCGCGTTGGAGAATGCGTAGCACATCAGGGTGCATCCATACATTATTAAAGGTCAAAGGGCTTTAAAGCAGTGCAATCATTTTTAAATATTTATCATTTACTTATTATGCTTCATTAAGTACTTATACAAAATTTTATTAAAATAAAACCGTTTAAGCTGGGTGTTCGGATTTATATGTCACTTAGTATATGTATAGTATCACTGAAATCAGTAACTTCTTAATAATATAAGGTCTAATACCAAGTCTGCAACATTTTACAACCGTTTGCCGCATGCAGCTTCCAACCTACAATTTTCATCCCCTCCAAACAATCTCTGAGAATGAGCAAGAATCTCTGAAGCGTTTTAACACTATGTCCCAGCGATTTTATTTACACCGCCTTTGAATTAATTTTCAAAATCTACGACTACCTAAACGATGGAAGTATTAAACTAATATTCGAACTCCGGTTCACAAGTTTTGTGTTGCTTAAAGATATCTGCATCACATTTGTCATCTATACTAAGTGACATATACATCCGAACACCCAGTCTAAATGGTTTTATTTTAATAAAATTTTGTATAAGTACTTAATGAAGCATAATAAGTAATGATAAATTCAAAATGATTGCACTGCTTTAAAGCCCTTTGACCTTTAATAATGTGTGGATGCACCCTGATGTGCTACGCATTCTCCAACGCGCCTAGGCATGCTTCTGATCAGGTGGTCAATGTCCTCCTGTGGTATCTAATTCCAGGCAACCACCAACTCCTCTCGAAGTGCTTCTAGAGTCTGTTCCATTCCTGATCCCAGAGTGACCGTTGTGTGCACCACTCAAGGCGATTACGTCGGTGTTCTCGAGTTAAAGGGAGGACCCAGTGTGGCCAGTATGAAAACAAGCCAAAACTTCTCATTCGTCGGTAAACACTTCGCATGTGCAAACCATTCATTTGCAGTGGACCTGGTAGTGGAGAAACGGTCCCTTAAGGCCAATAATCTTAGGCGGCGATCTTCACGGTCTGTTGTTCTACGGCGGCGTCCAGTGCCCCTTGCTCTTTGCGTACGGCCTTCTCGAAGCCATGCCTGACAACACCTAACCACAGTGTCTACACTTCTTTGCACTCTAACTGCAATTGCCCGAAAAAAAAGTCCAGCTTCCCGAAGTCCCACTATACGGCCCCTATCAAACTCACTAAGTTGACGAAATCGTACAGGTCTCCGTACTCTAGGCATCGTAACCGAAAGGATGTCAAGAACCAAAATCCGCCAACGTTGATTCTTTATTGCGGCTGAAATATTCGTTTTTACAGCGTTAGTGAATTAAAAAAAAGCAGTATAAAAACCGGAATGTCCAACTGATCAAGGCTGACAATTTTTTCACTTGTTATTTACAGTAAGATAAATACATTCACCAACTTTTATTAAAATAAAACCATTTAAACTGGGTGTTCGGATTTATATGTCACTTAGTATATATCGGATTTGTCAGTCGGTGTCCGTTGTGTATCAATGCTTCATAAGTACTCAGTCAATCTACTTGACGAAACATTCAGAGAACCATCATAGACCGAGTAACTTTTTTATGTACATAATACAAAAAAATAATATCTCAATTTCGAAATAAGTTTAATCACATTAGCAAATTTCCGCGAAATAAGTTGTTCAATGGGGATTCAATCGAAAGTGTTGACAGGAACGAAAAAACTTTTCATATAAGATATTTAGGTATTTATGAGACCTACAAAGTGAAACTACACGTAAAAAGATCCAGCTAATAGCAAAAATGTTATGGCCGAAAAGCAACAACAAAATTGGAGTATATTGGTCAAGTAGTTTTTTGAGAATTTCTAACTGTTTATCCCAAAACACCTGTTTTCCGGCCATCACTACTAGTTTATTGAGCAATATACAACCCAGGGGCCTGGAGAGTTTGCTCAAAGAGCATTTAATAGCAAAATACACTGTTTATCTTGCCGATATGAGCCACAAACCATTCCGAAAGATAGATGTTATTTCTATGCGCAAAACAAAGGTTACATTTTTTTCTCTAATCAAAAGCAACATTTCGTATTTTTGAAGTAATTAAACAAATACGCTACGATATTCGAAAAACATAAGTTACTATACACTTTTTAAAACAAAGCGGATGCGTCTATCATCTTTTGATGCGAATTACTCACAAATACGAAATGTTTGAATTTGTTTAGAAGAAAAACGTAATGGTTTGCAATTTATATCAGCAAGGTAAAACAGTGTATTTAGCTATACATAAAATGAACTAACCCTATATATTGCTCAATAAACTAGTAGTGATGGCCGGAAAACAGGTGTTTTGGGATAACAATTTGAAATTCTCAAAAACTACTTGACTAATCTACTCCAATTTTCTTGTGGTTATTAAGAAGTACGAATCCTACGAATTTGAAAGATTTCAAGTATCTGCGAGAAACCATCGTCGCATTACCAACAAGTGCCAAATTCTGCAGTTTGTCTCGATACCTAAATACCTAAAAACCGTATATGAAGAGTTTTTTCGTTCCTGTCAGGACTTTGAATCCCAAAAGACATGTTTTCTCATTCTTTGTTGTTAAATAAAAAGTTTTCCCACAAAAATTGTTGTACCCATTTTATGCATCCACGTTTTGAATACCCCCTTTTCGTCAAATATGATTAGATTATAGGAATTAAAAATAATTAAGCATGTACAACAGATAATTTAAATGGATCAAGTTAGTTAAACAGGCCCATATAATGCACCGCCGCAGTTCCGACTATTAACCAAATCTTTACGCCGGACGCTGTGCCCAGATAGCAGAAGGAGACGCATATGGAAAACATTTCTCTATCATTCGTTCAGCATTAAGTTTTTACGAGAAATATATGTGGAAATTTATGATGGGTGAAATATGGCGAAAATTTTCAGTATTGGAAGCATCTGAATAAACTAGGGATATACCCTAATTTTCAATTATAATGATAAATCAAATACACAGAATGTAAGTTATTAAGCATATGAATTGACGCAATATAACTGTAACTCGGGTTTGTTTAACAGAATTATGATCGGTTTTGTATAAGCTATTTAATTAAATTGATGATTTTTGGTAACCTTCATGTAATTAACGGTTACAATGCTAATAAGTCACAAAATAAAAATAATTTAACCACGGTAATTTCCAATTTTCACTATTTATTATTAATTAACCAATAGGCGTAAAAGAATCTGATTTGGCGATGTATGCTTGTTGAATCGATCCATTTTTGCACGTTTCGTAAACACCAAACAACAGTTTTTGATGTATTTACATATATAAAAAGGGAGATAAAAACAAAGGTTCGTGAAAAGTCTCTATGTTACACACGACCTACTATTACAAAAAGTAAGTAAAAGAATCTACCTATACAAAGTAGAATCACGATTGTTTTTACAAATTTTACTCGATTATTGCCAAGTGTAAATAGTAGCTTAGGTAACATGTTTCTTGTTTGTCCACGATTATGAGTTTGGATAGTGGAACAAGTTTTTGCGCAGTGTTGCAATGTTTATTGCCATTATATAAATAATTATTTACCCATGTTGCTTACCTTCTTTCAGTGAATACATATTAATATTATTTCATTATATGTGCAAATAAGACTTCATATGTTTATATTTCATTAAATGCCAAGACTTTAGCTTCGCGTTACCTATGAAGTTGATTCAGTCAGATGTTTGAAATTTTATTGGTGATACATCATTAACTGTATCTTAATAATCAAACGAATAATAAGTGAAAGTTGATCCCACATACAAAGGTTGTCTCAAAAATAAGGTTCCAACATTTTTTCATGTACAAGGAAGTGGAAGCTGGTTTCCTACTTACCGGCAACCAGCGCCGATCGCTACCGAATTTCGGCGCTGATCATGGCCTCTTATCAGTTCCCGCGTAGTCTTCGCGTCAACATGGGGTCTGGCTCATCTGAAGATACATTTACTGCATTTTACTAAACTAAGATAATTACTAGAAAGAAAGTTGGCAATCACCCCATAAATCGTGAGAGGGTACATTGTGGTAAATATCATAATTTGTTGAAGGTGTCGAAAGATGACCCCGACCGCTTTTTTCAGTATTCCTTTGCAACATTTGTCAACTACATTTTTGATACTGTGTTGTTTATTTTGTTTATCCGATATGGGGCATTGTTTGTATACTGATGCAATTAACTTGTCTATATCCATTATTCACATCAACCTGCTCTGACAACTGGCGAGAAAGAACTAAATAATCGTTCCGGCAAAACCGGTAACGCCGACTGCCTGCGCCGACAAGCCTGAGCCTGCCTCTATTGTGATATTGCCAACTCAAGAGCATGATATTATTATAGAAGCTTATAGGCGCTGTTTACCGGTAAGCAGGAAACTGGCTTCCACTGTGTTTTCGCCCTTACGCTTTGAGGACTTTTTGGATTGCCCGTCTCAGTTTTTTCGGATGCCTCAAGAATTTTAACCGGTTGTTCCCGGATCGCGATTAGCCGATCTTCGGGCATCGTTGTTCATTTTGGATGTCCGTCGGATGACCGCACGAATTTCGCATCTGGCGGTGACGGCTATGAAGGGCATTGCGCATAGCTGTCAGGCCATTACTGAGCGTTGCCAATAGGCGCTTCTTGTTGGGATCGGTGGTGAGGAAGCCGAAAAACAAGACGCTGTTGCCAGATTTCGGCTAGCATCACGCGCGGCAAATCAACGGTATTTTTGAAGCAACCCTCGTATAATAAATTCACAACCTATCAGGATAAAAGATATCGAGTTCTGTTATGATTACAACAGTTTTTATTCTGATTCGAAAATATTAATTACCAATATCAGATTTTACACGTTTTTTGATAGCTCAGATCAGCAGAGCACAGCTATAATACATTTTACAGTTTTTTAAATTCTATATCCCAATATACTTTTAAATCTAAATTCATCATAATTCATCGAAACTATATACATAGTTCTACTTGCACCAATTAAACAGATTGAATAAACATGGGCAAACTGATTCATTTGGAACAGGTAAGCGCATTTTATTAGTTCATTGATTCTAAATAAATTGGTGTACTCAATCTAAATAAGCGGTTTGATAAATTTCATTATACGATTGCGTTTTGATTTAACTAAACTGGTTTTAGGGTGGAATTTACCAGAATTGTCAAATCAACAGTCCGTCATTCTCCACCTATAGGGTAACAGTCCGTCAAGTACAGCGAATGAGCCTCAAGTTCCAATCAACAAGTTTTAGCAACCAATAGCTATGAAATGTTGAAAACAAGATACTGTCAAAGTATGAGATGACAGCTTGTCATTGGAACATCACCAGCTTATTGAATATTAAGAAATTACATATACTTTAGTCAAAACTAAAAAAAGTGATCGATTTTTGAATAAAATTCATGTGTTTATTTAATATTGTCGATTGTTTATTCATGTTTATATTATTTTCTTCAATTGACCGTGTGGTTTTTTCCTATAAACCTCTTGCAGATAGCCATTAAGCACCCACTTGATGACAGGCTCTAATAAAAATTTCATAGACATTGCTCGTTTCCAAACATTCAGTCATTTACTTGCCGTTCATCAGTACCATTATAGCACCGTCGATTGATATTCCCACAAAACCATTCAGGATTTTTGATATCCATACATCCTTAGTCAAATATTTTTTGGTTGTTCAGGAACTGAACAAACATCCACACAATATTTGCCTGCAAAAACATTTGCAATAACTTACTTGTTTCACTGGGAACACATTCTAGGTTATATTTATATTAGACATTATTTGAATAAGAGTTGATTATTACATTTAAAATTCCCCAACGAGTGACACATGTGTGGGATCGTCAACCCTTGGTCACTCGGTACGTCGGGTAATACATCTTGACAATAGGGATGTTCGATACGATCCTATATTTAGAAGTATCGATACTTTTGCTTCCCATACTCGATATCTTGGATCGATATTTTCATATACGACACCTGGGTGTATCAATCCGGACTGTGTCAGAAAGAGTGACTAACTTCAGCTTACTTTTCTTCTTTGTTTCTTTCCGTTGGATATCGATAATTTTATTCCAATACATTGGAGTATCGATACTTTCTAAAACGATAAGAATCGATACATAACGATACTTTTCGTGGATCTGAACTTCTCAACCTTGACAGCTTGTTGCTCTTGTCAGCTGGTGCGGTGTTGCCTTTACTATCTTACATTTTGCTAAAATCTTGTGGCAAATAAAAGCTTCAAATAAAATATTGATGAATATGCATAGAATTCAGAATATAAATTCATACTGCACATTTCAGATTGTCTATGCATGGACTTGAACCGGATTTTTCGGTATTTTTACCAAAAAGAGAATATTTACCGATAACATCATTCTCCACGATTTTTCAAAATAATTCAAATATTTCTATATTTACCGAAAAAGAGCTGAAACCAAAAATAAAGCTAAAAGTTAATTTTATGTTTGTCTTCATAGTTTTATGCCCCATATACAGACTCAGTCAGTCGGGCACATGAGAGGCGTAGATTTGGGTTGCCTATGATTACGAACGCACATCCTCATCCCTTACACCGCTTGCCCTGAATTGATTTCCGAACCGAAACCTGTGTGTTTTCAAAATAAATATTTAATTAAAAATAAGAAATGAGTTCAGGGGTAAAACAGAAAAATATTCACAATCCCATAAGCAAGATTCGAAAAAGGAGTTCCCAGAATGGTTGCAAAGTACTTTGAAAGAGAGACCTATATGCAAATTTTAGATGTTGTAATATAGAACTATGCCCTCAAAAAACATGTTGCGCGCCCAATACAGTAGCAGACGTTTTTCATGCCTCAAAGGTCCTTGATCTACCACTGATCTTGGGACGGCATTTACCTTATACCGAATTCAACGTCACTATTTACCGATTCCGTTTCTTTTGCCGGTTCGGCAACACTGCAGATCACTTCAAAAGCAATTGATATCCCAGACGTGTTATAATAATAGAAATAATAAGAAAATATGACAATGTTTGGTGATATATTTTCATAAATAGGTATTTTTGATTCTGATTTATGAATAATAGGTGGATGCTGATACTTTTACAAATATCGATGTTTTAGGACCCAGAAATGCAGAATGTGCTGTTTGCTTACATTTGGTGTGGATTTCTAGATCATAAATTGGAAAAAATTGTACATTTTATATCCTTTTTTTTCAAAATACCAAAAATCGATACATTTCTACAGGTACGTGTTATCTACAACACCCTGTACGTGATATACAGACAAAACTAGATTGCCATGCATGAACAGTCGTCAAAAACTGTGATCACATCCTACCAAATATAATAGCTACAAAATCGGCCTATTATTTCCCGCATTTTCATTGGTCCATTTAAATAACTGACCGTCTTTTCTGAAATGATAAAAATTTGAAATTCTATGAACGTTATCCTAATTCTAAAGCACAGAGACATAATATTACATCTATAATGTACCCTTATTTATAAGGCAACCGTTTTTTCACGATTTTATTCAACATTTCAATAGAAATCACTGATATTCAGAGAGCTTTGACAGCTTCTGTTAAATTGTATTTCGATACGGTATTTTCCCATTGGTCCAAGGGACCGTTAAACATTAATGTTGGTGAAATTGGCCCTTAAACTGATAATAACATTTTTTGATTTGAAATTAAAATTTTGATTTTTTGGGTGCAGGTACTAAATCGCAAATTGTCAAATATCCGCTACCACTAACTCAAAGACACACAGTGTTAACAGTGACGTACGATATGTAACGATGACCTCTTCCATTTTGGTACTTAGCTATTGCTTATCCGGATTTCTCACGCTAAAAGTTTTTTTATTGTTCCAGACCTGTCAAGGACTCCAGTCGAGGAGGTCATGGTGAGAGCTCACCAAAACCAATCACTGAGATGCCCAGGCGCCAGCGAATTTACACTGATGACACAGCTCGAGTGGTACAGCACTTCCAGACGCAAAGCAGTACTGGAGTACTCTCAGAGTTCGATTACGATATATTCGGACCAGCGACGGCTATCTGTAGCGAAGGACTATTCGTTGGTCTTTCATCCAGTACTAGCGCCGGACACTGGTGACTACGTTTGTATCATCAACAATAGGTTGCAGCCTGACGCGGTCATCAGACTGAAAGTACTAGGTAAGTACAAAAAACCTCTAAAACTCATAATATACTTACACCAATCCTATGTACCAAGATTCAGCTGCGTTCGTGCGTGTGTCATCAGACGTCTATCTTCTATAACATAGATTCTCATGCCGCCAATATTAGTTAAGCTGATTGAAAAGTTATGAAGGACGACTGTCTTTAATATGCCTACCTATATACAGTATACAGGGTTATCCAAATTAAGTGTCCACCATTAGTAACTTTGTTATTAGTGAAAATACAAAGTTGTTTGAATTAGCAAACTAGTAGCATTTTTAACGCTGGTAAAAATGAGAAATAAAAAAAAACAATTGAGAGTCGTTATTTTGATTTTTTTCAGTAAAATAACATTTTTTAAATGGAAACCCCTGTATATTATATTTTTTTCTGTTAAAGCATCAAATTTTAAACAAAAAAGCTTACAATAACTTTTCTCCTAGGTTACAAATTGTTGAAGTTATGGCCTCCAATCTGAAACAATTAAATTGTATCGACAAACTTTATTTTCAACATCAACTTATAATCTTACAAAATACAATAACAATTTTTTTTAAAGAAGATGCTCGAAAACACCACCTTGTTCTTCAATACATTTTTGGGCACGTTTTTCAACTGCTCGAACTGTCTTAAGTATGGTCCTACCATCTATCTGGCTTATCTTTTCCCTAACTGCAGTCTTTAACGCGTCAAGGTTATCGTACCTTCGCTTGTAAATTTGGTTCTTTAAGTAACCCCACAAGAAGTAATCAAGTGGGTTTAGATCTGGTGATCTGGGAGGCCACTGTATTGGGCCATTTGTTCCTATCCACTGATCATTAAAAGTAGTACTTAGAAAATGATAAGTACCTCTGGAGTTGTGGGCAGGTGCGCCATCTTGCTGAAAATGCAGATGATGTCTACTTATAAGATCCAATTCGTCTAAGAAATTAGTCAGAATTTCTGACATAAATTATTATTATTATTATTATTATTATGATAATTGAGATGAGCAGAGTACACAGGACTATAAGCTCATGCAGTAAATATAGTGTACGGACACGTAACACAAATACATCAAATAGAGAAAAATAAAAAAAGACAGTTCATAGCTATAAAGTTTGTACACTCCTCCAGCTATCATACTGCACTTTGAAGCTATTAACTGAAGTAGCACCAACCACACTTTCAGGTAAACTATTTCAGGTGTTGAATATGCGGTTGGGAAGAAACCATTGTCGGACTGTTGTTTTAAATGGCTCCTTATGCAGTTTGAAGCTGTGTCCGCGTAGATTGCTGCGCGACAGACGGTATAGATGCATGAGGTTGGTGCTCATCAAACCATGAAGTATCCTGAACGTAACTATAAGATCGCCACGAAGTCTTCGCTCAGAGAATGAGGTCAGGTTGAATAATTCAAGGCGATCTTCATAGCTTGGTCTTCGTGCTCCAAAAGGGATACGAGTAGCCCGACGCTGTACTGATTCGACGAGATTTCTATCGCGCAGAAGCACAGTGTCCCATACCGGGCCAGCGAATTCAAGAATTGGCCTCACGAATGCCTTGTAAATGTAGGCGCAAGTGTTGACATCGGATCCTTTGAAAGACCTCTCCAGCATGTATAGAAGTTTCTTGGCTTTTGATGTAACGTGGTGAATATGCTCTGACCAGGAAAGACGATCGTTGAATACAACGCCCACATCAGTGTGGCTGGAAACTGCTTCGATGTTGTGGTCAGAGATCTTGTATGTAAATCGCGGATTTGTCTTCCCGAGGTGAAGGACACAACACTTAGTTAGATTTAAGGGTAAAAGCCCACTGACTGACCATTGACAAACAATATCAAGATCTCGTTGAAGCATAGCAGAATTTACGACAGTATTGTAAATCTTAGTGTCGTCGGCATAAGCTGAACATGTGGAGGAAATCAATGCGGGCAGGTCACTTGTATACAGAAGGAACAGCACTGGCCCCAAGACAGAGCCTTGAGGAACTCCACGTGCTACATGATGAAGATGAGACTGGCTATCACTGACGCGCACAGAGAAAGTCCTCCCGGCGAGAAAAGCCTTAATCCACAGTAACAACTCGCCTCTTATTCCCATACATTCCAACTTAAACAGAAGCCTTCTATGTGGTACGCGATCGAAAGCCCTAGAAAAATCTAAGTAGATTATATCAACAGGAGTCTTTGTGTCCAGATACTGAGTCCAATCGTTGAGAGAGTGGAGAAGGTTGGTCATTATTGATCGACCAGGGAGAAATCCATGCTGATTCTTAGGGATAAGGTCATTTTCGAAAGCAAATGACAGGAGCTTATCTAATATGATTCTTTCAGCTATTTTGGCGGCGATAGGAACGAGACTTATTGGTCGATAATTTTTAGCGGAGGATTTGTCGCCCTTTTTGAATACAGGGGTAACAGAAGCACTAAGCCAGCATGAGGGTAGGGTATGAGATCTAAAAGACGATGTGAATATCAAGCTTAATGGTAGGGCCAGTGCTGAAGCGCAGTTTTTAAGTACAGCAGCCGTCATCCCATCTTTACCAGGGGAGGAAGAGGTCTTCAGATTTCGCAGGTGCATTAATACATCTTCAGGCAGGAACTCAACTTCGCAAAGGCTGTTGGGACACCTATGACAGATAGTGGTCGGTAGAAGGTCTCCATTAGGCTCATCGACGAAGTCATCACTAAAGGACTCTGCCAGTAAGTTGGCAGATTCGGTGGCATCCATGTGGAGATGACCGTCAGCGTCGCGGATCTGAGGTGATGAAACTTTGGAATTCAGGTTTGTTCTTAGATACCGAAACAGCTTCTTCTTATTTTTGGAAATAACGAGTTTTCGTTCATAAGCATGTTTGGCATTATGTAACGTTCTAGATAGGAGGTTAGAAAAGGATCGATGAGACACGTAATCTTGTGAATGGCCACTCCTCCTAAACCGTTGCCACAAAGATCTCTTGTGACGAAGCATTCTCGATATGTTAGAGTTGATCCAGGGCTTTGAGGGGTCACAGTATACCTTCTTTTCAACAGTATTGTCAGCCGTTTCGCTTAGGACTCGTTGAGCGAAAGTGTCCCACATATCTTGGGTGCTACGGTTGTTAAGCAAAGCAGGCCAGTTGACTCCAGACAGGGCTTGGTTAAGAGCATCGTGGTTTACAATTTTGATGGTTTTAAACTTATCGGTTGTAGAACGACTATTTATATTGAACTGGAGAGAAGATAAAAGTGAACAGTGGTCAGACTTGCCAAAAGGTGGCAAATAATCTAAATTAGAAACAAAGTCGGCGTCGTTAACGAATATCAAATCCAGAGCCCTAGGCGTCTGTCCTTCCCTGAATCTCGTTGGACGATCAACAAGTTGAGATATGCTAGAGTTAAGTAGCAAGTCGATGTAAGCAGAAGAAGAAGAATTGCATTCAGGAATGGTTGACATAGGCCAGCTAATGTCACGTAGATTGAAGTCACCAGCTATGAAAAGGTTGGTGTTTTTATTTAAGAGATCTGAAATGAGACTGCACAGGTGTGTGTCTCCCAAACAGGGCCGTGGCCGATATATGCAGCCGATCGTGAAGATGAAATTTGGGCACCTCAATTCCAAAAATAGATTGTCAATGCCATCGAAAGGACTGAAAGATGGAGATACCGAGAAAGCCGACGCGATTTCCGTGCGAAGATAAATGCATACTCCACCAAAACCAGGAGTGCGTGGTGAATCCGTTCTGTATAAATAGTATCCAGGCAAATTGATGGAAGAGTCGGACACGTTGGAATGGAGCCATGTTTCAGTAAGGCAAACTAACGTTGGATTATTGTCTCGAACAAATGCTTGGAGTTCAAGTAGCTTAGAAAAGAGAGATTGTATATTAGTGTAACAAACCGTCCAGTTTGCCACAGAATTTATCAGTTTTTTGAAGGTGTGATCTCCTGGGTAGCTGTGTGTACTATAGAAGGTTTACCACGAAAGTATTTTATAGTAATATTACTTTCGCCTGTTGTTTGACGACGTCTAAGCTCTTCGCGAAGGTGTTGTAGTTCTTGCATTTGACCTCTGGTTTTGTCGTCAGAGATTTTTACGTGACGAAGCGTGGGGTGGCTAAGGATGGAGTTTTTCTTCCGCAAAATATTGCTGACGATAATAGGTGAGGAAAACACAACTCTAATTAAACGATTGCTTGAAGTTGTTCTGCCAAGGCGAGTGATGCTGAGTCGGTGATTTTCGGCAGATGGTTCAATATGCCTAATTATCTCTGATACTATGTTTATGTCATCGTTCCCTTCAGCTATGTCCCTCAGAATGATATTGTGGGAACGTCTAAATAACTCCATTGTCTCAGCTTGGGAGCTTGGGGCAATAGGGGTAGAACAAGCGCCGTTGCCTGAGTGCATCGTCTCCATAGATCTTGCAAGCCTCGATTCAATATTAGCAATGTTAGAAGACAGCTCTGTTTGAGTAACCTGGATATTTTGTATGTTGGTTTCGCAGGCCGCTATTAAGTCATCATGCCGAGAGATCGAGTCCGAATGTTGCTGTAGCAAGTTTCTACAATAAGCAACATCAGTTCTGAGTTGAGATTGAGAGTTCTTAATATCCTTTATGTCACTGGCCATAGTTGATAATTGGTTAAGTATAAGGGTGAGAGTGTCGGTAGGGGTAGACTGATCTGGTTGTAAAGGAGCAGTGGTTTCTGAACGAGCACCGCATGTGGAAGAGGTGGATCCGCTTCGGGTAACTCGTCCCTGTTTACAACAGGCTGGGCAAGACCATCGTTCTTTTCCGTCCGACAGTTCTTCGTTGTTATCACTGTATTTTTCTACATTATCCCCATCTTCAGGATCTTTCATGTTTTTATTCTTCTTTCGTACACTCTGACTCATGTTCCCTTATTCCAGCGGCTATTTCCGGATTACCCTATACGCTCTGTAGACTAGTTTCTTAATTGATTTGACACTATTGACGAAATGTCCAAATGACAAAATGGAATATATGGTAAAATGGCTGAAGATTACTCCCACGGCTCTGGAAACTATCGCCAACAGGTCCACGGACGTACCTCTTCCTGCTCTTAACTTGAACACCTCTGGTTTTTTATCAGGATCGCAGAAATGACGGGAAGTATATAGTAAATTTTGCACCAGGAGCAGAGCAACATCCATTAGCCTCCTCAAATTCCACATATCTTTCACCAGTTAGGGTTCCCTCATAAAAGAACGGGCCAACAATTTTTGAACCAATTATACCGCACCAAACGTTGAAACTGAAACGGACTTGTGGGCCTCTTGGATGTACTAACAAAAGATTTTCTCTTGACCAATAATGGTGGTTTTTTCTATTAAACATTCCAGAATTTGAAAAATTTGATTCATCTGTCCATAAAAGGTAACGAAAGTTATTTACATTCTGGCGACAGAAGCTAAGATACCAATGGCAAAAAACAAGTCTTCTCTCTGGATCCCCTGCCAAAAGCGTTTGAACTGGTCGGTACTTATACGGAATAAATTTGTATTTTTTTAAAATCCTTTGAACAGTACCATAACTGAAATTAGAGTCCTTGAGAATATCTGCTATTGAATTCTCACGATAAGCTTCAAAATATCCAATAACTGCAATTTCCGTGGCCTCGCTTATTATGAATTCTTTTTTTGCCCTTGTTTTAGCAAAAACATTTTCGTTGCCCCTAAATTTTCGATAAAGTCTCAGAAAATATCGTTCATACGGTTGAATGCGAGCGGGATATAATTCACTGTAGTATTCTCTTGCTCTCAAGGAGGATTTTCTGCACACTAAATAGCATTCTAACATATCACACTTTTCTTCATGGGAGAACATTTTTCTTTAAATTAATGACACAATAAAGCTTATAAACAAGTATTTACACTAATGTTTGACATTATTTGATTTTATCATTGTTTTCCAAAGCCTTCTAGTTGCGAGTATGTCCAGTTTAACAATTTGTCGCTTATCTTAATCCTGTCAAATCGCGAACGCCATGTTGTTTTCATAGCCGTCTTAATATTATAATACTGCAAATAATTAAAAATATTTATCGTTATTTTGACTTTATTTTTGACTTTAGCGGAAAAGTCATTATGAACTTTTTTGTTTAAAATTTGATGCTTTAACAGAAAAAAATATAATATACAGGGGTTTCCATTTAAAAAAATGTTATTTTACTGAAAAAAATCAAAATAACGACTCTCAATTGTTTTTTTTTATTTCTCATTTTTACCAGCGTTAAAAATGCTACTAGTTTGCTAATTCAAACAACTTTGTATTTTCACTAATAACAAAGTTACTAATGGTGGACACTTAATTTGGATAACCCTGTACAGCGAAAATCAAATTTGAAACATATACCGACAGAGTCGAATGATTTACCCAGAATTTGTACCAGATCTATATCTTCTGTTTGAACAGTTGATAAAACCTTTTGAACCAATGCGTTGTTTGTCTTAAATCATTGGCTATGGCATTTTAACAAAAATATGAAAGCAGAAAGTTAGGTTATGGTGAAGTTATATACCAACATATTTAGCATATGTACAGCCTTTAACAGTTACTAAACAACAGTTGGGAGCAACTTGTTGACTAAGGTAGTAATATGCACAGCAAAACAACAAGGCTCGGGTTTGTTTTATAAACGTTACCATGGATGCCACAACCCAACCATTTTGACTAACGTGCAAATATGCCGCATAAAATAGTTGTATAAACGTTTATGCAGCAGTTAAAAATTTGTCCTATAAAGTATTGTATAACTATGCTAAAGAATATTTTAAACACCTCATTTTAGAGGAAATATGTTGCAGAAAGCAAATTTGCATTCGACACAACATTAAGCCATCATTTTGGTGTTCAGGCAACTACAATAGAGAGCTTTTATGGCTGAACGGTTCTTTTACCAAAAGCTTATAGCACTACTTTGCTAGTTGGGCGATACAATGTTGCAGAGTTTGTGGCGAACCTGACCATTCATTTTGACCTAAAATGGAGCGCCGTTATGACCAATCCGGAATCGATCCTAAACAGATTCGACAAAATTCACAGCTCAACAATCTGTGCCACCATTACCAAATACTACCGGAAGTTGCGTTGCTCTGTAGTATTTATTGTAGATGCTGTATACAAAAACTTTAGACAACTGTGGAAGAAGAATACCTAAATTTTCAGCATTCTCTGGTGTAAGATAAATCTTTAAGGTATTAAAAGGTATTGGAATCCCCAACAAAATATCGAGGAAGATCGATTGTTGCCCAAAGTGTTGAGTTCGTGGAACTTCATTTGGTGGGTAAAAAAATGCCTTAATGGGGAAGCAAATGAAAAAGTTTTAAGCCTCAAAGACGGACCGATGAAGTATAAGGGGAACCCCTTAAAGGGTATCTTCACCCTCCAAAAATTAATGAAGTATTAAAAGGGATTATTCAACCGATCAATAAAACTCGGGCAGGTATAGACGAAGTATCAGAATAACTACTCTACATTTGCCTCCGACATTTGATCCAGGGTTTTCCAAATTATTGCACGAAAAAAATTACAAAGCAATCAGTACCTCATGCTAGTATGAGACAGTGCTCTAGGTTAGGCACGATTTATAGAATGTTTTTTTATTCATCGACGAAGCCAGAGCCTAAACACTAAGGTGTCGGGACTGCTAAGAAGGGGTAAGAGATACCTAGTTGATTTGATGTTTGAACTGCCTATGGGTAGTGTAACCTTCTTCAGGCACATTGTTCCACAATCTTGGCAATCTAAGCACAAAGAATCTGTCGTGACTAGAGGTTTGCGATGCACAAAATTCGACAAAGTTAAAAAGGAGTAGGAGTAGGGACCTAGGCAGGACGACATCATGAAGGACATCTTATACGATCAAAATCCGATGTAAATGGAGCGAAATCTCGCATTCGGGTGATACACTTTCCAATATTCTCCTTAGCGTGAGGTTCCCGGGCGGTGTAAGTTTGATCAAAATTCTCTTTGAAAAAATGGATTTGTTAGTCTGATTTTTAGACTGCCTGGAGTAAGACGAACTGGGAAAAACCCCATCATCTCGATATCCTAGGGACGAAGGAGCGGTCTTGTCGGCCATTTCTGGATGCACGAAGTTCGACACGGTTAGGATGGGAGGCCGAAGTCAGTGGATTTTGTTTAAAAAATCATTCTAACAAAATAGTACCACCAAGCAATTTATACAGGGTGTCCCGAAAAAAGTGTGCAATATTCTACCAGCGGTTTCTAGAGCTCAAAAATAGGAAGAAAAGTTTATATAAACATAGGTCGACAAACGTCCCCTAAAGGCGCTACGGTCTTTTAAAGGGGTCCCCCTGAAGATGGTTTTTCCTTAATATTTCCGAAACGTGTTGAGATAAAGACATAAAATTTGGTGTTCTAGCCTAATTTTTTATGCTGGATTTACAAATATTAACAATTTTAGACAGTTTTGTTTGGAAGCGTATGTAACAGGGACGGACTCAGGTTATTTGAGCCCCAAAATTTTTGTGTGATCCTATTTTTGAAATTGAATTTTAGAATTTGAAAATTTAGGGTTTTCTACATAAAAAAGGTACTTTCATTGAATATCGATAAATTGTGCCATTTTTGAATAAAATCAAACTAAAGAATTTGTCACATGATAGGAAATGTACTGCGAATTTAAATGAATTGTTGAATAATTAGCCATGGCAACGAAAAAAACTAATTTAATAATTGGTAAATATTACATAAATACATATTTCTATTACACCATAGCTGATATTTAGGGAAAAACGAAAGAAAGAAATTTTTTCTACGAACGAAATTGAAATTTGTTTAAAAAAGAAGACCTACAGTTGGATATACTTAAAACTAGCTTTACAATAAGTGTTCAAATAAATTCCCATTTTGTTGGATACAGAGTCTCGCTCGACGAACTAATGATTGCGTAGCCCGAAAAGTGGAAAACCTTTTTCTTCTTATTTCATTTGCAGCCTGATGGATTCTTTCAAGTAAATTTCTTGAGTATTTACTTCAGTCGAGTAAACTAGGTCTTTTAATGACCCCCAAAAATAGAAATTCAATAGATTTAGGTCAGGTGAACGTGGCGGCCACGCTATAGGACCTTCTCGGCCTAACCACCTGTCTGGAAAATTGACATTCAACCTATTTCGAACATTGCATGTCAGTCAGTTCTCTGTCTGCAAATCTTGGCACTTTAAATCGATTTAATAAAAATTTTGATTTTAATCTAGTAATTTTACACTGCTAACAATGTCAGCTTAACGTTCAGATAAGTCATAAAAAAACAAAACAACTTTTGTTTGTAGTCACGGCTAACTATGTATAATCAGCAATTCATTTAAATTCGCAGTACATTTCCTATCATGTGACAAATTTTTTAGTTTGATTTTGTTCAAAAATGTTGGGGCTAAAATAACCTGAGTCCGTCCCTGTTACATAGGCTTCCGAACAAAATTGTCTAAAATTGTTAATATTTTAAATCCAGCATAAAAAACTAGGCTAGAATACCAAATTTTATGTCTTTATCTCAACACGTTTCTGAAATATTAAGGAAAAAACCATCTTCAGCGGAGCCCCTTACCCTACAGGGTATATGAAAGGAAAATCGAACTGGGAAATTTCCCTTCGTCTAAGAGAATATCGGCGTCATTGGCAGTATAGATTTTTAATTATTGGCTGCTATAGTAATGATTTATCATTGAAGGTTTTTGAGAAAGCGATAGATTCCAAATAAAACATTAAATTTCTCCTCTAGCGTCACAGCTCCCTGGCACCTACTCACTCACAAAAGCTGCTAGCGTGGGAAGCTCAAGTAATCCATTGGGAGAAACCTAATCGAATAAAATTTTTATTGGCTACATCGCTTGGTATCCTCGGTCCTGAGAATATCCCTGTGTGGACAATTTGTAGCATTGTTTTCTTGTATGAAATATAGCGGCAACTGAAATATACTTGGAAGTAGGATATACCTAAATCCTCTAATATATTGCTTCGAGGTTTACAAACATGACCTATATTCATCTTGCAGCATCTGCAGCAAACTTAAAGTTGTCTCCTTATATTAAATTTTCAGAGGTCCTCAAGTAAACTTCGGTATCCACCCGACTTTTGTAGCAACTAGATCTGCAGTTCAGGCGGGAAGTTAATATTTATATTTTTCCTTCGATTAGTTATGGAATTTGCATGCACTTCACATTTTCACTTATTCCTGCTTCCCATTCAGAACAGGAATTTTTATACAAATTTATACAAGGTGTGTATGATCACTGGGCAGATTATAGATAATCTATGCTTGATGGGTCTTCAGCATACTCTGAAACACAAGTTACACTCCCGCATAACCTTACGACATACATTTTTCGCTGGAATCAGGTCGAGATTTGTGTGTCCCAACGTGGCGAGCTGGCTTATGACCTACCGTGCAAACGACGGTTGGTCGACAGGTTCGGAGTGAGGAAATAATAGAATTCACTCTACATATCGTCGCTTTCTTACGAAGTGTCCTAACCAACGGTTAGTGAATTTACAGGAGAGCAAGAAACGAAATCAGCGTGTTTGCTTGATTGAGCATTGTATGTAAAGTTTAGATATTTTCCCGAATTGACAAATTCACGTGTATTCGTCTATATTCATTGTGAATCATATTCCCGTTTCAAATTTGCGGTAGTTTATCAAGCTATTTTGGAAAACAATGGAAAACGCACGTAGGTCACTTCGTGAGAATTTTCAGAAGGAGGTTTTTGTCAGACAGAGCTCTCAAATATATTTTTCATTGAAGTCCTTGTTATTATAATTTTTTAAGATATACAGAATTTGTTTACTTATAAGCAAAGAATTCATATTTCCCAGCCCAAGGGGCGATCTATCTCAGAAAATTTGTTGATTGTTAAATTTTTGAAGTAATCGTTGGTCTGCTGACAGCAAAGTTATGTAAAAAAGTTCAGATCGACCTTTTTAAGTTTGGCTACCCCCTAAAAATATTTTCCTCAATGTCCATGCCCAAAATGATGTGGATTATGACAAAAATATTACGTGATTAGCTGAAGAAACAACTCGAAACGTCAAACCAATTTTATTGAAATAAAACTAAAAGAAAAGCAAACTGACTTAAATATTATATTTTTGACATATTACCAGCAAATGTTGATGTGTTGCGATACACAAAAAAAGGCAAAATTATCAATAATTTCATTCCGTTTCATGGCCAAATTTTGTAAAAGTTTTGGAATTCTGGTAAGCGTACAACTAACTGGCGTTTTTCAGATTTTACATAACGAAATTAAGTCGGAGTACTTCTTTTTTGCTATTTTTAAGTTGTTTCTAGTTCAATATCATTTATATTATTACTATTTCTCATCAGCCTTTTTTAACTCAATACTGTCATAACTAGTATCGTGGTCGCTAGACTTAAAAAATACTTTTGTGGGCGTGTCTTTTATTACAATAAACTCCGTTTAATATTTTGCCCCTCCTCAGCCTGCCGTGTGGACACTATTCTTAAATCTTTTGAAAGTTTCTTGAAGTCAAAACATTCATTGGGAATTACTAATATAGATTGACGTTTTCTGGCGAATCAAAAACCAGATAGAGTTATGAGGGTTCAAAAAGATCCACAACTCCCGTTATCGCAGTCTGACTGCACTGTGAGCAGATTCTCCCTCACTTTGGCCATGATTCCACCACCCGAGGAGCGTATACTAACAAGGATTATTGGACACTAAGGGACTTATCTTCATTTAGGTCTCTTCGTGGGAATCATAAATTTACCTTTGCAGTTAAGACACCCAGGGGCTAACGGTGTGTTGCCCACACTAATAGATATATAGTTATGCTTCTTCGTCAGATTAACCAGCATGGAATAACTACACCTATATGCGGGTTATCTCAATTTTTGGTATTTTGTCAGTTAGAACACTTCCTGAGAAAGGCTACGATATGTATACTAAGTGACATATAAATCCGAACACCCAGTTTAACTGGTTTTATTTTAATAAAATTTTGTATAAGTACTTAATGAAGCATAATAAGTAAATGATAAAAATTTCAAAATGATTGCACTGCTTTAAAACCCTTTGACCTTTAATAATGTGTGGATGCACCCCTGATGTGCTACGCATTCTCCAACGCGCCTAGGCATGCTTCTGATCAGGTGGTCAATGTCCTCCTGTGGTTTCTCATTACAGGCAACCCACCAACTCCTCTCGAAGTGCTTCTAGAGTCTGAGGAGGACGTTGCAAATTGAGCAATCTCCTACCCATCATATCCCACACGTGCTCAATTGGGGATAAGTCGGGAGATCTTGTTGGCCATGGTAACAATGTGACATCATTATGTTGAAAGAAGTCTATTGTGACTCTTGCAACATGTGGTCGGGCATTATCTTGTTGGAAAGTTGGATCTGCCAGGGTGTCAAGATAGGGTAAAATATGGGGTTCTAGAACTTCGTGGATATAACGCTGCGCGTTCAAGTTACCCTGATGAAGATTAAAGGTGACCTGGAACCATAGTAGTGGAGAAACGGTCCCTTAAGGCCAATAATCTTAGGCGGCGATCTTCACGGTCTGTTGTTCTACGGCGGCGTCCAGTGCCCCTTGCTCTTTGCGTACGGCCTTCTCGAAGCTATGCCTGACAACACCTAACCACAGTGTCTACACTTCTTTGCACTCTAACTGCAATTGCTCGAAAAAAGGTCCAGCTTCCCGAAGTCCCACTATACGGCCCCTATCAAACTCACTAAGTTGACGAAATCGTAGAGGTCTCCGTACTCTAGGCATCGTAACCGATCGTAAAGGATGTCAAGAACCAAATCCGCCAACGTTGATTCTTTACTGCGGCTGAAATATTCATTTTAGAGCGTTAGTGATTAAAA